>CM034244.1:35036409-35636409 GCA_019916065.1 Vitellaria paradoxa | reverse complement strand
TTCCTCATACCAAGACAATGCCGGCCTTTGCGGACTTCCACTTGCACTGAAGTGCCCTGATGATGAAGTGTCTCAAGCTCCGCCTACAACTGATGACAGCGATAAAGTTCAAGATGACGGTGACGAATTTGGGAAGTGGTTTTATATTGGAATGGGGGTTGGATTTGCCACCGGTTTTTGGGGAGTTTGTGGAGCTTTATTGCTCCATCGTCCTTGGAGACATTCCTATTTTTGCTTCTTGGACTTCTTGAAGGATTGGATTTATGTCAAAACTGCCTTATGGTCTGCCAAATTACAATGGAAATCTCAAAGGTAGAAATAACTAACACACACACACTCTCTCTCTCTCTGTCTTTTCTATGACTCCTTACGCATAACGTGCTAGTAATTTCCATACTCTCGTGTAGCTATGTCTTGTTGCTATATTATTAGTTAAATACTTAAAACTTTGATATTGCAAAGTGAGATGTTTTTTCAAACAATAGTTTTCAGGTTTTGAGCTGTCACTCTGCCGCGCAGATTGCTAGCTTTTACTCTGGCGTGTGGTGGATTCTAAACAATATTAAACTGATATTATTTTCTTTCTCTCAACTTTGTGTAGGAGCCGCAACTGATATTGGATGAACTCTCTTCAGGGGAAATTAAAGAGGTTTTTGTCATCTCCTTTCCTTTCAAATCTTTTGTATTGTTTTCTTAACAGATTTAAATTTGTAGGCTAATGTAGCAAGTATGTACTGGGATTTTCTCCTAGGCTACTTTTCTAGAAGCTTAAAATCCTTTTCTATTTTGCATATATATATATATATATATATATTAATCAATAATTAAGAAAATGAAACTCTTGTAATACCCATTTCTGGTTATACCCATTTGTGGGTGTTACTCATTTTCTATTATATATATATATATATATATATAATAGTAATAACCTGCGCTCACGACACTTTCAACAAAATTAGTATTAATTTTTTTATATCATTGAAACTTTAGATAAAAAATTCAAATTGAAAAACTATGATAATAGAGGGTTCCATGGGGTTATAGTTTTCAAATCAACGGCCAAGATGCAATCAAAGTTTGTTAGTTTTATCAAAAAGCATTTATTAATTTAATGAAACTTACCTTGATTACATCTTAACTATTGATTTGAACCATGTAGCTCTAAAACCTGATAATCAATGGGTTTTAGTTTTTTTTTTTTCCAAAACTTTAGACCTAATAGCTATTACAAGTGTTTTTGGTCTCTTTCTTTCTCCAATTAATTTTTGATAAGTATTATAAGAAAATACAAATTATGGTGTTTTAATTTGAAAGGTTCAACTCTCTGTAAACCATAATTGGAGAGGAATTTAAGTTGATAATTTTAATTTACATATTATCTATATCCTTGAAATATGGTGAAATTTAAAATACCCAAACTGTTTTGTAAAATAGATAGTAGTGGGGTCCACTAAAATAAAAATGGAGCAAGAGGTTAAAAATATAAAAATAATCTCAATCATTGAATAAAAAAAAAATAATTCTTAACCATTGAATTGTAGTTTGTGAGAGAAATATTTTTAAAAGCTGTCTTATTTTGTTATATATATATATATATATTGAAAGTCCCAAATCACTCACAAGTATCCAAATCAAGCTAAAATAAACTGGAGTTAAGAAACATCCATAATGAAATTTCAGCTGACAATAATCATCCACCATAAGAACACAAGAATTTGTTATCTAGGGTACAAACTCCTTAGAACTCTAAGGAGAAACAACCCCGGATCCTTGAGTGGATCAATCCAAAAATCTTCACTATATAAAAATGAGGTTACAAGGTACCTAAGGAGAGTTTTACAAGTTTTCCCAACCAAAACCCTTTGATCTACTTGTACAACACACTCCCTAACCTTGCTTGCTAGACAGCTTGCAACTCACCTCAACCCGTGAAGATTCTAGCCTTCAATCCATGAAGAAACAGCTCCTCAATCTGATTCCATACCACAGATCGGAGCTTTGAGAAAGATAGATTGTTGCCAAAGAAGGAAAGAACAACCTTAGATTTGAACCATCAAGAGCCCAAGGTCATCATCTCAGCTTTTTGCAGAAAATAGTAGGAATGAGCTGCGCAGGTCAAAAAGCTTAGGGTTGAGAAAAATATTTTACTTTGTATATCAAAGAAGAGGTGTAAAAAAGTTATTTAAGTTCATTTAAAATTTTATGCGCGACAGACAGGAGCAGCTCTTGGGCAAGAGCTTCCCTGCTCATACTCACGAGACATGCTGGACACACACTAGATAGAAATTTGGTGTGTTCCAGGTGAAGGAGGAAGCTCACAGGCGCGAACTGCCTTTCTCATGTTCGCGAACCTTACTGTTTACACATTGTCAATCACAAACCTTCCTTTTTAATAAAAGCAGAGAGAAAGACCAAGAACAGAGCACAGCAACATCCACCTCTTCAACTGTACTTCTCCCAACCAGACTTAATGATTCACAAACACTCTTTGCCTTATGTTTGTGAACAATTTCAACAACCTTGTGACATTTTTAGGAAACAATTACAAGCAAAGTGTTTGCTCAGAAATTGCCAATCAATGAAACCTATACAAACATTAACATATATAAATTTTCGGGATTCCAGTTTTCATTTTCCTTTCGTGGCCACAAACTAAATATAGCGAGGGAGAAGGGAATTGGCTAGATTTCTCCCTATTTTCTTCCTCTTCGTGGTGGTTCTGAGCCGATGAGACCCAGAGAGGAAGATTTGGGGCTTCAATGTGAGTGGAAGATTGAAGTTGTGAGGTTCCGGATTTTGCAAGCCTGAGGAACTCAAATTTTTCTCGTAATATTTTCCTCTTCAATTTCAAGCTTTAATGGTTAGTAAGACTTTCTTACTAAGTTAAAAAGAATTTGTCCTTGCACGTTCCCATATGAGTTTGGGTGATGATTGTTAAAAATATTTCATTAAATTCCAAAACTTTTAATATGTTATTGTGTATTTTTATTAAGGTCTTTTATCAGTTCTTAACATGATTATTTCATACATTTTATAATACAAAATTTATTAACTATTTTAATTTAGGCTATTATAATATTATTAGTTCATAATTATATATTTTATGATTGTTAAATGAGTATTGATATAATTTTATAGCCAATCTTGTGTAAGCCATTACAATTCTTATTATTGATAATTGAGTATTTTATTGTATTAATATTTACCGTGAGAGTAAATGATTTGGGTTATATAAGATATACAATTTCGCATAGATGCTTCATTTTATTTTCTAAAGGTGTGTAATCCTCTATATTGAGTTGTGTAATATTTTAAATTAAGTTTTTGACAATATGACTAAATAGTTCGTTAATTGCAGGAGAACATAATCTTTTAATGGCAGGATTATGAGGATGGGTTGTATCTGAGAGCAACTACTTCTGCTAGACCTTCACGTAAGAAAAAATAATTGCTTTAGGACGATGACACATGCCACGTATTTTTTGTCTTAATTTCTTTACAAATTGTGTTTTTGTTTGGTTAGTTATTTCTAATAACTTTGAATTTATCTAATATGTTAGAAATATTCACTAAGAGTTGTAACTGTAAAAGAGTATAATTTAGACGAAGTTAATTTGGAGGTTGGATTATGATTTTCAAATTAGTATCTCTATTTTATATAATTCATGTAGTGTGTGTGATAATTTTTTATTTATAGCAATGTTCTATGTGAGCCTTGGTTGTTAGAAACATATATTGCAATATTATTTCATAAACTCTGAATGAGTAATGGAAAATTTAAAATTATGTAGATTAATATTTTATTTGCATAAATATTGGTTCCGAATGAATGTATTTAAGAATAAATTAAAACAAAAAAAATAAAGAAGCTAGTTTTACAGTTTACATTCAGTTTACTTTAGTCCTCGTCTCTCTTGTTTTAATTGTGACCATCCAATCTCTACCAGTTTGGCAAAGGTGCACTTGAATCTTTTTGTTAAACACTATTTGTACCAACAGTTATGAGAACAGTTTTATTAAATTACATCCTTCTTCTTCCATACCCAGCTTTAGTCACCGTTGATCAAATCCAACGACCAAAAAGTGGCCGCAAATCGTAGAGAGCATTATCAATGACCCACCTCAGCCATTTCATCCAACCTTGCTGAAACACCCCAGTACTCACCCAATGCCGATGAAACCCAAATCACATGGCCGATATCCTCTGGGAACATAGCGCGCATTCAGCAGTTATTAGAGCTTCAAGTATACTCCATATTAAGGGAAATACCAAGAACCCACCAAGGGATAAAAGGGGGCCGGCTGCACGCACACAGTCCTCAATCCCAAATGATCGACCTTATACCTCGTAGAGGATGAGAAAAACGAGGGGCAAAACTGAAATTTTCTGAACATTATCAACCCTAAGAGAAGACACTTCATTAATCCTGGAATATTTATATGATGCAACATTATAGTCCCCCATTGCAACGGAGGTTTGACTATTAGCTACATCATTCAATTTCTGCAATCAGAATCAACAGCGAAAATCTGAGTCAACTCAGCGGAACATGAAGAACATGAAGTTTTCCATCCCCCAAGAAACTTCCCTGCAACTCCAAGAGTTCTTTTTACCGAGTCAACACGGGTTAGAACCTGACGCAGACAGTCAATCAAACAAAAGTCCCCCCTCAAATCAGCGCTCACAGAAGCAAAAACAGCACGCACACACCAAACCCACTTGGAGTCCGGATCCTCAACAATCCAAGAGCCTTCCCGGAGCTCGATTCGACAAAAGGCACATAAAACGAGCCTCCATGCATGTGTACATACAGATTTGTATGTATATATGTATATAATATATAACTCAGATGCAAAAAAGAGTCGGCTATTTAAAGAAAGTAGATTGAGTGATTAAAGGAATGGTTTGAGAGTAACTGGGTTGAATTGAGATGAACTCTGTTGCAGCAATTTGCGGCCATTTTTGGTAGTTAGATCTGATTAATGGTGAGTGAGACTCGGTGTTAGAGAAAAAGAATATAAATTAATAAAATTATCCTTATTTTAATGACTAATTATGCAACAGTTATCAACAGTTTTGCATCTCATTAAAACTGCGAGGATTTGATATTTATAATTGAAATATGAAATTGATAGTAAAGACAAATTGTAGAAGTAGTTTATGTATTTTATTTTAAAAAATTTAAAAATATGACTATTATAGATATATTGAAAATTTTTTATTAATATTTTTATGCAATTTGAACTATTTATACAAAGGATTTTAAATAATTAATTTTATATGAAATTTAAAACATGCCCAAATTTAAATGCACTTTTATATGATATATAAATAATTATTTTTCTATTATTATAAATCGTTTTCTTCGTGGATAATCTTGATATTTAAACTAATGAGAGGAAAAAATATATATAGTCAACAAGATTATACCCTTTCTATACAAATCAATAATTATATAAAAAATCTATCATTATAAATAATCTTCACTCTTTCAATTTTGAATTAAAATATACTCAGATGATCTATAATATATCATATAATATTTATATGTTTATATATATATATATATATATATGTACACTATTTTGCCCATGGCGGAGCCCTGTAGAGGCAATGGAAACAAATGACCTCCTTAATTTTGAATATAAAATTATTAAAGTATTCATTGTATTTTATTTTTATTAAAAAATTAAATAAATTAAAAAAAGGGTACTTTGCTTTTATTAAAAAATTAAGATTTAACTCTAAATTTTCAACATAAAAAAAATTTACAAGAATCAAACTTAAGTATTTTTTGTAAAATAAAATATATCACTTCACTACAATATTAAATACTTTTGTGTATTATATTAGCAAATATAACATGTAACGTAATAAATTCTATAAACAATAAAATTTAGTAATAATTATATATATATTTTTTATCGCAAGGGACATTCCTAAAAGTATATATTTATTGGTTTAATATTTAAGAATAATTTTTCTCTTTCCCTAAAAGTAAAATCGTTTCTCTTTAAGTTTTAACCTCTCGATATAACTTCTTGTTCTCTTCTTAAGTGTTTGGTGCCTCCTTAATGAAAATCGTGGATCACCTCTACAGTTTTGCTAGTGTTAAAATTTCTTTATGGGTGAGCATATTTGTACTTCACTTTTGATTTCTTTCACCCTAAATAAATATTATTTATTGTGAGACAAAATGGCGTATAAAAAACTAAAAGTGAAATGTAAATAATAATTCTTTTTCTTTATTTCAAATTTATAAATGCGAGCAAATATGATTTAATATTATTCCTTTTGAGTAGTAGTTTATCGTTTGATAGAATGTTATTTAATTTAACTCTTCTTAAACTCCATTAATGTACGCTTAGTGCAATAAATGTTTCACTCTTATGTTTTATTTAAGTGATCAAATGAAATAACGTAAAAACAAGAATAAAATTTTCTTAAATAGTAAATTATAGAATTAATTTATGCGCCCAACTCAAACATAATATCATATAAAAATTCTATGAAAAATACTGTATTTCATTTTAATTTTTTTGACTCTATTTTCTCTCACAATGAATAATAATTTTTAAAGTGCAAAAATTACTAAAAATCAAATAGATTTAACATTTCTCAAATTCTATATAATCCTCTTTATTTTCTTATTGGAATTTCTTTTGTAACAAGGCGCATCTGCATAATACATAAGCAGTTAGATCCTGAGCTTAACTCTCAGAGGTAGGTCCCATATCTACGTTTTCGTCCTAAAGTTGTCTAGAAGGGTGACCTACCACCCCCCAAAAAAGAATAAATAATACTAGTTAACAAAATAAATAAATGGAGCAGTCACTTTCAAGCCTTGGAAAGGTTCTATGAATCTTGAAAATTCACATAAATATGATCCAGAGAAAAAAATATCCAACCTTTGAATATGTATATATAGATCCATAAACATTTTAAAATAGGCCGCCAGAAAAATCTAACTCGTTTTTGGAAGTCATTCACCAATTCTTCACCAATCCATAGAAAGTTCAACGTAAAAAAAATAAACTTTAATTTATAAGCTTGTAAAATAAATGTCGTGTTATCACCTTTCAATTTCGAAGAAATTGCGAATGGCTTGCGAGGCAATTAACAAAAGACATCTATCAATAGTTAGTCCGCCGATGACCTTGACTTAGTTGGCTCTAAATAAAAGATCTATTAATTATAAGACCCTACCATGGTAAGATTTAAGGCAACAACAGATGAGAAAGTTACGGAACAACGAGAATCACGGAATAGAAAAAAGGAAAAATATTTCCATTGACCTGAGTAATTTCTTTGGTAGAATTTATTGGTCTGCTTTTTCAGCAATCATGTATAAATAAGTAGGGCCATGGTGATATTGATAGAATGACAATATATAGGAAAATACTAGAGTTCTATTAGAATTTACACACACACATACAGAGGAACTTGTATTAGAGAGGAATGAGAATAGCATCTTTTTGATAAATAATTCTTATTATAAATTTTGACTGTTCAATAAGTGATTATAAATATATATAAATATATGTATTGATTTTTAGGGTTTATTTTATCATTTGCATGTACATATGTGATTTTGACTTTTTACATCTACACTCTACATGATTTATAAATACGTATCTACATTCTTGAAATTCGTATTACATTTATTCAGACCCATTCCATTAAATTTTTCATCCAAAAGTAACTTTTGACTAATCTATTACTATTAAATTAAATTTATACCCTTACTGTTAATATAAAAAATGCATAAAAAAGGAAGTTTAGTGTAATGTTCTTCCATTATTTTTTGATGTTAATGGAAAGGAAGGTGAAGAAAATGAGAAACTAAAATTTTCTCACTTTCATGTTTAATTCATTAGGTTAATAATAGAAAAAGTGATGATAATTTATATATATTTATAATTACTATTTTATATATAATATAAAATTGAAATATTAATATGAAATGTAATAATTTAAAGTACTAATATAGAAAGAATTTACAAAAAACATTTAATAAATTAATTATAGTGTAATTTAAAAAAAAAACTCAATACACTATATCATAATATAAATATTTAATTATTATTACTAAAAGTATAAAGATAATTTCATCGTATTGAATTGTTTAAAAGTTATTTTTTTAATGAAAAATTTAATAATAGGTCCGAGTGAATATAATACAAATTTAAGATGTTCAAATGTATATTTATAAAGTTTATGAGATTTGGATGTATGAAGCCAAAATCACAACCGGTGTGAACGGGGGTAAGTGATATAAACCTTTCGTCTTTACCGTCCTCGTTGATTTGCTTCACCTTCAATTCAACCTTCAACGTAATTAATGACCATGGAAATTTTGCGGTTGGTTCGAACTCAAGACCTAAATATATATTTAGAGGGTCACCTACGCCATTGAGGTGAACTGATATTTCAACTTTTGCTATGGAACAATGCCATTTGATTAATTTGGTGAAATTTTAGATTCTATTGCAATCATATCTATAAATATATCTAGAGATAAATTACTATTGATACAACGTTATTAGATTGGAAAAAATTTGCTTGTTAAGAATCGTTTTATAAAAATTTGTACAAAAAATAAAATAACAATAATTGTTAAATAAATATTTGTAATTAATAAATGGGTGAATCTATTTACATGCCACAAATAACTTATTACACTGCATTTTACTTTATTATTAATTAAAATTACAAAACTAACCTTTTTAGTTAACTAATTTTATGTATAATTTGAAATGATATAATTAACCATCATAACAAACTTTTAAAATTTTGGATAATCTGGTACAAAAGAATTGAAAAAATGTTTTAAAAATTAAAATAAAATATATTTATATTTATATTTTTAACAAGCAAATTAAAATAATTTTTATTTTATTTTATTTTATTTTCTAACTTAATAATCAAACAATAAAATTAATTTCTTTCATTTATCAAAATAAGTAAATTAATATATCAATAAATTAATATTATTCCTTTTGAGTAGTAGTTTATCGTTTGATAGAATGTTATTTAATTTAACTCTTCTTAAACTCCATTAATGTACGCTTAGTGCAATAAATGTTTCACTCTTATGTTTTATTTAAGTGATCAAATGAAATAACGTAAAAACAAGAATAAAATTTTCTTAAATAGTAAATTATAGAATTAATTTATGCGCCCAACTCAAACATAATATCATATAAAAATTCTATGAAAAATACTGTATTTCATTTTAATTTTTTTGACTCTATTTTCTCTCACAATGAATAATAATTTTTAAAGTGCAAAAATTACTAAAAATCAAATAGATTTAACATTTCTCAAATTCTATATAATCCTCTTTATTTTCTTATTGGAATTTCTTTTGTAACAAGGCGCATCTGCATAATACATAAGCAGTTAGATCCCGAGCTTAACTCTCAGAGGTAGGTCCCATATCTACGTTTTCGTCCTAAAGTTGTCTAGAAGGGTGACCTACCACCCCCCAAAAAAGAATAAATAATACTAGTTAACAAAATAAATAAATGGAGCAGTCACTTTCAAGCCTTGGAAAGGTTCTATGAATCTTGAAAATTCACATAAATATGATCCAGAGAAAAAAATATCCAACCTTTGAATATGTATATATAGATCCATAAACATTTTAAAATAGGCCGCCAGAAAAATCTAACTCGTTTTTGGAAGTCATTCACCAATTCTTCACCAATCCATAGAAAGTTCAACGTAAAAAAAATAAACTTTAATTTATAAGCTTGTAAAATAAATGTCGTGTTATCACCTTTCAATTTCGAAGAAATTGCGAATGGCTTGCGAGGCAATTAACAAAAGACATCTATCAATAGTTAGTCCGCCGATGACCTTGACTTAGTTGGCTCTAAATAAAAGATCTATTAATTATAAGACCCTACCATGGTAAGATTTAAGGCAACAACAGATGAGAAAGTTACGGAACAACGAGAATCACGGAATAGAAAAAAGGAAAAATATTTCCATTGACCTGAGTAATTTCTTTGGTAGAATTTATTGGTCTGCTTTTTCAGCAATCATGTATAAATAAGTAGGGCCATGGTGATATTGATAGAATGACAATATATAGGAAAATACTAGAGTTCTATTAGAATTTACACACACACATACGGAGGAACTTGTATTAGAGAGGAATGAGAATAGCATCTTTTTGATAAATAATTCTTATTATAAATTTTGACTGTTCAATAAGTGATTATAAATATATATAAATATATGTATTGATTTTTAGGGTTTATTTTATCATTTGCATGTACATATGTGATTTTGACTTTTTACATCTACACTCTACATGATTTATAAATACGTATCTACATTCTTGAAATTCGTATTACATTTATTCAGACCCATTCCATTAAATTTTTCATCCAAAAGTAACTTTTGACTAATCTATTACTATTAAATTAAATTTATACCCTTACTGTTAATATAAAAAATGCATAAAAAAGGAAGTTTAGTGTAATGTTCTTCCATTATTTTTTGATGTTAATGGAAAGGAAGGTGAAGAAAATGAGAAACTAAAATTTTCTCACTTTCATGTTTAATTCATTAGGTTAATAATAGAAAAAGTGATGATAATTTATATATATTTATAATTACTATTTTATATATAATATAAAATTGAAATATTAATATGAAATGTAATAATTTAAAGTACTAATATAGAAAGAATTTACAAAAAACATTTAATAAATTAATTATAGTGTAATTTAAAAAAAAAACTCAATACACTATATCATAATATAAATATTTAATTATTATTACTAAAAGTATAAAGATAATTTCATCGTATTGAATTGTTTAAAAGTTATTTTTTTAATGAAAAATTTAATAATAGGTCCGAGTGAATATAATACAAATTTAAGATGTTCAAATGTATATTTATAAAGTTTATGAGATTTGGATGTATGAAGCCAAAATCACAACCGGTGTGAACGGGGGTAAGTGATATAAACCTTTCGTCTTTACCGTCCTCGTTGATTTGCTTCACCTTCAATTCAACCTTCAACGTAATTAATGACCATGGAAATTTTGCGGTTGGTTCGAACTCAAGACCTAAATATATATTTAGAGGGTCACCTACGCCATTGAGGTGAACTGATATTTCAACTTTTGCTATGGAACAATGCCATTTGATTAATTTGGTGAAATTTTAGATTCTATTGCAATCATATCTATAAATATATCTAGAGATAAATTACTATTGATACAACGTTATTAGATTGGAAAAAATTTGCTTGTTAAGAATCGTTTTATAAAAATTTGTACAAAAAATAAAATAACAATAATTGTTAAATAAATATTTGTAATTAATAAATGGGTGAATCTATTTACATGCCACAAATAACTTATTACACTGCATTTTACTTTATTATTAATTAAAATTACAAAACTAACCTTTTTAGTTAACTAATTTTATGTATAATTTGAAATGATATAATTAACCATCATAACAAACTTTTAAAATTTTGGATAATCTGGTACAAAAGAATTGAAAAAATGTTTTAAAAATTAAAATAAAATATATTTATATTTATATTTTTAACAAGCAAATTAAAATAATTTTTATTTTATTTTATTTTATTTTCTAACTTAATAATCAAACAATAAAATTAATTTCTTTCATTTATCAAAATAAGTAAATTAATATATCAATAAATTAATATTATTCCTTTTGAGTAGTAGTTTATCGTTTGATAGAATGTTATTTAATTTAACTCTTCTTAAACTCCATTAATGTACGCTTAGTGCAATAAATGTTTCACTCTTATGTTTTATTTAAGTGATCAAATGAAATAACGTAAAAACAAGAATAAAATTTTCTTAAATAGTAAATTATAGAATTAATTTATGCGCCCAACTCAAACATAATATCATATAAAAATTCTATGAAAAATACTGTATTTCATTTTAATTTTTTTGACTCTATTTTCTCTCACAATGAATAATAATTTTTAAAGTGCAAAAATTACTAAAAATCAAATAGATTTAACATTTCTCAAATTCTATATAATCCTCTTTATTTTCTTATTGGAATTTCTTTTGTAACAAGGCGCATCTGCATAATACATAAGCAGTTAGATCCCGAGCTTAACTCTCAGAGGTAGGTCCCATATCTACGTTTTCGTCCTAAAGTTGTCTAGAAGGGTGACCTACCACCCCCCAAAAAAGAATAAATAATACTAGTTAACAAAATAAATAAATGGAGCAGTCACTTTCAAGCCTTGGAAAGGTTCTATGAATCTTGAAAATTCACATAAATATGATCCAGAGAAAAAAATATCCAACCTTTGAATATGTATATATAGATCCATAAACATTTTAAAATAGGCCGCCAGAAAAATCTAACTCGTTTTTGGAAGTCATTCACCAATTCTTCACCAATCCATAGAAAGTTCAACGTAAAAAAAATAAACTTTAATTTATAAGCTTGTAAAATAAATGTCGTGTTATCACCTTTCAATTTCGAAGAAATTGCGAATGGCTTGCGAGGCAATTAACAAAAGACATCTATCAATAGTTAGTCCGCCGATGACCTTGACTTAGTTGGCTCTAAATAAAAGATCTATTAATTATAAGACCCTACCATGGTAAGATTTAAGGCAACAACAGATGAGAAAGTTACGGAACAACGAGAATCACGGAATAGAAAAAAGGAAAAATATTTCCATTGACCTGAGTAATTTCTTTGGTAGAATTTATTGGTCTGCTTTTTCAGCAATCATGTATAAATAAGTAGGGCCATGGTGATATTGATAGAATGACAATATATAGGAAAATACTAGAGTTCTATTAGAATTTACACACACACATACGGAGGAACTTGTATTAGAGAGGAATGAGAATAGCATCTTTTTGATAAATAATTCTTATTATAAATTTTGACTGTTCAATAAGTGATTATAAATATATATAAATATATGTATTGATTTTTAGGGTTTATTTTATCATTTGCATGTACATATGTGATTTTGACTTTTTACATCTACACTCTACATGATTTATAAATACGTATCTACATTCTTGAAATTCGTATTACATTTATTCAGACCCATTCCATTAAATTTTTCATCCAAAAGTAACTTTTGACTAATCTATTACTATTAAATTAAATTTATACCCTTACTGTTAATATAAAAAATGCATAAAAAAGGAAGTTTAGTGTAATGTTCTTCCATTATTTTTTGATGTTAATGGAAAGGAAGGTGAAGAAAATGAGAAACTAAAATTTTCTCACTTTCATGCTTAATTCATTAGGTTAATAATAGAAAAAGTGATGATAATTTATATATATTTATAATTACTATTTTATATATAATATAAAATTGAAATATTAATATGAAATGTAATAATTTAAAGTACTAATATAGAAAAAATTTACAAAAAACATTTAATAAATTAATTATAGTGTAATTTAAAAAAAAAAACTCAATACACTATATCATAATATAAATATTTAATTATTATTACTAAAAGTATAAAGATAATTTCATCGTATTGAATTGTTTAAAAGTTATTTTTTTAATGAAAAATTTAATAATAGGTCCGAGTGAATATAATACAAATTTAAGATGTTCAAATGTATATTTATAAAGTTTATGAGATTTGGATGTATGAAGCCAAAATCACAACCGGTGTGAACGGGGGTAAGTGATATAAACCTTTCGTCTCTACCGTCCTCGTTGATTTGCTTCACCTTCAATTCAACCTTCAACGTAATTAATGACCATGGAAATTTTGCGGTTGGTTCGAACTCAGGACCTAAATATATATTTAGAGGGTCACCTACGCCATTGAGGTGAACTGATATTTCAACTTTTGCTATGGAACAATGCCAGTTGATTAATTTGGTGAAATTTTAGATTCTATTGCAATCATATCTATAAATATATCTAGAGATAAATTACTATTGATACAACGTTATTGGATTGGAAAAAATTTGCTTGTTAAGAATCGTTTTATAAAAATTTGTACAAAAAATAAAATAACAATAATTGTTAAATAAATATTTGTAATTAATAAATGGGTGAATCTATTTACATGCCACAAATAACTTATTACACTGCATTTTACTTTATTATTAATTAAAATTACAAAACTAACCTTTTTAGTTAACTAATTTTATGTATAATTTGAAATGATATAATTAACCATCATAATAAACTTTTAAAATTTTGGATAATCTGGTACAAAAGAATTGAAAAAATGTTTTAAAAATTAAAATAAAATATATTTATATTTATATTTTTAACAAGCAAATTAAAATAATTTTTATTTTATTTTATTTTATTTTCTAACTTAATAATCAAACAATAAAATTAATTTCTTTCATTTATCAAAATAAGTAAATTAATATATCAAAAAATTAAACTTTAAGCAAGCAAAATTATCAAACAAATCATAAGTATGATTATTCTGAAAATATAAAATTTTTTATAGTAGGAAATATTTTAAAACAAAAAATTTAGAATTAGAAATGTTTATTATAATAAGGTTACTTACAAGTTATAAATGGACTTTTTTTTTTTTTCAAAATTTAAGGTGCAATTGCCCGTTTGTTAAAAAATCTAAATGGAGAAAATATTTTTGGTGAGTTGTCTTCTCAATATTTTGTGTTAAAATATATTTTCCATTATAAAATAAGAATGCTTATGGTATTATAGTTATGCCTTAATTTGAAGTTTTGTACAAGAGTATTTATGGTAACATATGATGAAAAGGAAGAAAGGTGATTGTGTATTTTTAATTAATAAAAAAGGAAAGTGGAGTGCAAGAGGGAATAAGTGGACAACAAATAGGTCTAGCATTGGTAAATTAGTGAACAAAATAATAATTTCAAATTAGTACTTTTAGGGATTTGACTAAACAAAATAATAATTTCAAATTAGTACTTTTAGGGATTTGACTAACGTATTGAAGGTATAGGTTGAAAATGTTTCCTAATTCTTTAGTAGGTTGGAAATATTTAGAGGAATGTTTTCTAATATTTATGGAGGTTAAAAAAGTTTTCTAATTATTAAGGTTAAAAATACTTAGAGAAAAGTTTTCTAACGATCAAGGAGATTGAAAAATTTTCTAAAAGATTTTGAAAATAAGAAATTATGCAATCATGTGAAATTTGATTGCTCGAGTGCTTTATAAATAGAGACTTTTTCTTAGGGTCATGAAGCACTTAAAATAAAAATTACATATTGATATTTTCAGTTTAATGGAAGAGTTTTCTCATAAACTTAGCTAACAAACTCTTCGTACAAAGCGTTGTTTGGTCTTCAAAGAGTTGAAAATTGGTCTTTCGCCAAGTGGGTTCATCGATGGATCGAACAAGTGTTCTACGCAAAAGATCATGAATTGAATTGGATAACTTTGTATTCTTGAAACTTGTAACACGTTTATAGTGAAATAATTTTTGCTAGTCTCTCTTGTTGTTTTTCTCCCCTTGTTGATAAGATTTTTATGTTAAAAATCTCTTTGTATTCTTTATTTTTTTTCGCACCTGATTAATTACTTGATAGCAGACCACACGAATTTTAATAGCATTTTTTTTGTCTTTACTTAATTACTGGAGTAATTGTGTGTTTCTTAGTATATATTGAAGTTAAAAATTTTTTAGACTTGGTAATTATTTTATTTTGGTATTTTTTTTTTCTGTTTCTTGTTTTTTTTTTGTTGTGACCATCTAATCTCAAGTTACAATTTGCAATTGAATTCTTCTATCAAACAACATTTGTACCAACAGTTAAAACGAGAATAATTTTATCAACTTATATTTACCTTCTCCAATACCCAACTTCACTCATCGTTAATCAAATCCAATGGCCAAAAAGTGGCCGCAAACATAGAAAGCATTATCAAGGACCCAACTCAGCGATTTCATCCAATCATGCTGAAACGCCCGCAGTACTCACCCAACGTTGATGAAACTCAAATCACATACCCGCAATCCTCTGGGAACATGGCGCTCATCTTAGCAGTTAAAGGAAATACTCCAAGTATACTCCATATTAAGGGAAATACCAAAAACCCAACAAGGGATAAAAGGGGGCCCGCTGTAGGGATGTTAACGAGATGGGTATGGGATGGGTACGGGATGGGTACGATTTTCTCCGTCCTCATTTTCGTTTAGCAATACTTTTACTCGTCCTCGTCCCCGTCCCCGTCCCCTCCCCGTTTTGGAGAAAATTTTTTTTTTCCATGCTCGTCCCCGCTAGGTAATGAATTTCTCGTCCCTGTTTATCCGCTAAGTATAATAAGAGTTCGTTTGGAACCTAAAAAAAAAATCAAAAAACTTCAAAAACTTTCAAAAGTTTTCAAATTCATTCAATTAAATTTTGCCATTTATCATTTTTACATCTCATCAATCCCACATTTTGATCTTTTTTGGTTTCTTTTGGTATTCCAAACGCCCCCTAAGTATTACAAATTATATATTATATATATAATAAATATTATAAATTATTATATATATTTAATAAAATATATATTATAATATATTAAATAAAAATTAAAAAATATATATAAATTAATAAATAAATATTTAAACGGGTATGGGGACAGAGTGGGAAATATCGTACTCATTCTCGTACTCGTATTCGTTCTGGTAACACTTCGAATCCTCATATTCGTCCCCGTCCCCACTACTAACATCCCCATACCTTTTTCGAACGGAATGAGTGAAGCAGGTACTTACGGAATACGGGTATATTTGACATCTCTAACCAGTTGTATGCGCACAGTCCTCAAACCCAAATGGTCCAGCTTAACCCTCGCAGAAAGTGAGAAAAACAAGGAGCAAAATTGAAATTTTCTTAACATTAACAACCCTAAGAGAAGACATTTCATTAATCCTGGCATATGATGTACCATTGTGTTCCCCCTATTGCAATGGAAGTTTGACTATTAGCTGTATCTTTTAATTTTTGCTGTTAAGAGAAAAAAATGAATGGAAAAGTTGAGAAAAATTATATATATTAAATGTGTGTTAATACAATAAAATAGCAATCCTATAAATAGAGGTGCCAAAGTAGAATTCGAATAGGAATAAGAAACAAAGTTGGAATAGGAACTCTACTGTTATAAGTCTATTTAAACTATATTACTAGTTATCTGACTGTCACCCAAACTCTACTACTAATTATCTAATATACGTTAACATTCCCCCTCAAACTCAAGGTAGGAAATTAGAGATCAACTTGAGTTTGGAGACTAAAAACTGGAAAGCAATCAATACACCCTTATGGATTCGCACAGGTTATACACCTTGAGAGATTACGAACGTAGATTTGGTTATACGCCGAGAGGTTACGAACCCAAATCTACTTACACGCCTTGAGAGGTCACGAACCCAAATTTACTTACACGCCTTGAGAGGTCACGAATATAGATTTGATTACACGCCGAGAGGTCACGAACCCAAATATACTTACACGCTTTTAGAGGTCACGAACATAGATTTGGGTTCGTGATTTGGTTACACGCCGAAAAGTCACGAACCCAAATCTACTTACACGCCTGGAGGTCACGAACCTAGTTTGTAGGGGAAAAACGTGTTGAATGGCTAAACGATGCAAAGCCTAAAGCACAAGATAGCATGTGCATGTCTCCAACAAAATGGTTAGGGTCTTCAATTAAGAAACTGATGTAGAAAGAAATATCTCAAAAGAAAAACTTGAAATTTAAAAATTTCTAGAAAACTAGATGTAACATAAATAAAAATAATATGAAGTTGGGTAGAAGAGCAGTGGAGGCAGGGGTGTCGCCAGAAAAGACAACACTGGCGGCTAAAGATGTAGTTACTGGGCGCTTAATCTACCCAGGATCAAAAATCATGTGCTCTGATACCATGTTAAGAGAAAAGAATGAATGAAAAAGTTGAGAAAAATTATATATTATTAAATGTGTTTTAACACAATAAAATAGCAATCCTATAAATAGAGGTGTCAAACTAGAATTCGAATAAGAATAAAAAACAAAGTTGGAATAGGAACTCTACTGTTATAAATTTACTTAAACTATACTACTATTTATCTGACTGTCATCCAAACTCTACTACTAATTATCTAATATACGGTAAGATTTGTATTCAGGATCAACCACCAAAATCTGAGTCAATTCAGCGGAACGTGAGGAATAAGTTTTCATTCCCGAAGACGCTTCCCTGCAACTCCAAGAGCTCTTTTTACCGAGTCAACACGGCTTAGAACCTGACGCAGACAGTCAATCAAACAAAGTCCCCAAATCAAATCAGCGATCACAGAAGCAAAAATGGCACGCACGACCACATAGAGTCTCTGATCCTTAACAATGCAAGAGCCTACCCGGAGCTCGATTCGATAGAAGGCACATAAAACGGGCCTCCATGTATGTGTACATACAGATATATGTCATATATATATATATATACATAAGGAGTGTTTGGAGTTGTATAAAATTATATAAAATAGTATAAAATTGTAAGAATAAATGTTTTGTAACTCATGTAATAAATGAAGAATTTAAATTTTATTATTTCGTAATTTGTGTTTATAAAAATTTGTAAAATTTTATTTTTTATTTTAGAAAACTTCAAACATAGCCATAATATAACTCAGATGTATAAAAGGGTTGGCTATTTAAAGAAAGTGGAGTGATTAAAGGAGTGGTTTGAGATTAACCAGGTTGAATTGAGATGATCTCGGTTGCAGCTGTTTACGGCCATTTTTGGCGGTTGGATTTGATTAACGGTGAGCGAGACTCGGTGTTAAGAGAAAATGAAGATAAATTAATAAAATTATCTTTATTTTAAGGGGGCATGATAATGGTAAGAGCAATTTTTGTTAATGGCAGAGTATATTTAATGCTCATTTTATATATTCATAATTTTGTTCTTATCTAATTATATAGAAAATTTAAGGTAATATCTATTATTTATTAAATGAACTCATTTTTAAATTGGTATTTATTTTCTTTTCCTTGTTTTCTCACGAAACTATATCTTATCCAGTTTTTATTTTTTTGTTTCTTAAAAATATTAATATAATAATAGTAATCAAAATATAAAGACACGAGTAATTTGAATAATTAATTCTAAAATTTAAAATTTTCAAATATGTTTTTTAGTCATAAAATTTGTTTTAATATTAAAATTTACTTGTTGATTTAGTAATTGATTGAGTTTGAATAATTAATTTTAAAATTTAAAATTTTTATATTTATCTTTTAGCCTTAAAATTTAATATAACAAATTTTATTAATTGATTTACTGATTGACAGAAACATGAGTAATTTGTATAATTAGTTCCAAAATTGAATTTTATATAATTATCTTTTAGTCATAAAAATTAATTTAATAAAAAATTTTACTGAATAATAGAAACATTAGTTTGGATAATTAATTATTAAAATTTAAATAAATTTATCTTTTAGTCATCAAAAGTGATTTATTAAAATTAGCCAAAATATTAATTTAGATAATTAACTCTAAAATTTAAAATCTTTATATTTATCTTTCAATAATGAAAATAAATTTAATATAAACACTTAACGAACTAATTATTTAAACTCATGTTTCTATTATTTAATAAAATTTTTTATTAACTTAATTTTCATGACTAAACGATAAATATATAAAATTCAATTTTAGATCTAATTATACAAACCGAACCATTAATTAGTAAATCAATTAGTAAAATTTATTTTATCAAATTTTCATGACTAAAAGAGAAATATAATTTTTAAATTTTAAAATTAATTATTGAAGCAAATTTTTTGACTAAAAAATAAATCTATAAAATTTAAATTTAAGAATTAATTATCAAATTATCATACCATTGCATTTTGATTATTATTATTATATTAATATTTTTTAAAAAATAAAAATAAGAAAGCAAGATCTAGTTTTGTGATAAAGTTGTGAGGGGGAAATAAATACTAATTTAAAAGTTAGTTTATTTAATAAATAATAAATATTACCTTAGATTCCCCATATAACTAAATAAGAGTAAAATTGTTAACTTGTAAAAAAGTATTAAATTAGCCTCAACATTAACAAAAGTTGCTCTCTCATTATCATCACTCATTTTAACGACTGATTGTAAATTATTATTGGCAGAAATACCCAATTGCACATCATCAAAATTACGGGAATTTGACATTTATAATTGAAATGTGAAAGTGACATCAAACGTAAATTGTAAGAGTGATTTATGTACTTTATTAAAAAAATTTTAAAAAATTACTATTATAGATATATTGAAAATTATTTTATTAATATTTTTATGCAATTTGAACTATTGATAAAATAATTAATTTTATATGATATCTAATACCTGCCCAAATTTAAATGCATTTTTATATGATGTTTAAATAATTATTTTTCTATTATTACAAATCGTTTTCTTTGTAAATAAGCTTGATATTTAAATTAATGAGAGAAAAAAAAAATATACATAGTCAACATGATTATCGCCTCTCTATACAAAACAATAATTATATAAAAAATCTATCATTGTAAATAATCTTCACTCTTTCAATTTTAAATTAAAATCTACTCAGATGATCTATCATCATATAACATTTATATGTTTCTAGATATATCCACTATGTTGCCCATGGGCAGAGCCCTGCAAAGGTAAGGAAGCAAGTCACCTACGTTGATTTTGAATATAAAATTATTAAAATACTGTTTGTAATTTAATTTTATTAAAAAAATTAAATTAATTAAAAAGGGGTACTTTTGCTTATTAAAAAATAGAGATTGACTCAAATTTTTTTAGATAAAAAGATTTATAGGAATCAAACTCAAATATTTTTTTGTGAAATAAAGTATATAATAAAGAAACATAATAAATTTTATAAATAATAAAACTTAGTCATAATTATATGTATTTTTTTTATCACGAAGAACATTCTTATCAAATCTCAGATACGGTTAAAAGACCATTTAAATTATTAAACTGTGAAAGTATATTTACCAGTTTCATATTTAATAATAATTTTTTTCCTCCCTAAAAGTAATATTCTCTCTCTCTCCTAATCTTAATTTTAATGTAACTCGTTGTTCTCTTTTTAAATGTTTGGTGCCTCCTTAGTGAAAATCTTAGATTGCCTCAATGGTTTTGCTAGTGTTAAATTTCTTTGTTTCAAATTCATAAATGCTTGCAAATATAATTTAATATTGATCCTCTTGAGTAATGGTTAAATGTTTGATAGAATGTTATTTAATTTAGCTTTCTATTGAGGTTCTTAAACTCCATTAATGTATATTTAATCTGATAAATGTTTCACTCATGTATTTATTTAAGTGATGAAACGAATTAACGCGAGAACAAAAATAAAATTTTCTTAAATAATTGTTGTAAAATGAAAAATTAATCCCTACGCCCAAGCCAAATATAATTTCGTATGACAATACTACGGAAAATATTGTATTCTACTTTTAACTTTTTTGATTTCATCTTTTCTCATAATGAATAATACTTTTTAAAGTGTAAAAATTATTAAAAATTAAATACATTTAACATTTCCCAAATTTTATATAATCTCCTTTATTTTCTTATGGGAAATAATTTTGATTTCTTTTGTAGCAAGACCATCTACACAGAACAAGAGTAGCTGGGCCCCGAGCTTAACTTTCACGGCAGGTCTACCTTTTTAATCCTAAAATTTGTCTAGAAGGGCGACTTACCATCCCCCAGAAATGAATAAATTAATAAAATAACAGTAGTTAACAAAATAAATAAATGCAGCAATCACTTTCAAGCCCTGGAATAGTTCTATGAATCTTGAAAATCCACATAAATACGATCCAGAGAAAAAAAATCCAACCTTTGAATATGTCTATATAAATGTAGATCCATCAACATTTTAAAATAGGCCATCAGAAAAATCTAACCCATTTTTAAAGTCATTCACCGATTCTTCACCAATCCATAGCAAGTTCAACACACAAAAAAAAAAAAAAAATAATAATAATAATAAATGTTAGGTTATCGCCTTACAATTTCGAAGAAATTGCGAATGGCTTGCGAGGTAATTAACAAAAGACATCTATCAATTGCTAGTCTGACGATGACCTTGACTTAGTTGACTCTAAGTAAACGATCTATTAATTATAAGACCCTAATATGGTAAGATTTAAGGCACCAACAGATTAGAAAGCTACACAACAACGAGAATCACGGAAAAGAAAAATAGAAAATTATTTTTATTGACTCGAATAATTTCTTTGGTGGAATTTATTGGTCTGATTTTTCAACAATTAACCATGTATAAATAAGTAGGGCCACGGTGATATTGATAGAATGACAATATATAAGAAAATACTAGAGTATTATCAGAGTTTACACACACACACACACACAGATACATAACAACTTGTATCAGAAAGAAATGCGAATAGCATCTTTCGGATAAATAATTCTTATTATAAATTTTGCTTGTTCAGTAATTTACCAAGAGATTATAAATATATGTATTGATCTTGAGGGTTTATTTCATCATTTTTACGTACGTATATGATTTTGGCTTTATACATCTACACTTTACATGATTTATGAATGTACATCTAAATTTTTAAAATTCGTATTACATTTATTCAGACCTATTCTATTAGATTTTTCATCCAAAAGTAACTTTTGACCAATCTATTACTATGAAATTAAATTTATACCTTTACTATTAATATAAAAAATGTATGAAAGAGAAAGTTCAACGTTCTTCTATTATTATTTGATATTAATGAAAAGGAAGGTAAAGAAAAAGAAGAAACTAGAATTTTCTCACTTTTATGTTTAATTCATTAGATTAATAATAGAAAAAATAATGATAATTTATATACATGCATAATTACTAATTTATATATAATATAAATTGAAATATTAATGTGAAATATAATAATTTAAAGTACTAACATAGAAAAAGTTTACAAAAAAATTAATAAATTAATTTTAATGTAATTTTTTTAAAAAAAAATGATACACTATATCAAATATTTTTTTTGTTATTACTTAAGATATAAAGGTAATTTAAAGTATTGAATTAGTTAAAAGTTATTTTTTAAATAAAAAATTTAATAGTAGGGTTTAAGTGAATATAATACAAATTTTAGAGAGTCTAGGTATATATTTATAAAATTTATGGAGTCTAAATGTATATATAAAGCTAAAATCACAATTGGCGTGAATGGGTGTAGGTAAAATAAACCCCTGATCTTTACCGTCCTTAATGATTTGCTACACATTCAATTCAATATGTCTATTATTATTGAGGGTCACCTACGCCCATTGAGGTGAATCAATATTTGAACTTTTGCTATAGTCGAAGAATGCTAAGATAAGGCACTAATTAAAAGATTAGAAAGCTACAGAACAACGAGATTCACGGAAAAGAAAAACGAAAAAATATGCCCATTCACCCGAATAATTTCTTTGGTGGAATTTTATGGTTAGCTTTTGCAACAATCATGTAGAAATAAGAAGGGCCATAGTAAAATCGATAGAATGATAACACATAGGCAAATACTAGAATACTGTCAAAGTTGTACATAGTAGTAATTGTCTATGTCTAAAAGGATAAAAATTTATTAAATTAATTATAATATAATTCTCATAAAAAAATAATATACCATATCATAATATAAATATTTTTTTATTAATACTAAGAGTATAATAATTTCATAGTATTGAATTAGTTAAAAATGATTTTTTGAATGAAAAATTTAACAATAAAGAAGTGAGTGAATATAATATAAATCTCAGAGGATCTCGTTACATAATTAAAAAACTTGTGGAATCTAAGTGTACAAAGTTAATACCATGACGATTAGAGGTGAAATAAACCCTTAATTTGTATGCTCCTTGTCAGTTTGGGATAAGAGGGCTTCGAAGTTGCTTTTCAAAATCTCTCTCTCTCTCTTGATTGTAATGTAACTAAATTTTATCTATAATTTAGTATATTTTGTAATAAAAAATTATAAAATTATCTTATAACCAATATTTAAAAAATTATAATTTAAATACTGGAGTGATATTCTAATGTTAAACCTTATTTGTTGAAAAGACAAGTTTAATTTGGAGATGTGCTCACGTCATTTATGACGAAACTTTTATTTTTCTTTTCTTTTTTTTTTCTTGATTGTAATGTAACTAAATTTTGTCTACAATTTAGTATATTTTATAATAATAAATTATGAAAGATATTTTATAAGTGATACTAAAATCATAATTTAAATATTAAATTATAAGCGATATTTTAGAACTAAATTTTGTCTAAAATTGCATTAATATAAAAATAATTTTTTTATTATAAAATATAAATTTTCAAATATAAAATAGGGTTTACAGTTGAATTTTTTTCTTACTTTTTTCTTAGCCAATATTTCACCGCTTAACCAATATTTCAGAGAAAATTTTGGCTTAATTAAAAATGACTAGGGTTGTGCTAGGATGAAGAATTTACAAAGAGAAAGGAATGGGGCTCTGATTTTTGGTGGAAAACGGTTAGTAAAATGTATGGAATTTGATAAATTAAAATAATTAAATTAAAAAAATGAACTCAATGATAAATATTTTTTATTTTTATATATTTTATAATCTCCTCAAATAATAACAACCATTTTGAATTTTATGTTTTTTTTTATTTTATTATTTTTTTCTCTCACTAAACTCTCAATCCAACCACACCCACATTTTCTAACCACATGGGATGTTTCCCAATGGGCCTTTATTGACTGCCTTTGGATTGCGTAAACGCACCGACACCTTTATTTGAATGCTTTTAAGACTTAGAAGTGTGACAGTGTGTAAACACAATATTAATTTAGTATTACTGCAAGCAACTTGACCGAAAAGCC
Source organism: Vitellaria paradoxa (assembly GCA_019916065.1). Classification (NCBI taxonomy): domain Eukaryota; kingdom Viridiplantae; phylum Streptophyta; class Magnoliopsida; order Ericales; family Sapotaceae; genus Vitellaria; species Vitellaria paradoxa. The sequence continues at coordinate 35,611,552 of CM034244.1, read as the reverse complement.
GAAAAAGAAAAAGTTTCCCCCAATTTTCTTTTGAACGCAGCTTTAGTTCGATAAGTTGGAGAAGCATCCAGCAAAAATTGTACGAAACTGCAATTCCACTTGCACGGTTTTGGACGATTCATTAAAGTAACACTTAACCAAGACGCGGTTGATATACAAACTCTCAAACCTGTGTATCACACTTCTTCTTTTCTCTTCTGATCTATCAAACTTTCAAAACTGTGTATCACACTTCTTCCATCCGCATTCTTTGAAAAGTGTGAAAATGTTTTTTTAAATTAGTAAAAGTTGATAAATGTTGAAAAGTTTTGATAAAAGTTGAATTTTTTTTTTTTTTTAAAAAATTAAAGATTTTTAGTGTGGAGAAAGTTGATAAAAGTTATACATTCTTTTAAGAAAGAGATTTTATTAAAATTTTTTACACTTTAAACACATCCTACATATAACAATTAAAAAATTAAATTTTAGAAGGTTGCTCCATTACTTTAATTTCTTTTAATTCAAAAATTTATATATGTAAATATTAGTAATAGTGTTTTTCTGAATAAGATCAATTATTGTTTAAAATTTTAAAAAAAATCAAATTCTAATGATTTTTAATTAAAAATTTACGTACACAAACAACATTTTTTGAAACTTTGGGGCTATGATAAACCATTGGCTTTGTGGGGGTGATTAGATCTACCATCATTATTTTTTAATGTTCTCCCTTCCCTACTGTAATGAAGGAGAATATTTACATGCCTCCCTAACAATAATTTCATTATTCAAAGTATTGCTTGTTGTTTGTCCTTAATTATTACCAAATGAATGCAAGAAAATAAAAATATATTAAATTTTTAACTGAGCTTTGTATAAGCATGAAATAACGGTCGAAAAACGAAAGTCGTCTTTTCGTCAATGTGTGAATTATCAAGTTGATGGCAATGTACGTATACTTGTAGCCGTGGTGCTTCTTCAAACTACACCATTACGTAAACGGAGACTGCCTCCAATTTGTAGTCACTCACGCCACAATTTTAAATTTAACTTCATTCTTTAATTACTTTTAATTTACCTCCTCACAGTCTGTTTGGAGGTTGAAAAAAAGGAAAAAAAGTACCAAGAGTTACATTTTGTAACTTTTGGTGCGTTTGGTGAAATCATAATTTTTTCTAATTTTTTACTCTGCTACAATAATTTATTCCACAAAAAATTTTATCAAACATACAAAAATTGTCACTTTTTTGCTCTGTTACAGTTAAAAACTTACCAAACACACAAAAAGTTTCTACTTTTCTGCTCTACAACAGTAAAAAATTTACCAAACACCTAAAAGTTACAAAAAATTACTAAAAATTACACTTTGTTCTACTAAACACACCAAAAAATTATAACTACAAAAAACAATCAAAAGTTTTACTTTTTTACTTTTTCTTAACCTCCAAACGGGCTCCCCATACCTATTTATAATTAAAAAAAAGAAGTGATAAATTTTTTTAAAAACTAAAAATTAATGTGTTTCTTTTATAAAAAAAATTATTTTTTTCATCTTTTATGACTTTTTTTTCATCAAAGATATATATATATATATATATTTCTTGTGATAACTTTTAAGTAATATGCTATTTATATGTAAAAATAAAATATAAAAATAATTAAAAATAGAAGCACCTCATACAAAGGAAAAAAGGTTAATTTTTAACAAAAGTTTGGCTTATTTTTGTTTGTACGCAAATTGTTAATTTTTAATTTGAAGTATCTTTAAAATATGAATAACATGTGTAAAGTTGGAAAAAAAAAAAATTCAAAGTAAGATGAAAAGGCAGCCAAAATCTTTTAAATTTACAAGGCAGAGTATTTAGGTCCTCATTTCAGCCAATGAACAATTTCATACTTTCACATGCAGCTTTTGACTAAAAAAGGATCAGGAAAAGTGTAGTCTTTGGCGAGAACCCCGTCCAGGGCACCACCCAATTACCTGTTCTTTGTTTTCTGTGTCACAACCGACTGAAGAGAATCTTTGAATAACAGATAAGATAACCCCTTCACAAAGGTTTGTGATGAATTGATATATTTATAGTGGGGCAGTTTAGAATTTTTTAAATCTCTATGAATCTTTATGAAAATTAAATTTTTTTACTGGTAGTGTGAGTTACGAGACTTTAATTTTTACAAAATTGTACTAATTTATATAATTTCAAATATACAAAATTACAACTTTTATAAATTTATATAATTTTAAACATACCTATTGTATCATAGTTTCTACGAAGAAGCACAACTTTTACTCATTTTTCTGCCAAATAAAGAGAGAAAAAAAATACAACACAATATTGTATTTCTGTTTGTCTAGTTTATCTTCGCACACAGGGATCGTCTAAAAAGGTTAATTATCTCTTTACTTACCTAAAAAGACTAAATTTATGTCCAAAATTTTTCAAATATAAAAATATAATTGTAAACAAACTTTAGTACTAAAATATCTCTTATAATTTAATATTTAAATTATAATTTTTTAAATATCGCTTATAAAATATTTTTATTATAAAATATATTAAATTGTAAACAAAATCTCGTTACATTAAAATCAAGAAAAAAAAAGTCATAAATGAAGTGAGTGCATCTCAAGATTTAAACTTATCTTTTTAACGGATAAGATTTAACTTTAAGAACTTGAATTTAACAAACAAGTTTAGGCCACCCTTATCAATTACAATACTAGGGGTGTGCTAGGATGAAGAGTTTGTAAAGAAAAAGGAATGGTGCTTTGAGTTTCGGTGGAAAATGGTAGGTAAAATGTATGGAATTTGATAAATTAAATTAAAAAAATGAACTTAATGATAAATATTTTTTATTTTTATATATTTTATAATCACTCAAATAATAACAACCATTTTGAAATTTATTTTTTTCCTTTTTATTTTTATTATTATTTATCATAAGTATCACACTTCTCCTTTCCTCTTCTGATCTATCAAACTTTCAAACCTGTGTATCACACTTCTTCTGTCCTCTTCACTTTCAAACCTGTGTGTCACACTTCTTCTGATCTCTCTCTCTCTCGGGATGAAACCAGATATTTTGGTTAGTAGGGCCAATTTTTTTTTTTTTTTTTTTTGAATTCAGGCCTAAAAAATTAATATTATAAATTATATTTAGTGGATAAAAATAAATTATATATATATGCATAAGTAGACTTTCAAATCTTGAATTATGATGGTGTTTAGAGTGTCAAAGTTTGGCAAATTAACAAAAAATAATTTTAAATTATTGAGTGTTTGGTGTGTTCTTTGAAAAGTGTGATTTTTTTTTTAAAAAATTAGTAAAAGTTGATAAATATTGAAAAGTTTTGGTAAAAGTTAAAAGATTTTTTTTTTTGTAAAAAATAAAGATTTTTGGTGCGGAGAAAGTTGATAAAAGTTATACATTTTTTTAAGAAAGAGATTTTGTTGAGATTTTTTACTCTTTAAACACATCCTATATATAACAATTAAAAAAAAAAGTTAAATTTTAGAAGGTTGCTTTATTACTTTAATTTCTTTTAATTCAAAAATTTATATATATTAGTAATAGTGTTTTTTTGAATAAGATCAATTATTGTTTAAAATTTTAGAAAAAAATCAAATTATAATAATTTTTTAACTAAAAATTTACATATACAAGCAACATTTTTTTAAACTTGAGGCATGATAACCCTTGGCTTTGTGGCAGCTTTGCCCTGATTAGATCTACCATCATTATTTTTTAATGTTCTCTCTTCCGTACTGTAATAAAGGAGAATATTTACATGCCTCTCTAACAATAATTTCATTATTCAAAGTATTACTTCTGCTCGTTGTTTGTCCTTAAGTATTATCAAATGAATGCAAGAAAATAAAAATATAATAAATTTTTAACTAAACTTTGTGTAAGCACGAAATAACGGTCGAAAAACGAAAGTCGTCTTTGCATCAATGTGTGATGGACATAGGAGAGGAATTCAAGACAGTGCCTTGATTATCAAGTTAATGGCAATGTATACTTGTAGCCGTAGTGCTTCGTCAAACTACACTACTACGTAAACGGAGACTGCCTTTTTGGTGTCCCTTTCAAGTTGAAGTCACGCACGTCACAATTTTAAATCGGATAATTAATTACCGTTTAACTTCATTCTTTAATTACTTTTAATTTACCTCTTCAATACCTATTTATAATTAAGAAAAGTGATAAATTTTTTTTAAAAACTAAAAATTAATGTGTTTGTTCTATAAAAAAAATTATTTTTTCATCTTTTATGACTTTTTCTTTCCATCAAAGATTGAAAATGTTTGCTTGTTACGAATTGTTTTATAAAAATTTGTACAAAAATTAAATGACAATAGCATTAAATTTATATTTGTAATTAATTAGTAAATTAGTGAACAAAATAATAATTTTAAATTTCTACTTTTAGGGATTTGACTAAGGTGTCAAAAGTATAGGTTGGAAAGTTTTCATAATTCTTAAGAAGATTAGAAATATTTTGTGGATGGTTTCTCAATACTGAAAGAGATTGAAAAGATTTTTTTAATTATTGAGGAGGTTAAAAATATTTCGAGGAAGGTTTCCTAATGATTAAGAAGGTTAGAATTTTTTTAAAAGATTTTAATATAGAAAATTATGTAATTCTATGAAGTTAGATTGATTGAGTGCTTTATAAATAAAAATCTTCTCCTAAGGTCCTGAAAAAATAATATATTAATATTTTGAGTTTCATAGAAGAGTATTATCATAAACTTAAGTACCAAATTCTTCATTTAGAGTGTTCGTTGATCTTCAAAGAGTTGAAGATTAGTATTTTGCCAAGAGGATTTATTGATGTATCAAGTAAGTGTTCTAGACAAGAGACGGTGAATTCAATTTGATAGCTTTGTATTTTTGAAACTTGTAATATGTTTGTGGTAAAATAATTTTTGGCTAGTAACTCGTGGTTTTTTTCTCTTGATTGATCAGAGTTTTCATGTTAAAAATCTCTTTACCTTCTTTATTTTTTCTACACATGATTAATTCCTTGATACTAGACCATACAAAATTTCAATATCATTTTCTTTATATATTTACTTAATTATTGAAGTAGTTGCATATAACTTTGAAGTTAAATTTTTTTAGACTTGGTAATTATTTTATTTTGATATTTTTTTTTGTTTATTCCTAGTTTCCCATTTTTGCTTGTTAGAATTTTCTATTTTAGTTTTGTCCATAAGGTTCACTAGTTGATTCTGAATAAGAATTATTTTATTAATTAGAGAGAGTATCTCTATGAGAATCTGTGGGTCTTTTTGGATATTTATAATTTAACAAGAAATTTTTCATAAAATGACTGCAATAAAATCCTGCCACTAAAATTATTTATTTTTCTCAAAAAAATAAATTTTAATTTATAAGCTTATAAAATAAATGTCGGGTTATCACCTTACAATTTCGAAGACATTGTGAATGGTTTGCAAGGCAATTAACAAAAGACATATATCTATAGCTAGTTTGCAGATGACATTGACTTAGTTGACTATAAACTAAAGATCTTTTAATTATGCTAAGATTTAAGGCACTAATTAAAAAAGAACATCGAGAGTCACGGAAAAGAAAAACAATTAAAATATTCCCATCAACCTGAATAATTTCTTTGGTGGAATTTTATGGTCAGCTTTCGCAGAAATCGTATATAAATATATCATATATGTATTGGTTTGCTACACCTTCAATTCAATCTTCAACATAATGGCCATGGATACTAGTAGATCCTTTCAACTTCCTTTTGCTTTTCTTCTTCTTTTATTGCTATGCCTTCAATATTTTGCACTTGGTTTGAACTCAGGACTAAAAGGTCCTAATATGATCATTAGGTGCAAAGAGAGGGAGAGAGAAGCTCTCCTCACATTCAAACAACATCTTGAGGAAGATTATGGCCGTCTATCCTCGTGGGGACGAAAAGAAGATCAGAAGGAATGTTGCAAATGGAGCGGAATCACTTGTAGCAAGCGAACTGGTCATGTTATCAAAATTGACCTTCCTAGTCCATTCTATTTCGATACTACCAATGCCGGTCCACTTAGAGGTACTCTTAGTCTTTCATTGCTTGAACTCCAACACTTAAACTATTTGAATCTCAGTTATAATGATTTTGGATTTAACCCAATTCCAAACTTCATTGGTTCTTTCACCAAAATGAAATACCTTGACCTTTTTGATGCTAATTTCGGTGGAATTATTCCTGCTCAGCTTGGAAATCTCTCAAACTTGCGAAGTCTTTCTCTTGGTAATAATCGGGAGAATCCTTGTAACGTTGGAAATCTTGAATGGTTGTCTCGTCTTTCTTCTTTAACTTACCTAAAAATGAGCAGTGTTAATCTGAGTAGTGCCTTCAATTGGCTAGGCATAATTAGTAGTCTCCCTTCTTTATCCCATTTGGATTTAGAATCTTGTGACCTCCCTGCAGCTAGTGTTGGATTCCCATCTCTTTCCTTTGTTAACTCTTCTTCTTCTTCTATCACCAGCCTCTCTCTCTCCCGCAACTGTTTCACTTCCTCCATGTACAATTGGTTGTTCAACTTCAGCAGCAGCCTTGTTTATCTTGACATTCAGGATAACCAATTACAAGGTCAACTTCCAGATGCCTTTGGCAAAATGACTTCACTTTCATATCTTAATCTCAATGGTAATGAATTTGAGGGCGTGATTCCAAATTCATTTGGAAAACTTGTCAATTTGCAAATGTTAGAACTGGGTTTCAATAATTTCAGTGGTAATATTCCACTTACTTTTGGGAATATGACTTCACTCTTAGAACTTGATCTCTATTGGAATCGACTAGAAGGTGTGATTCCAAAATCATTGGGAAATCTTCGAAACTTACAAACTCTGGATCTTTCTAATAATCGACTTGAAGGTGTGATTCCAAAATCATTGGGAAATCTTCGCAACTTGCAAAGCCTAGGTCTGTATTCCAACAATTTCAGTGGAAATCTTCCAGATTTAACTGGATGGTCGTCCTTGACACATTTACGTCTTGCCAACAATCAATTCAATGGGACCTTGCCTGAAACAATTGGACAACTTTCACAACTCAAAACTTTGGACCTTTCTTTCAACTCTTTCAAAGGTTCTTTCACTGAAAGGCACTTGTCAAATCTCACAAAATTTTTCTATTTGGACTTAACTTTTAATTCTCTGTCTTTTCAGCTGAGCTCACAATGGCGTCCCCCTTTTCAACTTGATACCATAAAGCTGGGTTCTTGCAAGTTAGGCCCCCATTTCCCAAAATGGTTTCAAACACAAAGAAACATTTCCTACCTTGATCTCTCAAATAATGGAATCTCAGAGCCTATCCCCACTTGGTTCTTGAACCTATCTGCTAGAATGAGAAATTTTAATCTCTCTTTCAACCAAATTAGTGGCACACTGCCAGAGCTATCATCAATTTTTGCCAATTATTCTGGGATTGATTTGAGTTCTAACCAATTTGAGGGCCCACTACCACTTCTTCCTTCCGCTCCTGCATCCTTGAATCTCTCCAAAAATAAATTTTCTGGAACACTTTCTTTCATATGTAAATTCAACCATGGGGTTCTAAACGTTCTTGATCTCTCGATGAACCAGTTCTTTGGAGAAATTCCTGATTGTTGGATGAATTTCCAGCAACTATTAGTTCTTAACTTTGCGCACAATAATTTGTCTGGGAATGTTCCAACCTCAATGGGCTCCTTATTTGGGCTTGAAGCATTAAGCTTGCGCAACAATAGCTTCTCTGGAGGGCTTCCTTCGACCTTGCAAAATTGTAAAAAATTGATATTTTTGGATCTGGGAGTGAATGAATTATCAGGCGAAATACCCTCATGGATGGGGGAAAAGTTGTCGGAGTTGAATATTCTCAGCCTACGATCTAACAAGTTCTCTGGAATCATACCGTCACATTTCTGTCATCTATCGAATCTACAAATATTGGACCTTTCTCACAATGAAATCAGCGGAGTCCTTCCGAAATGCATTTCCAATTTAACTGCAATGACACGTAAAGAGATCGAGGTTGCCAACATTCACAACTATGTGGCATCATATTCTTCATGGGATCATACAGGAGCTTCATTCAGAATTGACCAGTTAGTTTTCTATGTTGACAGTATGATTGTTGATTGGAAAGGGAGGGAGTTTGAATACACAAAGAATCTTAAATTTCTAAAGGTCATTGATCTCTCAAATAATATGTTAAATGGAAAAATTCCAGAAAGTATAACTAATCTTTTAGAATTGGTTATGCTGAACCTTTCGCGGAATAAATTTGATGGAGCAATTCCTCAAAATATTGGCCAGCTTAAGTCACTGGAATGTCTTGACTTGTCAAGCAACAAATTTTCAGGTGGAATTCCTAGTAGCGCATCAGAATTGAGTTTTCTGAGTTACTTGAACTTGTCACACAATGATTTGTCCGGTAAAATTCCGTTAAGCACTCAACTCCAGAGCTTTGATAATTCCTCATACGAAGATAATGCCGGCCTTTGCGGACTTCCACTTGCACTGAAATGCCCTGGTGATCAAGTACCTCAAGCTCCTGCAATTGATGACAGTGATAAAGTTCAAGATGATGGTAACGAATTCGTGAAGTGGTTTTATGTTGGAATGGGGGTTGGATTTGCCATAGGTTTTTGGGGAGTTTGTGGAGCTTTATTGCTTTATCGTCCTTGGAGACATTCCTATTTCCGCTTCTTGGACTTCTTGAAGGATTATATTCATGTCAAAACTGTCTTATGGTCAGCCAAATTACAATGGAAATCTCAAAGGTAGAAATAACTAACTCCATTGATCTTCACTTATTTTATAGTCTCTCTCTCTCTCTCTCTGTCTCTCTCTCTATCTTCTACGACTCCTTGCCCATAACATGCTAGTATTTTCCATACTCTAATGTAGCTATGTCTTAGTGCTATAATATTAGTTGAATACTTAAAACTTGATATTGCAAAGTGAGATGTCTTCAATCAATAGTTTCAGGTTTTGAGCTGTCACTTTGCCACGTAGGGTGCTACCTTCAATGGTTGCTAGCTTTTACTCTGGCGTGGGATGGATTCTAAACAATACTAATTTGATACTGTTTTCTTTCTCCGAACTTTTTGTAGGAGCCTCAGCTGATAATGGATGAGCTCTCTTCAGGGGAAATTGAAGAGGTTTCTGTCATCTCCTTCCCTTTCAAATCTTTGTACTGTTTTCTGAACAGATTTTAGTATGTAGGCTAATGTAGTAAGTATGTACTGGGATTTTAAGCATTCAGCTCAAAATCCTTTTCTATTCTGCGTGTATAATTAAGAAAATGAAACTTGTTCTGGTTATACCCATTTGTGGCTGTTATTCCTTTTCTATTGTGTGTATATATATATATATATATTTTGGGGGATTCCAGTTTTCATTTTCTTTGGTGGCTACTAAGTGGAGTGAGGGAGAAAGGATTTAGCCAGATTTCTTCTTATTTTCTTTCTCTTAATTCATGGTGATTTTGAGGAGGTGAAACCTAAAGCATGAATTTGAGGAAGAAAAGGAAAAATGAAAGTAAAATAAAATTAATAATTTGTACAATTTTTGTACATTCAATCAAGTAAAAGCTAAACTTTGTTAATAGTGGTTATTCATTTTAATCTCATTTTTTTAAATCTATAAAAAATGGAATAAATTTGACTTTTTTTTAATTTCATTTTGTATTCTTGTTGTTTTTCTTCAGTTTTCATTTCTCTTTGCTCATGTTTCAAAACCAAATGTATTCCATTTTTAATTTTTCAGACTTAATTTCCTCTCACAATAAATAATGCCTCTTAAAGCGTAAAAGTTTTTTTTTTTGGTAATTAAGCGTGAAAGTTACTTAAAAATAAACTACATTTAACATTTCTCAAATTCTATATAATCTTTTTTATTTTCTTATTGAAAGTAATTTTTATTTTTTTCTGTTTTGCTTTTTTCATCCTAAAATTTGTCTAGAAGACGATCTACCATATCTCCTACAAAAAATAAATGAATAAATAAATGTAGCAGTCATTTCTAAGCTCTAGAAAGGTTCCATCATTTTATGAATCTTGAAAATCCACATTGATATGATTAAGAGAAAAGATGTGAGAGTTGATATTCACGCTTCAAAAATTAAAAAAAAAAAAAAGATCTAACAATTCATCGTAAAAGAAAATGTTCATTCACATGATGGAATGTAAGAAGCCTTATTTGGATTGAAAATGTCATTTTTCAAAAGATATCCAACCCTCATATATATATATATATATATATTCATAAAATTTTTAAAACAGGCAACAAAAAAATCTAGCCCCTTTTTTTAAGTTATTCACTAATTCTTTACCAATGCATAACAAGTTCAACATAATTAAAAAAAAAAAAAAAGCAGTTATTAAACTAAGCACTAAATAGCCACATAATAACACATTAACCAAAAAGAAGCAACCAAGAAAGTGTTGAGATACGTAAGCGCTACATATTTCACTTTATCCCTAAATTTTATCTAAAATTTCATGTAAGGCCTAATTTTTTTTCAACAATTAAAAGATATAAATTTTTTATAAATTATAATTAAGAATGCCAATAAAACGAGTACATAATGATATTCCATATGTCCAGACCTATTAAAAAGTATCCTAATAGGGTTGAAACGGATTTAGAATTGAAATTTAATATTTAAGCGGGTTTATGACTAGTTTAAAATTTGTCAAAGTACTCAATATTTATTTATGCTAATAGATCTTGTTACCCGCTACCCATAATATACCTGTTAAATGCCTTATTAATTTATATGTATATAAGTTGTAAATAATTTAAGCATTAATTTGTATAATATTAACATTGAACTATTTTTTTTTATGTTAAACAATACGCAATATAATAAAAACTACAATATATAATATTAATAAAAATAACACAATAAATTGAATAAAAAGGTGTGATATGCTACCTGTAAAGGGGGGGGGGGGATGAGATACACTCCATATCATCCCACATCGGTATTAAAGGCATAATATAATGTTATTCCTCATTCATAAATCTTGTTTCTCATTCATAAAAACAAAATTGCACTTACTCTTATCCCATATCTTCACATTTCTTTTTGCCTATAAAGCCACCAACCAGCATGATGTGATAAGTTTGATGAATGGGAAGTAAATAATTTTTGATAAGGGCCACTTGCCTATTAGCTTTGTAATTGTAAAAGTTTCAATTGTTCATGAATACTTGGACCTTGCAATAAGCTGAACAGAAAATTGGATTTTAAATGAGAAATCAGGCTTTAAATAAGATAGATAGGTTTTAAACTAATTTAGGATGCAACAGAGTTTGAAATTTTGAAATAACAGAAAAATAAATGAGTTCGAGAAATTTATCAAGTTCAAATAAGGAAATTTTTATTGGCACGCTACCGGTTGCCATCCTTAGTTGTAATGCCCCTTCAATGATTTTTCTGCCCCTAGATATGCCAGTTAGGCAATAAATGGTAGGAGTGCAATTAAATGTGGGAGAATAGTGCAGAAAGTGACTCGTGAGGACATTACAATTAACAAAAAGCACATACAGTTGTTACAAAAAAAAAGTTTAACTCCTCGATTGGACGCAACTAAAATTCTAAAAGATGATTTATGAAAAATGTATAAAATAGTAAAAGAGTATTATTTATGGAGAGCGAACCCACATTGATGTGATATTTATAAAAGGGATAATAAATAATACTTGATTTGAATGATTTTTTAAAATATATGTATAAAGATGAATGTATGACGTAAAAAATTATCAAATGACTCTTTTACCCTTATAAAGCCCCAAATTTAATTATATGTTTATGTTAATTATATAATGTGAAAACTAACTAGTACAAATTAATTTTAGACAAATTAATTATAAATAAATTATGTTATTAATAAATTAAACTTTATAAAATATATAAATTAGTTTCGTAGATAATAACATCCCAATTTATCCAAAACTTCCTTAGTCGCTTATTTTTTTCTACTTATTTAAAAAATATAAATATATGTGTAATTTTGTATAAATTTACTAAAAAATAATATTATTATCTAAAAATCACATCACCTCCTATTTGGATAAAAATATATTTTTTTAATCACACGACCCCCTATTTGGAAAAAAATATATTTTTTATTTTTATTAATATAATTTTTAATACAATTTTCCATTAAAAAAATAAGAATTTATTTCTAATATATAAAAGACATTTTGTAGGTGAGAAAGGAGATGAGAAGGGACAAAATGAACCAATTTAGTCCATGATAGTCCATGATAAGGGGGGATAATTTTTAGAAAGCTCAAATCCTCTCCAAAAATAATACACTTTCTTCCAAGATTGAGGAGGTCGGATAATTTTTAGAGAGGAAAAATTTTACTTTCCAGACCAAGCAAAAACCATCACATAAAAACTTATACATGGGTATTACTTATGGAGGTTGCCTTTTGCAACATCCAATCGGGCATAAAGTTATAAAATGAAATTTCGGATAAAACTCACCGGACAAAGTAAAATTTATCCACAAACATATGATTAAGAGTAAAGATAGGTTTTACTACAAAATCCAACTTTTAACTTTGTATCCAAAAACATTTTAAAACAAGCTAGCAACAAAATATAACCCCTTAGATTCCTCACCAATGAAAAACCAGTTCAACATAAAAACGCAAGAAAGAAATATTGTTTAGAAGAAGTTATTACCCCAAGACCAATAGCTCTTACCATTCATTCTAAGACGATCACTGTTCTTTCCATACACGCCCAACAACTTTTATCTTCACCTCCTGCCCATCATCACCAGAAAGGGAGTGTGCCATATTTCTATAGATAATCAACCCATCGGAACTCTCTCGAACTGTCTTGGTGCTATCCCGGATGCTCCTCGGAACTCCCACCCACGTTAGCTTTCTCCTATCAACGCCAAATTCCAAACTGTAACGGAATTTTTTCAACTCATCCTCATCACCCATAAAGCGCAAGATGGCCATGTAAACGGGTGCCTCTTTTATATAGAAACTCTGGAAGTCCAAGCAAAAGTGATGGCCAAAACACTTCATGACCTGCAGTACCAGAGAACAGTATCGACGCATTTCTGAATCTTTTTTGTTCCGGTTGAACAAAATATAGATGTTCCCATCATGTAACCATTCATTGCTTAAAATGAAATAAAAATGCCTACCATCTGGTTTTGATGGGTTCTTGAGCAAACAAAAAAAGAACCAATTTTTTCCTTTTAATTATTTTTTTGAACAATGCAAACTCGGCTTTAACAGGGAAAAAAATAATAAACAAATACATAGCATTGGCAAGATAAAATAGAGGAAAAAAAAACCCTATAGCACGGACAATACTAGAAAAATAGACAAATTAAAAGATCCTCATAATTGTCTATGATTGTAAAGAGAGATGGACGGGTGAATGAACAAACTAATAGGAAGGTTCAAGTAACCACCTTTAATTAAACAAAAGCACCAAAATAAATTTAGAACAACCTCACGGAAAATCTTAAACAAATAAATCCAAAAACTAAAAAGACAAAAGTAGTAAGGAAATTTATTTAATTTGATTATCCGAGGGAACGAGGCTTAAGAAGAACTCCAACAGGCCTAGAAAAATTAGTACAATTTAAGGTTAATTGGAACACTAGCAAAGTTGCCATATCAGAGAGAGAGAGAGAGCACTCACAGTCAAGAGAGAGAGAGAGCACTCACAGTCCAGAGAGAGAGAGAGAGAGAGAGAGCACTCACAGTCAACATCCACGTAGCATTTGCAAATTCTTGGGGATTGGAATTGACATATTGATGGTTAAAAGTGCACCCATTGCGCATTTCAACGTTGTGATCATCCTTGAGATGCATAACAAGGAATTGGATATCACCACTAGCTAAGCATGCAGCTCCATCATAAGGGCAACCATATGGTCGGAACCGGCAATACTGCTCGTGACTGAGTCTTCTGTGGTGGGTGAATGTATATGGACATCCCAATAGCTGGTATCTGCATGGAAGTTCTACCAAGTTTGCGACATTCTCCAGAGACACACACCTTATGCTTCCAAGCTCTTGGTGGCAAATTGGGCAACAATTGTGTGCCCCAGTCTTGCAGTTAAAACATATTGTGTGGCCACTAAGACACTAGATAGAGGGAAAATATTTAAAAAGAGAAGTATTGTTACAACAACAAAATGAATTCTCAAATCAACACAGGCGTACTTAAAAGAAATGAAGAATTGGCCAATTTATGGATACTAAGACAATGTAAAACAAAATCATAGGTACAGCTAGAACCATCTTCTTGCTTGGGTGCTATATCCAACCACTTCACGAGGGAAGGTGCAAGGTTCAAGCCAATTTGGGAAGTGGTGTTAATTTTTAGTCATCTAAGAGAAAGATGGACAACAATGGGGAGAGAGACCTGTAAGTAATTGAGAAATTGACCCCAATAGGCACTACCTAGATAGTATATACAAACTTGAGAAGGTTTTGAACTTAATTCCCAAATTAGGAGGAAAGCCATTTACTGTATTAACGTTTTCATTAAATAAAAAGTGTATGTTGAATATGTGCCTTATGACTCAGCTTTTGTTTGAAGGTCATTTGTTGGATAAACGTCAAAATCATTTATTCAATAAACGCCTTTAAAATTTTCAAAATGAGTAAAGTCGTTGGTCGAATAAATGCTTTTCTTCAACGTTGTTTACCCCCTAAACGATTTTTACGTTGAACTCTACATACATAAACTACCCCTTTCTCTCTCCCACTCAGCCTGTTCGCTCAATCTGAAACAGCAAGAAAAAGACGATGCTTTTGCAGATCGACTAGAATCAATGAAAATTTTCTCAGACTGACGAGACTCCACGAGAAGGTTTTTTTTAGGCCGACGAGACTTGCTTGGTGGGTAGCCTTTCCAGAATTTACACTAGGGCGTGCTCGTACGAGGAATCACCACTGTACAACATGTGAGCTTCTTATACTTTTCTGCCTATATATACATATGCCATGTTATACATCCTCACACAACTACAAAAAACTTCAAATTTCTTTTATTGTGTGTAGTAGTTAACTCTTTGAAATCTTTTCTATTCATTTGGGCAGAGGTATACCCCTCTGATTTTCTTCAAGGTATTCCTCTTTTGATTTTTTATTAATATGTGGAATCAATCTATCTGTACATGTCCATTTGTAGATACATTATCAGATTTCAGGTATATATATTTTCTAATTATATGATATTTTATTTGATTATTTGATTACTAATTATCTGGATGTACATACCTCTCTGATATTCTTCAAAGTATGCTATTTTTTATTTGGTTATATTTTGGGAATCAATTTATGCGTATATGTCAATTCGAATATATGAGTTGATTTAATGATTACTTTATCTGATTTCTGGGATATACATTTTGTGGTTCTGTATGTGTCAAATTAGGGATATACAATCCATGAGTAACGAATTTTGGAATTTGTTTGTAAGATTTTATACCTACTATATAGGTAAAAATTTTAAATCTTAATATGAAAACTTGTGCTTATTGTGATGAACTTGTTAAGTTGAATTAACGATGATAAAATTAGCGTGCCCATGAACCATTTTTTTTTATTTTTGGTTAATTTGCTGGAATCAATTTATGTGTATATGTCAATTCGAATATACATGTGAGTTGATTTAGTGATATATTCTATCTAATTTCTGGGATATATATTTTATGGACCTGAATGCATCAAATTAGATATATATATTCCATAAGCAACAAATTTTTGGAAGTTGTTTGCAAGATTATATACCTGGTATTCAGGTAAATATTTAAAATCTTTAGAGGAAGTGCTTATTGTGATGAACTTCTTAAGTGGACTAACGATGATAAAATCAGTGTGCCCATGAGCCATTTCTTAATTTTGGTAATTTTTGGGACTCAATTTATGTATATATGTCAATTTGTATATACCTGTGAGTTAATTTAGGATATGCTTTATCTAATTTATGGTATATACATCTTATGAATATGTGAGATTATAAACTTGCCATTCAGGTAAAAATTTAAAACCTTTAGATGAAAGCTTGTGCTTACTGTAATGAACTTGTTACACAAAAAGCAAACTATCATTGCTATGTCCAGTGCAGAATTAGAATACAAAGCTGTGGCACACACTTCATGGGAATTAATCTGGTTACAACATATGTTGAAAGAGCTAAGAGTCCCTCATTTATAGCCTATGAAACTATTGTGTGATAATTAGATTACAATACACATTGTTTCTAATCTGGCATTCCATGAGAGAACAAAACACATCGAAGTAGATTGTCATTTTGTTAGAGAGAAAATACTACAAAATGTCATCAAGACAAGACATGTTAAATTAGAAGATTAACCTGTAGATTTATTCATTAAAGCACTTAGGGGTCCTCGAGTTAAATATATCTGTAAAAAACTTGGACATATGATATACACACTCCATATTGAAGGGGAATGTAGAGATATTGTAAATATGGATATATGCGTAGATCGATTCCTTCCTAAAATAGAAAATTTGATTGATTGTGATTTAGGTTTCCTAAAATTGTTCATGTATATAAATAGACTTGGTGATACCCTACAGTAGTTAAGCCATTCAATTTACTTCTTATTCTTTACAGAAACTTCTATAGGACAGTTATAAGATCAACTATACTTATAGCACAAAGTGTTGGGCCATTAAGAAGTAACATTCTTAATAAATTGAGTGTAGCATAAATGACAATGCTAAGATGGAAGTTTGGCAATACAAGAAAATATAAGACAAGAAATAAATATATCTAAAAAATAGTTAAGATAGCACTGATAGAAGAAAAGTTGAGAGAATGTCATTGAACGTAGCTAGGTCATATCCAACATAAACCCAGGATGCATCAATAAGGACAAGTGAGTGAATCCAAATAGAAAGGGTAAACAAGACAAATGGTAGGCCTAAAATTACATGGAATAAAATTATAAGAAAGACCTACCTTCATATAATCTCATGGGAAGCATAACTCATGATAGAAATGGATGAAGAGGATTTGTGAAGCCAACCCCAATTAATTTGGGGCTAAGGCTTTGTAAGGTTGAGTTGAGATGTATATTTTAGGTACACTTAGATTGATATAGCTTCAAAACAGGAAGACACAAAAGAGGTGTTCTCCCTTTATAAAGGAAATCTATTACTTTCCTTGTGCTTCAAAGAAGAAATGTACTTACACAAGCTGCCAAGCACGCCTCAAATGGACTTTATATTATTTTCCTTGTGCTTCAAAGAACAAATATACTTACACAAGGATGCCCCAAATGGACTTTCCCTGATTGCAACACAACCTATATATGATCAAGAACACAAAATATTTGCATTCTATATACAATACCTGTCTAGAATGTAAGTGAAGCAACTTGGGCTCAAGCATTCTGAAGATATCTCTCCCTATTACTAGGCCAAATATGAGAGATTTAAATGTCTGGATGCTTATCAGCGTTCATTGTGATTAACTATTTGTACAAGCTTGCAACTGGGGTGCGTAGGATGCATGTGCTATTTTCTCATTATACTTAGGCATTGTTTGGGATCCAAGGGACTAATTGGCTTATTTACCAATTTGTAAAATAACTAAATTTATCCTCTTACGTTTTAATATTCTCTTAAACCTTCAGGGGCAAAAATGTCAAATTAACTAAAACTAAAAATCCACCTAAAAAAAAAAGCCACTTTTTTCCCTTCCCAAACACAAAAGTAGCTGGCTTATTTTTAGCTAGCTACTTTTATTCCCAAACCAAGCCTTATAATTAACAACAATTATGCAACTTAATAAAATCATAATATATGCAAAGCATGCATGTCCATGGGAAGTTACTACATCTGAGTACTTATATTAGGGACACTATAATGTTTTGAACTGAAGATCATCTGTTTATTAGGCTCCTTTGTTTAAATGTAAAATGTTTTCCCGGAAGTAACTTCCTCAATTTTCAGAGTTTGATTGCACAAACTTAGAGTGAAACTTCCTACATGTAAAACATACTTTCTTAACCAATCAAAGATTGACTTAGAGATCTGATTTCTGCAAGTCATTATACAAATTCCAGATTTCTGCAAGCCTATCAAAACTGCCACCTCCCCTCCTCCATCTGACTGCCCAAAAGAATCCTTTATAGGAAAAAATTGATAAACAAACACACACACACACACATCCAATTTCAAATCATAAAATTTTATATCATATTTTATTAAATTTGATATGTTCAATTATGCATTGAATTATTGAATTTGTTTTTTTATTGATATTATATTCATGTATATAATCCATAAAAATTATATTTTTTGTTGTGACCCCCACTGTGCTTCTATTCTTATTTTTTCAAAATCGTCGTATCTGTGTTTGTGTTCGTACATGTCTATATCCCGTATTCGTATCCATGCTTCTTAGCTAGACAAACATATCAAAAGCTTGTGTGAGCAGGGACAAAATGTTGGTAAACATTTTTCACAAACTAAGCCAAATCAGCGAATTTCTCTAGTGGGTTTGTGCCTCAATCATAGCACCCATCAGTGCAAATCATTGACTAGGCTCTCCAAGAACTACTTGCGCAGCTTCTTTGCTGCCTTGACCCAACTGTTGTGGACAAACTAACAAAGCAGGAAGAGTGTCCTCCAAAGAAATAAGTAGAGGGCAAACATTCAAATGGACTGCTTTGACAGTTTTAATATGTACACACACACACAGGAACAACTGCACTTGGGTTAATGGATTAATTGGAGTTAGTGACTAAGAAAATAACAGACATGTCATAGTTTCTCTTTTTGCATTTCATTTACCAAATTAATATATTCATGATAGTGGCCAAGCACCTGAATAAAATTTCAAAGAACTTTTTACAAGTAGAAGTTTCACATGAAAAATGTTTTCTGATGTGAAAATATTATGTTGAAACAAAAGAAGCCTTAATATGACCACTGCAGGCTGCAGCAATAACATAAATGGACCAACAAAATACAAACATAACAGATATTTCTTTCTACGTAATTCTACGGGAAAACCTGGATTAGAAAACAAGCTGTGATTCGGGATTTATATGGGAAAATACAGCTAATTTTTAGGGAAAAAAATAATAATTCTTCACTAAGAAAAGCATTCATGTTAAGTGAAAAAAATAGATGATTTCCTGTTCTATAATTATTATGGATAAGAGAGGAGATTGTTTATAACTCAAACCGCTTTGAAAATTCGACAGCTACTATAATATGCAGCATAAGTTTGGGATTTGGTCAGTAGATGAAAGTACTATGATTATTTAGGTGATTTCCATAAGATAAGATAATACAGTTCTATGAATAATTCTGAGGTGAGAGAATGCATGCAGACATTGACCCCACCCACAAACTGCCCCCATCTCTTCCCCCCTCCCCCCCCCCCCCAAAAAAAAAGAGATAATTAAAACAAAAATACCTCCAAAATGTAGTGAGAAAAGCAAATATCCACCCAACATAAAATAGGTAAAATTTATTCTAATTTTTTTATGCTCATGGCGTAGCGTTAGGACATTAACGAGATATCCTTCTCAAGTGCAAAGGGATAAATTCTTGAACACAAGAATAAGATTGACAAAGGCTGAAATATTATCGAGAATCGACTAAATAAACCCTTGAGATTACAGAACTAGGAAAAACCCAAATAAGGTAAGTTATCCTAAGTGGATTAGGAAATAGAAAAGACTGATAAACTAAACTAAGGTGGCATTTGGTTTGTATTTCTATTTTTGTTTCTTATTTTCTGTTTTATATATTTATGTTTTTAAAATCTCAAAATAAGAAAAAGGGAAAACGCATTTGGTTTGACTTTTTTGTTTTCTGTGTTTTCAGATTTTCCTTATTTTGGATTAAAAAGGCTCAAAATAACTTTTTGCCATTTTACATTTCATGTATAAACCCGTTTTCTATTTTCTAGAATAGATTTTGAAAACATAAGTAACCAAATGCGTTTGGAATTGTTTTTTTTTTTTTTTTGTTTTCAAAAACTCAAAATGGAAAATGGGCTCAAAATAGGTATACCAAATGGCACGTAATATTTCCTAGTTGAAATTGGAAATTACCCTAATAAGTTTGAGTTAAGCACAAACTTAAATTATAAAAATCAAAAATAAATAAAATATATTCTAGAACTAATTATACTTCTTTTACAAATGAAAATCTATTTACAAATGAAAATCTATTCTGGACCACTTCCTTCAGCCAAGTCTCTTACATCAGTTTAACTGTTTAACTGAGTTATTCTAGGCAATAAAAAATTTCAAACCTTATGCACTTTGAAAACGAGGTTTGACATTGCAATACATCAATAATGCCACTATGCATCTTGATGCTGATATTATTTGTCCGGACATGAAACTCAAATGTGTAAGATTACCTGATAAATGGGAGGACACATCACACGCAGGCAAACAGGGCACTTAAGCAGCTCATGTATGGTATTATGTAATTCCATTCCAGACATCCCACCAATAATAGCACGAGAATTATTGTCATGAGCAGTGCTAGACCCAACAAAATCCTGGTGCACACCATCTCCTGGAGCCATGTTGTTCTCAACTGTTAGAGGAGCTGATCCCGTCTCTATATCACAATATTCCTGTTTCACCTTTACTTGTCCTTAGATGTCTTCTCCTGCCCTGTTCAACATGATCAACATCAGAAGTTAAACTGGCAGAAGCTTTAACTAACAAGAAAATTGAACACACTCAATGCTAAATCCATTACTTCAATATAACACTGAATTTATTTAATCTACTCAGGCATTTGTATAATTATTAAAACTGCAGATTTCATATCAAATTAAGAAGACATGCAGTAGAAGGAAAAGTGTGAAGTTGAAAATCATTAATTTTCATGGTGAGATAAATAAGGGAAAAATAATCATTAGCTACTATTAGTTGAAGGAGTTTAAGAGGGAACACCAACCATATATGTCTATGCACAACTGAAAATACTCCACATTTAGGGACTATGTTACTTAGACTCAGGTACAAGTGTCGGGCTTGGATACATATCTGGATGTCAAATTCGCCTTATTTAACAAAAGGGGGACTCGGCTAAAAAAAGTGTCCAAATTTTGAAGACGAGTATGGAGATATGGCACATAAAACGATAATATGTGTGCAATTAATGATTTTTTTTTTTTGGTGGTAAGTGTTTGTAATTAATGATAATATAAACAAACATGGAGAAGATAGTTTTTTTTTTTTTTGGTGCGCCCGTGCACGTGTGTGTGTCTTTTGTAACAACACTAGTGAAGTAAATTATAAAATAAAAATTCACCCACGAAGTAAATTATAAAAGCTTTGATGTGGTATTTTTATCTTTTTGTACAATTAAAGACCAAAAGAATTCGGGGTCACATTTCGTCTAAAAGATTTCTTAAACCCAACCTTCATCTCTTATAAAATTTCACCATCTCTGACACGTATCCACATCCATATTAGTGCCATGTCATATCAAAACATGTACAATATCCTAAAATGGAGAGTTCAAGTAACATAGTTTAGGGAGTAAATTCTTAGTTTCAATATGTGAAGAGAAAAAAATCACATGGTCCAAAGGGCATAATATATGTATATTGCATGCTGATTATGTAGTACACATCTCAAGATCCATCCAAACAGTAAAAATAAGAATAATGATGCAGGACAAGAGTTGGGACCAATCTCCTATGGTACTGACCCAAAGTTAATATATAGCAACATCTCAATGCTTTAGTTTGGGGGTACACAACGAATAATTTATGTGGCCAAATAATTGGTCTTGCTATAGAGGTTCTTAGGGTTTTTATGGGGTAACATAAAGGCATGGTTTTGGAGGAAAAACAAAGATCGGATTTAAGAAGCTGTTAAGGGGCTGTTGTGGGCGCCTGAACAGTTCCAAGAACAATAAATAGGGACTTCTTTGGTCTATTTTTTATTTTATGGTTTAAAGTTACAAGAGAATGGGCTAAATAGATATGCTATGAAGCATGGATACCGATACGGGAGCGAATACAGAGATGAGTATAGACACGAGATACGGCAATTTTCAAAAAATAAAGATATAGACATGGTGAAAATCCAACAAAAAAATAAAATAAAATATATAATTTATTTAAAATATTTTTGAAGATAACATCTATATACTACCAAATATTATATAAATAAAAATTATAAAGCATGGAAAATACCATTCATTCCATAAATTAATATCATTCATACTCAAAACTAACAACATCATTCATACACAAAACACAATATAAAAAAGTATTAAAGGCAAGTACAATTTCATACATCCCAAAATGAAAAAAGTTTTTTTCATTTCATAAATTTGGATTAAGTTATATTTTAGTTGTTTATAGTTTGATGGTAATTAAATTTTATCATATCAACTTTACTCCCAAATAAAGTTTGAAATATTTCATTTGGACCCCATGGTATCTCAAAATTATCCTTTCCATATCTTAGCCGTATCTTATGCAAAATAAAAAATAACAAATTAGGACACGCCATGTATCCTAGTGTCTCCAAGCCGTATCTATACCCTCTGAATATCCGATACAAGTGCGACACCTAATTTGAAGTATCCGTGCTTCATAGGAAATGTGATTTTGTTCTAAAAGGCTTAAAACAGTAAGGGAATGTGCGTAATACATCAAACCTACATTCTAAAAGGCATTGTGGGACAGACATAATTGCACCACATAATTCATAATTCACAAACAAATAAATAAATGTCCATGGCTTCATAAAATTTTCAAAAACTTGTTTCCCATTAAAATAGAAGAATTATACTCGTATTTATATGCCCCGACGGGCAATCTGAATTGGTCGCAACACCGGTTGTAAGTTCTTGGCAAAAGAGGAAAGTCATCAAATCTTAGTTCAAGTTGAGTAGCAACAGATTGGTACTTGGAAAATTATGGAATTCTTAACTTGATATATATTGTTTGGTCCATTTTCTAACAGCTTAAACTTGGGAGACAATTGGTGATTTAATATGATATCATAGCTCTTGTTCCAAGAAGGCCATAATTCAAGTATTATTATCGTGTTTGTTCATTAATTCTTGTGCACTCCGTTTCTGATGGTGCATTGAATTGTTTGTCCCCTTAACCCATGTTCATGACAAGTTTATACGTAAAAAATAATGTTAGGTTAGCTTGAAAGCTTTTGGGACAACTGGTGACTTAACAAGAATAACGGCTCTTGATTAGCACATTAATCCCCACAATTGCTCTTTGATCCCATGAGTTACCCGAGAATAGTGGAGTGGGATATTTTCCCGACATTCAAATAGAAAACTTAGAGAACTTCAGTATCATGTTATATTTCCATAACCTATAGAACCCTCTTTTAGATGAATTAGGAAAGTGTGACAAAAAAGGTATATAATGACAATCTTTGGCATTAGCATAAACAAGCACTAGTGTTATAGAATTTACAAAATTAAACAAGGAAAACAAAAGGAAACAGTTTGGCATGTTAAATACAGCTCCAAAGGAACCTTTTCATTCTTGACCAACTCCAACTCCGGCTAATTTCATTCAAGTTTTTCACTTTTTAAATGAGCCAAGTTTGAACATAATTTCAAAGCTCGTTTACTAACCAAGCTGAGGCCGTCACACTTGGATTCGCTAGCCTATGTCCATGGACGCAGATGATGTGGCAATTAAAAGGCAATCATAAACTTGCAATCTAATAAAACCCATACAACATACAAAACTATAGAATAATGATAAGAAAATATAAAATACTCCTACTAGGGCAAATAATAAAGTGGTACAACTACAAATTTAGAAGGAATCTAAGAAGCATAGATATACCAAATTGAGTGGCTTGCAAGTAGCTCAGCTTTGGTTTGTTGAAAACTCCATTTCATAACTGAACCAAACTTGAGCATGACTTTAAAACTTTGTTCCTTGACTACCCAATTCTGAAAATATGTAGGTTAGCTCATTTGGGTTCAGCCAATCTCCTAAGTTTGAGAAGCCCCTAGATTTCATTTTACCATAATACTATAAAGAATCTCTAAATGGCATTTGGTTTTACGTGGGTAAATCCAACCTCAACAACTGAAGTTTCCATTTATAGATGTAATAAAGGACAAGTGTATGGAGCTACATACCAAAAAGCTAACAATTCAATTCTTCTGAGCAAGTCAAACCAAAAAGCACTTACACGTGTGTTCCATTTTGATTCCAACTTACATATTTAATGCATAAGAAGCACATATCTGGATAAAAGACACGACTATAACATGACGGCATGACAAATTTTTAAAAAGAAAAGATTAGACATGCAGGGATTTAGCATAAATAAATATGTTTCATTTTAAATTAATAAATGAAAATAATAACCACTTATCTATTTTTTATATTAAAATACATTAAGGCTGTGTTTGGAACATAGATTCGTGGAGGGGAAGGAAAAGTGAGGGAAAATGGTAGGAATTCAATTTTTATGGAGTTAAAAAATTAGATTAAAATGAATAGATATTTATCAACAAAGTTTAACTGTTCCTTGGTTAAGTATACAAACAACAACAACAACATAAGTCTTGTCCTACTACGTGGGGTCGGCTGCATGGATCACACGGCACCATTGTGTTTTATTATAACACAGTATCTCTGTTGATCAATATCATAAAAGATTTGACAAAGTTTTCCGCTGGCTGTCGACTACCTAACACAACCCTCTTCCTTTATCCAGGCTTGGGACCGGCTATGAAAACATAGGTGGAGTTGGTTAGGTATACAAAAATTACACAAATTACTACATTTATTTACCCTTTATTTTTCTTTTCTTTCCACAAATCCATGTTCCAAACATAGCATAAGAGTTCCAATTATATCAAAATAGCAAGTCATTATTGAATTGGAAAAGATGTGCGAACAAAAAGGCCTAATATCTATTATAGAAAGTTTAATTCATAAAGAAGTTGAAAGTTTTGGATTTTTTTAGAATCCCAAAAAATTAAAAAACAAAACTAGACGGGTAGGAATTATTAGGTATAAATCCATATTTTTGGTTAACTATTAGATTCCATATTTTTCCTTCAACATGCAATTCAATTCATGTGTTTAAGAGTGTCTGGTTATAAAGAAATTTAAAAATAACAAGGCAAGTGTTAGGGAAGCGACAAATACAAACAAACACCATCTTAAACGGGTTTGTCATTCTTTGTCTAGTTATAAAGAAATTAAAAAAAAACAAGGCACATGTTAGGAAAGCGCCAAATACAAACAAAGACCATCTAAAAGGGTTTGTCATTCTTAGGTTAGTGTTATTTTAATACAACCCCTGGAAGTGAATCATTCGACAAAACTTGTTTTCAACATTGACTGAGCTCCAAAAATAATAATAATAATAATAATAAATAAATATAATAATAATAATAATAATAATAATAATAATAATAATAATAATAATAAATAAACTCAATTATAAAGCAATCAAGCTCAAAAAAAAAAAAAAAAAACCATCCAAGCCAAAGGCCAAGCAAGCATATCTTGAGCAAGTTAACGTTTTGTTCAACTCGGTGCATCTTTAGCCTGGTGCAACTTGTCGTATCTAAAGTACACATTGAAATACATTTCATTACATTCATGGATGAATGCTAAAAATATAAATATATGATATTCCTATTAATTAAAATAATAATGTGGCATCTTTTCAAATTTAGAAGGAATTTAAGAAGCATAAATATACCAAACTGAGTGCCTTGCAAGAAGCTCAAGTTTTGTTTGTTCAAAACTTGTTCATTTCATAATTGAACCAAACTTAAGCATGACTTTATAACTTGGTTCCTTACCTCATTGGAGTTCAATCTAAGTTAAAGAAACCCGTCGATTTAACCACCATATATGATAAAGAATCTCTAAATCGAACTTGGTATTACGTAAGAAAATAATTTGTAATCAAAGTCAATTTTTGCAGCCAAAGCCACCATTTCAGAGCCACATTAGCTGCCATTGTTGACATTTTGAAGATTTTGCAATAATTAGTTTGTAAGTTGTATTTTGTTTTTTAGCTTTAGTTTTTGACTATAAATAGATGGATTGTATTCAGTTTAGTGTGTGATAAATCTCAGAGAAAATATAGAGGTTTTAGAGTGAGAGAAAAATAATAAGCAAATTCTCTTAACCTTGTAACTCAAGTTTTGCAATAAACTTAGAGTTTTGTGGCACTATTTCAATCCTAAACCCATCATTACCAATATCCAAGCTCAATGAAATAGTTTTCACTTATAAATTGTTGAGAGAAAATAAATCAACAGGAATAATAAAGTTGCATCATCCCAAATAGACTAACCTTTTAGGTGAGATGGTAGCCAATACTCTAATATGGAATTGGAGTAGGCAAGCGTCGTGAGTTCAAACCTTACCGTCACCACCCAAAAAAAAAAAAAAAAAATCAATAGTTGCACGTGTTTGGCCCCTTCAAAAAAATCAGTCTGGCCACACATAAAGGCAACATGTGAAATATCAAATAAATTGAAAGTTCCTAGCAAGTCAAACCAAAAAAGCAATAAGATATGTGTTCTATTTTGACTCTTACTTACATATTTACCACATAAGAAACACAAAAATAAATATAATATGACATAGCCATTTTAAGATGATAGTTTTCCCCCAAAAAAAAAAAAATAAATAAAAGTAAAAATAAAAGGCAAGACATCTCAAGATGACAAAGCCTTAATCCGAAACTAGTTGGGATTGGCTACATCTAGTTGGGGTCAATTACATCCAGGGATATAACAATAAATAAATATTTTTACAAGTGTATGTGAAAATAGTAACTATTTTTCCATTTTTATACTAAAACACATTGAGAATTTCAACTAACCATAGTAGTAAGTCATTATACATGTTGAAAAAGATATGAGAATAAAACACATATTAACTATTTCATAAAAAATTGAAAGTTTTGGATTTTAGAATTCTTAAAATTAAAAAAAAAAAATCTAAACAAGAAGGGATTATTACATATAAATCCATATTTTTATTTTATTATTGGATTTCATTTTTTTTCCCTTCAAATTTGCAATACATTTAATGTGTTTTAACAAAAGGACACCCGAGTTCATGCCTGGAAGATCAACCATGGAGGCTATCTTTCTCTTGAGAAGGTTAATGGAACAGTATAGAGAAGGTAAAAAAGATTTACATATGGTGTTCATCGATTTAGAGAAGGCAT
Source organism: Vitellaria paradoxa (assembly GCA_019916065.1). Lineage (NCBI taxonomy): Eukaryota > Viridiplantae > Streptophyta > Magnoliopsida > Ericales > Sapotaceae > Vitellaria > Vitellaria paradoxa. The sequence continues at coordinate 35,584,337 of CM034244.1, read as the reverse complement.
ATGATCGGGTTCCTAGGGAAATTCTATGGAGAGTATTAGAAAAGAAAGGAGCGTGTGTCGCATATATTGAGGCGATAAAGGACATGTATGATAGAGCCATGACATCTATACGGACGAATGGTGGAGAGACTAATGAGTTCCCTATCATGATTGGTTTACATCAAGGCTCAGCGTTAAGCCCGTAAGTGTTTGCTTTAGTTATGGATGAGATTACAAGACATATTCAAGATGAGGTGCCGTGGTGTATGCTATTTGCAGATGATATTGTTTTAGTAGATGAGACGAGAGAAGGAGTGAATGCTAAGCTAGAATTGTGGCGAGATACGTTAGAGACAAAAGGATTTAGGCTAAGCCGATGCAAGACGGAATATATGGAATGTAAGTTTAGTCAAAGTAGGATAACGAGTAGTATAGAAATAAGTTTAGGTACACAAAAGATTGTAGAGAAAGATAAATTTAGGTACCTTGGATCTATGATGCAACAAGATGGAGGGATTGATACTTATGTAAGTCACAGGATTCAAGCTGGATGGACCAAATGGAGGAGTGCTTCAGGGGTTTTGTGCGACCGAAAAATCTCCCTCAAGGTGAAAGAAAAGTATTATAAGGTAGCGGTTAGACCAGCGCTGCTATATGGATCAGAGTGTTGGGCAGTAAAGCATAATCATGGTCAGAAGATGGCAGTTGCGGAAATGAGGATGCTAAGGTGGATGTGCGGGATTACAAAGAAAAATAGGATTAGGAACGAGGAGATTAGGGGCAAAGTAGGAATAGCACCGATTGAAGATAAAATGAGAGAAAACCGATTAAGATGGTTTGGCCATGTTAGAAGGCGTCCAGCAGAGGCACCTGTTAGAAGGTGTGAAAGTATGGAGATTGTCAGGAGTAGGAGAGGTAGAGAAAGACCCAAGAGAAGCTGGAAAGAAACCATTAAACATGACCTAACTTACCTAGATTTATCGGAGGACATGCCCCTAAACAGATCTAATTGGCGTCGACAAATCCATATAGCCGACCCCACCTAGTGGGAAAAGGGCTTGGTTTGGTTTGGTTTGGTAACAAAAGGACACCCGAGTGCCTAAAGAGTGTCCCATTATAATCAAATTAAAAAATAACAAGGCACATGTTAGGAGTGTGCAACACAAGCAGCATCTTAGTTCTTGTGATTCCTATATAAGTGGTGTTACACCTTGGGATGTGAATCACCTTCATGAGAACAAGATTTATTTTCAACAATGACCAAAGCTCAAAAAAATCGAAAAAAATCGATTATAAAATATTCAAGAGTAAAGAAAAATGAATCATTTCATGTTCAAATTTAACACTTTGATTGTTAGAGAGAAATACCCTCAGAAATTATGCAGTAAAGTTTTGAGTCCTCTTCAAGGCATACCAGCGAGAATGCTCATTGAATAAGCAATTCAATAAGAGAGCTCAGGTCAAGTACTGCCCAATCCAAGCCAAAGGTTAGAACAAGACTTAAGTCTAGAACTATTTTGCTTCCCTTTATCGCCTCCACGACGTAGTTGGCAAATTTCTTCACGAAGACTTATAAGTTTCATCGGTTCTATTTTCTGCTTAACGAACTATTAATGTTTTCTCCCACCACATCATGACTTTAAGTCGGGTTATTGAGTATTAGAGTCATATTTGTGTTAAAGCTCAAAGGTTATTTTAGTAATTTTGTTTATGTTGCTTCCCTGTTATAAAAGGGCCTTTATTTCTTTTCTACTACAGGTTTTTCTATTCTTTGTCTGAAAGAACAGCATAGTAATGTATCTCATTCTTCTCCACTTCCTCAAAGATAACTCTTGATTTGATCAAATCTTACAAATACAACTTTGGTGTGGATAGAAAAATATGATGCAGACCATTCAATAAACTCTACTGTTGGGTAGAGAAATATGACACAGACCATACAATAAACCCTAGTTGTATGAGGATTCAATGAACCCAGCCTCTATCTAGAGACATTTGCATCGAGATGTTTAGCCTAGTCCATGAAAAATAGACATATACAACACCAAATGCTCTTTCTGAAATTCCTTTAAGAGAATTTAATACAAAAGTTCGAATCTTTCATAACATGGAAGTTTCCCGGAATAGATGGTGATCCAAAAGTTAGGAAGAACAGGTACCAATAAGGTAAACATATATGACAGGACATTGAAAGAATACATCAATAAATAAATATATTTCTATATGTATACACAAAAAATAAAGACTCTATTTAGTTTTACAAAATAAATACATTTACAATTATATATTTAAAATGAAGTACAAACAAAAGTTCCCAATATCTTAAAAGTGTTCATCCTTCTAAATTTCTTATACAAATGTAAAATCCACCTCAAAAATCCTAATGCTTTACATGTAGAAGACATCTCAACATTTCTATAACCACTTCTGGATTTTGCAGCAGTGAGATCTACCAGGGTAAAATTTTCAAACATTTACATAATATTTCTTGGCCACACTAGTAAGAACCATGATCCTAATTTCCAAGAACATGTTTTAAAAAAATAAAATAAAAAATAAGAAGAAAAGAAAATGAGCAATAGAACAGGTGAAATATCACCAAAATATCCCATATTACTTTAGGAAGGGAATCATCAACCAATCAAGAGACCCTTCCGAATAAAAAAAATCAAAACCATAGACAAACAAAATTCTAAATTATAAAGGAATCAATAAAAATTCCCAGCAAAAAACCAGTAGAATACAAAATTAAATAAAACACAAACCTGTTTAATTATATTATATATATTTGCATTAGAAAGTAAACAATATGCAAATGATGAAACAGAAAATTTTGCTTTTTCCACCTTAAAATAATAAGCAAGTAGTCCAAACTGATATGAAGTATCTAAATTTTCCAATTAAGCGGTAAGTACAAACTTGTATAGTTAAGGTTTAAACAGAAAAATACGACCATGGTCCAAATTTAGGCAATTCTTATCCATAATGTATTAATTAAACTCAAATACCTTGTACCCGCTGAACAAAACCTGTATAAATAATATAATAATAAATTAATAATCAATATCCATGAATCTGAGTCATAACAAGTAAGCTGTTTATTTTTAAATAACTAATGCAAAAAAAAAGTCTCGGGAATCAAAATCTAATCTATCCTAAAACGGAATTTTTTTTTTTGGTTGAAGCTCTTCAACAGAATAAACAAAAAAAGACATATAATGTTTTAAACAAAGTTATCTACAATGTAAAAAATAAAATGCACTAAAATTTCATCTGGAAAAATAAGAAAACCACAAGTAATTCCGGAAACCTATTTACCAAAAACAAGCAAAGATAAAACCAAAATCATAAGTACAGCAAGCATTTAAATAGTGCTATTTTCCTCAAATTTGTGTGTTCTATAGCAAATTCCACAAAGAATAATATCACAGAAAAGAAAAATCTGAACCAGATGTCTGGAAAAGGAACTAATCAGAGCAACCAAACTCAGAATTGCACTCCCTCAATCAACAAGACAAGCAGAGCAACCAAGCAAAGAGCAAAAAACTGAACAAGGAATGCAATACCCAGATGAGATTCTGAAGACAAATCCCCGATTAAGCAACCGTAGTAATTGATGATCAGTCTCCAAGAAGGTGAAGGAAGAGGAACGGAAGTAGTCAAAGGGCGTTGAATTGGAGCACAATCCAAGAAAGCCCTACCCCCTAAACTTGTGCATTGGCTGGATTTGGCATCTATACAATCAAGAGTCGAAGATATGGTGGTCACTAGCAATATACCACTGTGGTCGCATTCATACAATCTAATTGCCTATAAGCACAGATATAATGTGTGTACTTTTACACATGTCCATATATGTTTGACGGATTTTGTACAGCGAGAACTTGAAAATCATTTAATATAATCAGTTAATTATATTAAATGGGAATCAGTACTCTTTGTTGGGTGATTCAGAGTTAGCTTTTTGGTGTTTCCCATTAGGAAGGTGATATTTGGAAGAAGCAACGTTTGAAATAATAACTTTCAGGCCGTCAAGGAGACTAAAACGAAAATTGGGCCTTAATTAAAAGACATTTATCAGTGCATATCATGCTTTTTTTTCCTTTTGTTTTTTTATTTTTATTTTGTGTGTGTATGTGTGTGTGTTTTATATATATCTATAGGTACACCCCCTACTTTTCCATATTCTTTGTTCATCATTAAAAAATTAACATTTTAGGAAGATAAATATTAAATTCATTCATACACAATTAATAGGTTATAGATTTAATATCTCACACTATTAAATGTGTTCAAACTGATTTTAAAAATAGACATCATTGACATAAAGAAAAGAAATACTTAAAAGGGAAAAAAAAAAGACATAGATAGGAAAGAAATTGTGGAAAACAATACCACAAAAAAAAAAAAAAACAAAAAAAGCATACATTTTTATTTTTATTTTTGTTTTGGTGGTGGGGAAGGGTGGAAGTGTTTGGGCAACAATGAGCAAAAGTAGATGGAAAAACAAACATAGAGAGCACACACAAAGCCCAAAAAGAACATATTTTTGGGCCAATAGATCCATCATTTCTAAGATGATTTCTAACTTCTAATAATCTATGACAATTTGTAAGAGCAGTGTTGTTCATCAGTTGAATTTTGATCAATAATACAAAGCTTATTTAAGCAAATTGGGGTTTAAACTTACAATATTTTTCCATAATTTGAGAATTTTCACATCAAATTTAATTGAAAATGGCTATCAACAATGGGTTTAATGTCCTATAAATATGCTAGGAAATTTGTTAAAATCAACGATTATTTCAATGGTATCAAGAACTCCCCCAAAGTGATTAGAATTGTTTGTTTGTTTTTTTTTCCTAGGGATTTAGCCTCCTTATCCTTGATGATTCAAATAACGAGAGAATAGAAGTTTGGAGAAACCATACTTTTTTTTTTTTTTTTTTTGGTGACCAAGGAACCGACCTTTCTGCGTAAAACTATAAACCTGGAGCGAGCGCCCACTCCACAATCAACACAACCCAAGTTAGGCAAGGCAGAAACTAATATGGATGGCCCTATAAGGGAGAAACCCATGCAAAGTTGTAAACATACAACTTATCTGATTTTATGGTTTAGGAATGTGCCTTCCACACCAATAGGCTACCCCTTAGGGTTAAACCACAAAATTAACTTTAACCAAAACTTTCAATATTAGAGAATAAGCTACAAAATTCATGACTAAACATAAATTTATACCTTAACATCTTGTTTGAGACAATATCTAAAGGAGTAAGGATATGGAAATCAATTAGGGGATCAAAAGTTGTTCTGAATTGTTAACCATCTCATCTAAAATCTTATGCTATTACAAAGCGTAATTTTATTTTTCACATCCTCAACACCCCACCCCCACTCCTTAGTGACGGGCACTCCATAAGTCAGCCAAACAATCACAAGTATTGTAGCTATTGGGTGAAACAAACACTCACAAGTACACTTGCTATTAGGCTGGATTGAGACTCAAACATAGGATCTATTGCGTACGTCAATACTATGTTGAATTCGTAACCACTGTCTCATCTAAAAGACTACTATTGGAGAGGGCTAATTTTACAATTTATATCTTTAACAAATCAGAAGACCAAAGTTGACTTCATTTAATTATGTATATGATGGAAACATATAATATATAAAAGAATAGAACATTAAAGAGATTTTAAGAGTTGTAATGCATTAAATCCCCTTTGCTTCATTATGATGATAATTCTAAATATGAACAAATCATATCCTAGACAAGAAAGTGGTTCTAACTTAAGAGAAGGTTATTTAAAATGAGAAACCAACCTCAAATGTTAAGACAATAAGGAAATATGATTGTTGACTAACAAAAGGGTGGCAAGCGGGAGCCACGCCCTTCCTACTAAAGTTGCAAAATTGTATTAGTGAATTCCCCATCAAGGGATTTTACAAGAAATAAATATTAGTTAAATTTCTCTGGTAAATGGAGACTTTGCTTATTAGGTGTAAACTGGCCTATCGTACACCCACCTACAATCGAATAAAGCAAGACTTTGCCCCTGGGACGGCCCTCGAGGAGTAATAGCATGTTATACACCTAGCACTTTACCTCAGCTAGCTAACCACTTGAGGTAACCCTTAGGCTAGGAGACCTATTTTTTAGTAGCAATTCATAGTTTTGCATGCGATATTATTTTATTAATGCCTAGAGCTCACTTATTTTGTAACCATATATATTCTAATGTCTCAAAAATATTGTTCAATTTTCTATAACATTTTCAATCAAATTCAAATCACAACATCTGGTCAGGGAAGGGGAAGGAGGGAAGGAAATGAGAAAAGAATAAGAGAGAGGATAACGAGTAAAGTCTTCATCAAAGGCCAAAAGATGATTTCATCTTAAGTGATAAAACCAATTTTTGAATTAATGCAGCGGTTGTTTTCAAATGAAAACCAAAATCTGACTGTTGCCTCCAAACAGCCATCCGCATGCCACCTCCATGTGCATGCCCCTTCGAACAGGCTAACCTCTCTGACATTATCACCACCATTCGCATGGTCATGTGCATGAGGCCCTTGTTCGGATGACAAAAGCCTGATCTGAGTTTTTATCTCTTTTACATGCATAAGCTATACGCCTAACTATTGTGTTGATAATTTATCGTAGATGGGATTTAATTTATATTATGTTATTGTCAAGAACAAGAATTGAATGGAATTGCTTGAATCTTTAGGGTTGTCTAGCATGTATTTATATACATTGAACAAGTTACAAATTAGGAAAGGAAAAATAAAATCAAATCACCTAAATGATCCTATTCTATATTTACAATATTCACAATATTCTCTAACACTCCCATGATCCTATTCTATATTTACAACATTCAAGATATCTCTCTAGCACTCCCTCTCAAATTGGAGCATAGACACCATGCATTCCAAACTTGTTACAAATATATCTAACTCATGATCCTCCAAAGGCTATAGTGAACAAGTCAACTAGTTGGTCCTCAAACTTAACATGATAACATGACTAGTTTTAATGATTTCCTGTAAAATCTTTTCTGTAACAAAGCGGCAATCTATTTCAAGGTGTTTGGTCCTTTCATGAAACACTGGGTTGGAAGAAATACGAACTACAGCCTAATTGTCACATAATAATTTCATAGGTTGTGGATGTTGAACTCCCAATTATTTCATCATATTTTTTATGTAGATTAATTCACATGAAGTATGAGCCATAACTCTATACGTTGATTCTGCACTTAATCTTACACCTTCTACTTCTTACTTTTCTGCAATATTAGATTACCCCTAACAAAGATATAATAACCAATAGTAAAGCATCTCTTATATGGGATAATTAACTTTTCTAATGGGCCGATGTGGGACAACTTTTAACAGCCTCCCTCACACTGGCCCGCATGAGCATAGGCACAGCATACGGGCTAGCGTGGACCGTGGTGAGGCCAAGTTCAAAACCCGCTCTAGTACCATATTAAGAAGCCCAACAACACACAAGAGCAGGGCCTCGACCTTAAAACATAGGTATTAAGGTGAGGAAAATCCATCTCTTATACGGGATAAATAACTTTTCTGATGGGTTGATGTGGGACAACTTTTAACATCAACAACAAGCTTCGTATTAGGGTCGATTAGTGTGTCCAGAGGTTTTGAACCCAGCATACATGTCTTAGATAGCCCATATATCATTAAACAAGGGTTTTGAACAACATACTAAACTTTTGCCTCGAAGATCTTCCTATATATCTTTTTTTCTCGTTGTCGCAGGTTCTCCACCTATATCCTCCCACTCCACATATTTTAAACACCGGAAGATCCCTAAGTTAAGAATTTCTTCTCGAACCCCAGTAATCGGTCTAACAATATACCAAAAATCATTTCTAAGAACACAAAGCCCAAGTAAAGACGAGAAGCTACACATGCCAAGACTTGTGGCCAAGGCAACACAACCAAACTAGTTGAGCAACTCCTTGCTGATTTGGCAACACCAGCTGTAATCTTCAAATGATCAACCGTGTGAAATTTGGTTCTTCTAGTTGAATGCTAAACAACCTCCATACTGAGATGAGTATAGGCTTCACTAATGGTTTTTGGTTCACATAATGATATACTTTGCTTCCTCCTTTGACAAACACCACAAAAGAAACCAAGTGGATAAGATAGCTTTAGTAGCTACGTGTCACCAAGAACTAATAAACAACTTCATCTAATGTGATTTCTTATGCGCTACTCCTAACATGATAAATCTTTACAAAGGACCACGTGATAAATAGAAATCGCATGACCTAAAAAATTTGACGCTCAAAAGTTGCAAAATCAATTGACAGCCTATAGCTTCATGGATCCAAAGCATGCACAAGGCCCCACACTCCTTGTTTAAACTTTATTAGGTAATGCACAAATCAGTGGTGCATGTGTGCAGTGTTGGGACAATCATAAGCCCAGTAATAGAAGTTTATTTAGGTGCATGATGGATCCTTGAGACTTTATTTTAAACAACTGAGTTTCGACATTATACAAATTTAAAGTACAAAGTGCAAGAATTCCTGAGGAAGCAAAACATCAATTCTAAGCCGAGTAAGGATGAAATACAGAAATATCAAGCCCCAAAACAAAGAAATAATAGTGGAAGCAAAAGGCTCTATCCTTTCTTCCTTTTCATTTCATCCAAGATATCTAACTACAAAATATTAATATTAACTCATCAAAATAAGCCAAAGAAGAAAATTGGAGAAAATAAACAAAAGGACAACTTGCAAGGTTGACTCTGCGATTGTGGTCCCCAGTTATAACTTGCTACAACATTCTACTCAGTTAACTTATGTTACAATAAAACATCAGCAACATATCCTTAAATCACTTTATGTTCATAGAAGATGACAAAAAAACCTAACTAACCATCAACTAGACTTGTTACCCACCTTCCTTCAGACTTAAACCTAAGCATCATTGTAACACAACAAATCAAGCACCCAAACAATAACTAAAACTGATTAAATCAACTGCAACAAATAGCATGGAGAAACCTAACTGTATTCCAAAGGCATATTTCTAGAAGCATATTTGTAGAATTACAATCTCTCTCTCTCTCTCTCTCTCTCTCTCTCTCTGTGTGTGTGTGTGTGTGTGTGTGTGTGTGAGAGAGGGCACGCATGTCTGTCTGAATCAAGAAGTTCAACACAACATCTTAGTTAAAATCATAAATTTTAGCCCTAAAATTTCTAATAATATTTGAAGAGTTGTCAACACCCTTTTTTTTCTGAGGGCAATAAGCTATGGGATATTTTCTAGTATGGAAGGTGTCAACAAAACAAAGGATTGGTATTGACAGAATAGTGTCAACGCCAAGGTCAGAAATCAACATATATTAGGAAAGAAATTTCCAAATATTTCTGAGGATCAATTGTGCAATGGTTGTATCTATTATCCAATAGCTATATCAATCGGACAACAGCTATATTAAGATCTTCCAACTGCTATATTGAAGCCCCTCTATAAAAGAAGGTTGGACATTTTAAAGGGTAAAAACCCGAAAATTAAAGTTGAAACTTAAAAGTACTCTACTCTTTTTTTTTTTTTTGGGGGGGGGGGGGGGGGGGACACTCGGTATAAGGTTGTAGCAGCCGCGAGCATGTAGTTCTACTACTTCAAAAAATATAGTGGGGAATTCTCAAAATAGTGGAGAATTTTCAAGGAGAGGCCTGGAGAGTGGACATAAATTCACGTTGAACAAAACAACTATAAAAATTGTGGTGCTTGAGATCTCTCTCCTTACTCTTATCTCTTATCTTTTCTTTATTGTTTTAACTTATTGCTTGCATTTGAAATTTATCATATTAGAATTTATCGTCAATTTGTCATCGCATCCTTATATTTGTGAGAAACCCAATTCACCACCCTTGTGCAGCGCTGTTGTCTCTCACCAACAATAAATGCACCTTTGACTTAGCCGTTGAACAAATTGAATCACAATTTAATAAATGCACATTTGACTTAGCCATTGAACAAATTAAATCACAATTTAACATTTTTGTAATTATTAATAACAAAATCAGTATGTCACTAACCTTGATCCAGGTTCTTCAGACAAATGTGCAAACTTCCCACCAACATGGCTGCCTATTGAATCGATCACCATGAAGTTCCCACATTTTTTTCACCGACACGAACCCGCTTGGCCCTGCAAATCCCTCAATGAACTCGCCATACCCAATTCTCCATCCTAGTTGAGACATGGAATTCGGTAAACAATCCAATTTTTGACACCATGTATCTATCCATCGCCGCCTGTTGAAGATCGAAACCCAAATCTGGCAGCGAGTTCTCTTCCTCTCAGCGACACATTGCACAAACCACAACTTTACTGGCAAAACTATGAATTGGGTTTTCTGGGTTTTCATTACTTCGAAGAGTAGAATTCTACAAGCTCTCTTGGGCAATTTTTCTTCAGCGACTTGTATATATTCGGTTCGTCTGCAAGCAGGTTCCTATTCGACCAATAGGAGACTTGAAATTGGGGTTGCTTGGAAGTACTCTTTGAGCTTTTGAAGAGGTCGTTCGAACGGTCAATTGTTATCTCCCACTTACAAGGGAACGGCGATATGTCTGCCACGTGTCTTCAATAACTAAACATAAGATCAGTTAGACACGAACTTTTTAGGTTTACTTTTTTTTTTTTTTTTTGTGTTTTTTGTTTTTTTGTTTTTTGGGGGGGGGGGGGAGTTTAGGTGGAGAAAAAGTTATTTTTTTTAGCTGTTTATTAGTTAATTATTAAAAAGAAAAAAAAAGTTATTTTTTTTAGTTGTTTATTAGTTAATTATTAAAATTTTTTTTTTTTTTGTGATTGAGAAAAGAAAAAAAAGTTAACTTTTTAATAATTAATTTTTTAATTTTTTTAATTTGACATTTTTTCTTTTTATAGCATAAAAGAAGTTTATAATTTAAGAGTATAAATTTAGTTATCTCAAAAAAAAAAAAAATTCAAAAAAGTGGGTAATCAGAAACTGAGAAACCTGTTAAGTTTCTCAAACAGAATTAATCCGTAAAAATAAGTTGAGTATTTAAGATGGTTGAAATAGAAAAAAATAACGTTACATAAACTTTAATTAAAAAGACATTGATTTGCTTTAAGTGATCATTAGTTTAAGTTTTTTTTTTTTTCAGGATCATTAACAAACTTACTTGGTCATTAATTCTAAGTCGTCATGATTAGTCGAGATACTCAGATACTCACAAACTAACTCGAATAATCAAAATATTAAAAAAAATTGTTAAATAGACTAATAAATTGTAAGAATTTTTTTTTAATTTGACATTACTAATTAGGTAAAAATTTTAGTAACATTAATGCAAGTTGTTTATAGAACCAAGTAGAATTTTTTTAATACAATTAAAACAATATATAATTAAGAAAATATTGTCTAATAAAAACTATTTAGAAATGCATAGCTAACGAAAACGCATTTTGAAAATGTGACTTTATTCAACCTAAAAACGTAGTATCATAATGTGAATTCTAGCATTCTAATTGAAAATGTATTTAAAAATGTGTTTTCAACATTTTTATCATTGCCTAAAGATGCAATACAAAATTTCATTTTTGCCTTTATTTTTTTTTTTATGGTTAGTGAATAAATTTTTTTGGGAAATAATTTTTTCTTTTACTCATTTAAACCTAGATGACTCCTCAACAGTCTTCCTCACTCAATTTGACTCTAGTGTTCAAAAACAAATGCTCAGTTGTGCTTAGGTCAAAGTAGCCCTTATCTTTTCTCATGCGCAAGCTCACCACTAGCGATAGAGGTAACGCTCATTCTCATTAACTAATTATATATATATAATTCAATAAAATATTTTGGGTTTAAAATTAAACTAAAAAACAATTAGATTTTAGTTCCCATCATAATTTTAATATGTAGTCTTATTTCAGTATGAATTATAAAATACGATGTTTGAAATTCTAATTAAGTATTAGATCTTAGAGTATTTTCTAACCTTTCAACTACGTAGATAATCATATAAGTTAAAATAGTATACTCAAGTCTCAATTTAGATATTATAATAATCAATATGAAGGGACGTAATAGCCTCCAACCAAGTAAGCAAGCAAAATAAAGACAAAAAAAACAATTAGGTAGTTGAGAGATTTTAAATTAATTATGCAATTAGTTCCCTCAGCATTTGGGAGGGAACTTTGAATGGAATTGAGGAAGGAACTTGTTGGGCAAAATAGAACTAAGACACGTGGCAGTACCTGAACATTTTATGTATTGACATGTGGCCCAATCCCGAACACCTTAATCATAGACTCGTGGCCCTTCTCCGAACACTTCCATATTTGACACGTGGCTCTCAACAGATGTAGCTCAGGATTTCGTGAAATCATAATCATAAGAATCACATGTTGCCACGTGGCTTGTGCCAAGCATTCCAGAGTTTATTTGTTCGGCAGGCTTCCTAGCGGCTAATAAAAGTTAGGCATGAGACCCACTGCATTAATAGGACTATGTAAACATAAATACCTTATGGTAATAAATGAACTATATACTTATCACTAAGAGGGAAAACTAGATTAGTTCACCTTGTTACAAATGACTGACAGATGTGACAGGTAGACAGTTTGAAAGCTGATTTCCGGTTATACAACCGCACTTAACCACCATATATATTTAATGATAAGTATGGAGCATTAAATGAGAAGTGAAAGGCTAATAAAGAATGCAGGGAGAAAATCGTGGAAAAGTATGATTACATCTGTATCACAGGTACTATCTTATTCATTTATATTATTTATTTTTGCCATAGTATAAAGATAACGTTGGATTTCATAAGGAGATAAGCTGACTATTGCTAACTTATTGCATTCTTTTTCATTTTCTTTAAAGTTTCATACGTGCCTCTTGCTGACTTAAGCATCGGAAGATTTTTTGGTCAAAAATCTCCATTCCGGTCGTAATCTTTCTTTCCTTTGTGATCGACAGGTTGATAGGCATATTTTCAGTTGGTGTGGTTAGCAGTTCCGATGATAAAATTTACTGCTGAACAGAACCCATTTTCACCTTTGATGAATAGGGTGAGATATTTACCTCCACGTGCTTAAAGAATGACTCATCCTCTAAAGAAGGACATTGATTAATACTTTAACACTTCGACTTTTTATCTTTTATATCTTTCTTTTTAAGGGTAATTTTAACTTAAAACTATTAAATTTTTTGTTCTGTTATTTATAACATTGTCACTCTATTAATTTATGTTTTTGAAGATAAATAAACTTAATTTATTCTATTTCAATTTATATTTTATCTTGCTTTTTATTTATAAGTTTTGCTCATTTTACTATCTTAAAGAATAATAAATTTAATGAGTTTTATTTTAACTGATATTCGATCTCAATCTACTTATAAAAGTTTAACTAACTTAGGTTTCACTTGGAGTGACAAAAAATTTTGAAAAACGGTGAAAAAACTTTAAAATTTTAAAAATTATTTATTTTTTATCTCACTGTACGAATTACGAATCCATAACTTATATTTTTTTATCTCATTTTATCTAACTTTTTGTCACTTAAAACGCACATTTAATTTATTTTATTTTATTTTTAATTAAATCGTACTTATGAAATCATAAAGTATGACATACTAATCATAAGCATAATTACACCTTTTACTTTTTGAATTTCCATTACATTTGCTTCAATTTGTATGTCCCCTAACTATGGTATATTTGAAATTATAAAAGTTAAGTATGAATATGTAAAAATAACACTTTTGTAATTTTTATAGTGAATAAAAAATTTAAATTTTATGAAAATTTGTGAAGTTCCGTGGGTTCTAAAATTAACGACTGCCCCAATTATTTGAGAATGGTGACCGCTACAAATCAAACCAATGTATTGCACGAAGGACCATATTTTGTCTTAAACTCTCTTCATTTTCAACGTAGGCCACAGCGTTTTCTCCCAAAAAAAGAAAAAATGTCGCCGGCCGCAGCAGCAGACGAAGAAACAACAAAACTCGAATTTTCTCCCCTTTGTGGTTTGAAATTCCTCCTCATATGAGTGGAAGCCTCTTGAAATCAATCACAAATTTCTCATACCTTCACTTGTTGCAAAGATGCTCATCCATGAACGAACTCAAACAAATTCACGCACAGCTCATCGCCACCGGACTCGCTCGGTTCACCTTCCCCACCAGCAGAATCTTAGCCTTCTGTGCCCTCTCCGTAGCTGGCGACATGAACCATGCAGAGACAATCTTTAACCAAATTACAGTTCTCACTCCCTTCGATTTCAATGCCATGATCACGGGTTACTCCCAAAGGTCAGAACCCGAGAAGGGTCTGGCATTTTACGCACGAATGCGTAGCCATGGCTTGGAGCCAAATGCTCGTACTTTCCCAGCTTTGGCCAGAACGTGTACTTGCATTTCTTCGCTGTACCAAGTTCATGGTCAGATTATGAAGTTTGGGCATGGTTGTGATGTCTATGTGATTAGTTCGCTAATAAACTTGTATGCAAAATTTGGAGTTATGGAGGTGGCTTATCAGGTGTTTGAAGAAAGTTCTAGCAAGAATGTGGTTTGTTGGACCAGTCTAATCACTGGGTATTGTGCTAATGGACTTGTGAATGTGGCCCGTGATGTGTTTGATTCAATGCCTGAGAGAAATAATGTTTCTTATAGTGCAATGGTTTCTGGGTATGTTTGGAATGAGCATTTCAATGAGGCGATTGAATTGTTCCGTGAGTTGAAGAGTTGTGCTAATGTGAAGCCTAATAGGTGTCTTTTGGTGAGCATACTTAGCGCCTGTGCGGCAGTGGGTGCATTTGAGGAAGGAGCAGGGGTTCACTTCTATCTAAATGAGCATTTTTCAGAGCTCGACCTTGAGCTTGCCACTTCACTGATAGATTTTTATGCAAAATGTGGGCGCATAAAAGCCGCAGAAAATATCTTTGGCAAAATGCTATGCAAAGATGTAACAGCTTGGACTGCTATGATCTTGGGATTAGCCATCAATGGCAATAATGAAATGG
This sequence comes from Vitellaria paradoxa, assembly GCA_019916065.1. Lineage (NCBI taxonomy): Eukaryota > Viridiplantae > Streptophyta > Magnoliopsida > Ericales > Sapotaceae > Vitellaria > Vitellaria paradoxa. The sequence continues at coordinate 35,569,303 of CM034244.1, read as the reverse complement.
CGCTGCAGCTTTTTGCAGAGATGGAAGGGTTTGGACCAAAACCTAATAGCATAACTTTTGTTGGTGTTCTTGCTGCTTGTAACCACAAAAGCCTTGTAAATGAAGCATGTCGATTATTTGGACGAATGATTAAAGTTTATGGTATCCTGCCATCAATTGAGCACTACGGGTGCATGGTTGATCTCTTAGCCCGGGCTGGGCGAATCAAAGATGCAGAGGTTTTGATAAAGAGTATGCCAATGGAACCAGATGGAGCTATATTGGGTTCTTTGCTTAATGGGTGTTTGATTCATGGCCTTGTTGAGATAGGGGAGAAAGCAGGGAAAGTTTTGATTCAATTAGAGCCTCGACATAGCGGCAGGTATATCCTTCTGGCAAATATGTATGCTGCAATGGGATGCTGGGAGGGTGTGATGAAAGTAAGAGATATGATGAAAGTGGGGAATGCGGATACATGTCCTGCTTGGAGTTTCATTGAAATCCATGGGATTGTCCATAGATTTGTGGTGGCTGATAAGTCTCATTCTCATTCAGGAGATATCTATACACTTTTGAATCAACTCCATAGGGAATTAATTTGTCCGTGCTCTAGATCAGTTGAGGCATTGGTCTTCTAATATTTGGTTATCTTTTATGGGACAATGGGTGTGAGTTCTCAAGGTTTTCATTAAAGTTATCCACCTTGCTCACATAGGGAGAGGTAGATTGGGTGCACTGAGTACAAGTGCCCCATGAGAGAAGGTGAAAGACGGGCAAGTCATCCTTTATCTCTGATACCATTTTAAATTATGCAATTGAGAACCAACTGGCAAAGAAATAAGAACCTTGGTAGGATCTTATACCAATTTAGAAAGAACTATTTTATGATGTGGAATTTATCCCAATAATACAAACTTCCCATTCACAATCGAAGAGGACTCTTTCTGTTTAAGGAGTAAAAAATACTTGAAGCCCATGACATATATAGCCAATGCTAAACGGTTTCTCTTTCCGGACATACAGAAAATCCAAAACTGCTTGAGGGTGGTCATCTCTTTTTAGTTATTTCAAGTAGTTGCACTGATGTCACAGAGCTATTCAGTAACAACATCCTTTGGTGGGTTGCAACTCGTCCCGTGTGCCGAGTGTTCAGGGGGTGCAATGAAAGAAATCAAAAGGCAAGAGAGAGAAGGTGATGAAAACAATGCTAGAATGCCTCTCAATACCCTTCGCACCTAAGACTAGCATCACCTGGAGTCTCTTTTTGTCCTTTTCTCCAACCTTCTCTTATCATTATAGAAAAATACTATACAATTAGTCACTTCTACTGTTACTTTGGTTTGCTGTTTTCCCCTTTCTGCCAATTTTTGTCCTGAAACCTTTACTTTGAAGAGAATTTCTGCTGGAATCTACTCAGTTGCAATTGCTGGATCAACCTATGTTAGCTTGAAAACCAACTCATCAAAATCTTTTTCCAGTCAAGTATTCAGTTGCATGGACGAGGAAAACTATTTTAAATGGTTCAAGAACTCACTGCATGAAGGTTAGATCTATGTAATGGTTTGTGATCCCAGTTATGCTTCATTTTATGCTACTCTCTAATCCTTTTGTGTTTGTGCTTTTGCATGTACATGTATATATCAAAACAACAGACATGAAACCCAATTGACAACAAGAATTTTGAGACACTTTCCTACCTCCCTCCTCTCTCAGATGAATCCATCGTAGAAGAGATCGATTGCATGATCAAGATGGATGGATCCCATTCCCTGAGTTCAATGCGGTAAGATAAACCCATGGACAAATTAATACAGATGATGCTAGTTTCATATTGTGTACTAGAAAACAGACATGAGTTCTAAGCATGGAATAGCTGAGAGTGATCAATAAATATTTGCATGAATATTTTTGTAGAGGTAGAAGTTGTATCAAATCTGGAAGAATCACATAATCAATTATTAAGGTCCTCTGTGTCTGCTCTCCATTGAAGGTTGACAACCTTATTCAAGTCTAAATCATGGGCTATGGATTTAGAGTCCATGAATTGTTTTAGAAAGCTTTTTATCATTTTTTGGGTTAATCGAAATCAGTAGAGCTATAAAACCAGAATCCTTTACCAAAAAAGAAAAATTAGAATGATATGGCTATCTTGTGAGCCAATTTCTTCGAAAGTGATGCTATTTTTCTAGAATAATTTAGCAGAAAAAACTGTTAGAATGATATGTCGATGATAATTTTACAATTAAAGTACATCTTAAGGTTGTTTTTATTTTGAATTGATAAATTCAAAAGTCTCCACATTATTACGAAAGAACATCGTTATTGTTACTTTAAGAGAGTAGTGTTATGTAACCGAAATGCTTTACTAGAAAAGAACAAAAAATATTAGAATGATGTGGCTCTCTTATAAGTCAATCACTTTAAATAATGAAACCCACAAAGATGTTACATAAATGCCATTGTCATATCATTCACTTTTCTTAGAAAAATAATTCGAGTATTTTCCTCTTTAAACAACAGAATTCATAAGGATGGACTTTTATTACAAGTGCTATTAACACACTGCACACTTTGAATTTACGTTATGAGTTAGATAATTTTATCGAGTTTGAACTTATCGTATTCAAGATGAATAATTTTATGAAGTGCATCAAGCTATATATTATTTCCCATCACTTCTGATATCACGGATCACATACAAGGATATTGTAAGTTGTAAAGTTTAATTAGCAGTGCTGACTTGGCGGAGCTAGGATTTTCAATAAGTGGGGTCGATAAGTAGCGGAGCCAGGATTTTGACATTTTTTTCCCTAGGTATAAAATCCTTGTATAGGTTGAGGTAAAAATAAACTTTAAAATAGGGCCAAATGCGTAAAATTAGGGTGAAAATTATATTTATTCTTAACAAAAATTGGAAGCGAATAGAATCGTTTGTCTACGCTTGTCCCTACATAGTTCTACCTGTGCTGCCTTTCTATATAGGCTCCCTTATATCATCGCCACTAGACTCGCTCAGTTCACCTTCACCACTAGCAAAATCTTTGCCTTCTGCGCCCTGTCTCTTGTTGGTGTCATGAGTATATAACCAAATTGTAATTCCACTCTCTTTGATTTCAATAACATGATCAAGGGTTACTCCCAAAGCTCTCTCAGAACCTGAGGGTCTGGCATTTTATGCACGATTGGTGGCCATGGCTTTGAATTTTTTTTTTTTTTTTTTTTGGATAACTCGGAATTCACATTGATTTATTGCAGTTCTTAACGAACTGCGTAATCGATGGATAAATCGGGATACTTGAACCCACTCCCAAAATTTAAGCACCAGGCAAGATAAGATAGAAGTCAGCGGTAGTCAAATTCAAGACTTTCGATATTTACGGTTGGTTTCAAGCACCGTTGCGCTATGTTGATGGGCTTGACTTTGAATATAGGGAGATAAAGTTTCAAGTTTTTCATCCAATTCAATTATTGATCCCATGAGTTTGGGGAGGACTAACTCTGCCTTGGAAATTAAAATTTTTCTTCAGCCATCATGGGTGTTATACTGTTGATACCAATTGAGATGGCCCTCTTTTGGTTGTCTGGCGTGAAGGGCAATCAAAGACAAAATAGAAGTAAATACATTTTGTTCGAGAGATAACACTATCCCCTAATCAGATTAATTCTCGAAATGATATTTCTTTTTGATAACCATTTTTCTTACGAAATGATTTTTATCTATAGACTTATTATAACTATTAAACTAACTTGGTAATTGGGTTGTGGCAATTTATAGGTTAGAAAATAAAAAAAATATAAATAGAGGTTATCGCAATCTATAGATTCTCCTCGTATATTTATCCTAGATTCGCTAGATATTATTTGATCTCACGTTCATGGAATATCACTTGAGGACATCTTACACTCGAGGGTGCAAAATACGTATTTAGTTTTAGTGTTGATCATGTTTTTGTCGCCATTATGGAAGAGATAGCAAGTGTTTGAAAAAAAAAAAAAAATTGGGTAATTTATATATACTAATTTTTATGATTAATTGAATAAAAAGTTATTTTTATATTCATTTCCCCCCCTAATTTTCTTAATCATATATAAAAAATATATAAAATAAAATCTTAACAATTTTTATTTATTTTACTTTACTTTTTCCTTCCATGTCCTTTTTTTTTTTTTTTTTTAATTCCCAGAAATCGTCGTTCTAAACATAGCTTTCTAAAAACGCCTTACAAAAATCCAATATATCCAAATATGCCATAAAAAACAAACCTTGGACAACTGGGAAGATAATACTTCATACAAACACACTCAGGGTGCGTTTGGTGCACCAAATTTTGGTAAAAATGTATGAAAATTTTTGAAAATTTTTAAAAATCTCTATATATTTTTACACATTCTCACCTTTTTAAAATTTAAAAAAAATTTAATACCTTTAAAAAAAAAGTTGATGACTAGAACTTGATTAATCAAATAATAAAAATTTTTTCACCATTCTCACTACAAACTTTCAAATTATCAAATGATACCTATTTTGACTAATTTTTGTAGGGTCATATAAATCGTTCTAACGGATTGTAGAAACTATTCCGACAGATTTGCGAGGTCAACTTCTGTCCAAACGATTTTTACAATCCGTTTAGACGAATTATAGTGTAAATAAGTCGTGACTACCCAAAATTTTGAATCTGTCCAAATGAAAATTCAATTTGTTAGAATAGGAATCTTATTATTCATTTCTAAAAAATGCAGTTTGAGATCTATGCATCACAAACAAAAAGTTTTCTCAAACCACATTTTATCTCACTTTTTATCACTCCAAACTCACCCTTAATCTCATATCTCATGATTGATCACTATATATATACACACACGTGGAGTCTCATTGAGTCTGAATCTAGAGATCAAACTATTTATTTACAATGTTACATAAATATATATATATATATATATATATATATATATTGGAGAGTTTGATGATATCATTGCGTCACATAAGACATAACTTATATTATGATTGTAATACATAATATCTAATTATAATTATTTTCTATATATATATATAAATTAGAAGATCACAATAATATTATTTAATTATTGTGCTCGGAAAACAATCCAAAAGCTGGATTTATAACAGTGAACCCTCCATCAAGAGCAAGGTTATGCCCACTCACGTACTTGGACTCATCACTTGCCAAAAAAAGAGCAGCTTCAGCCACGTCCTCCAGCGGAAGACCCTCTGCTTTGAGGTTCGCATAAACCCCAGAAGAAGAACCGCTTTTTCTCTTATCCAACTTGAAGAAATCTCTCGTCATCTTCATCACACCAAAGTAAGGCGACAAACGATTAATCCTAATTCCGTACTCTCCGAGCTCCGCCGCCACATTCTTAGTGAGCCCCACCACGGCGTGCTTCGAGCTGGTGTAGGCGTGAGACGCAACCCCGCCCACGCTGCTAGAAACGCTCCCGACCGCGATGATGCTTCCTTTGCCGGCCGGGATCATCGCCCGAGCTGCGTGCTTCGTGCCCAAGAAGACGCCCATCAGGTTCACGCCGACGACGCGGTCGAAATCGGACTTGTCGTTGTCGAGGATGCTGGTTTTCGACGGGTCTACCACGGCGGCGTTGTTCACCATTACGTCGAGCTTGCCGTGCTTGGTCGTGACGGCGTCGATGGCGTTTTGGACGTCTAGTTCGTTGGTTACGTCGCAGTGGACGAAGGTAGCGAGTTCGTGGCCTATGACTTCGCACAAGGACTCGCCCAAGTTGTCTAGGATATCGGCGATGATCACTTTGGCTCCGTGTTTGGTGAATTGCCTCACCATGGCCTCGCCAACACCGCCAGCACCGCCCGTGATCACGGCCACCTTCCCCTCTCATCTGGAATAGATATATATATATATATACATATACATGATATATATAAATTAAGAAAATTAATTTAGTGCAGTTAATTTAGTGCTTGTGGATTTATGAATTTGAGTGAGAGCGATCAAAAGTAAAACTTTGAGGCTTTTCTCTCAAGCATGTATCAAACTAAAATAATTAGTGGGGGAACAAAATTATACTTTTTAAGATAAATAAGAATAAAATTAAGGGTAGAGATGATTATGGTTGAATAAGGGCAATTGACTCACTTATTATTATTATTATTACTATTATTTAGGAATTACTATTTGCACTCTACTTTTAGTTTCTTGCACTCCATCTTCTTTTACAATGAATAATACTTATTTGGAGTGCAAGAAACTAAAAGTGGAGTGCAAATAGACTCACCCCTATTATTATTATAGAAATACTATACTTACTCATTTCACTTTACATCATTGGCTACACCCTGATAGAAACGACGTCATTTTGGCCCTTTAACATTTCTGTACAAATAGAAGACTATGTATATATATTTAAAAATATAATTTTTTTGGTAAGTTAAAAAATTCACCTAATTAAATCAAATTGTTTATGTTTTATCAATTTAAAAATATTAGCAATACTTACATCTTATTATCAGTAAATGTATTTAAAAAAAATAAGTAATTATAATATTAAAAATCTTTAACAATATATTTGGAATAGTAGCTTTGACGAAAATTAATTTCCTTTAGTAAAAAATCTCTTCAATTCTTGTATTTATAATCAAAATAGAATTTTATAAGTTTGATTTGATTTCATTTCACAACCTAAATTTTGAAATTTTTATACCATTTGAAATTCAATCCAAAATAATAGAATTTAATTATATTTTATTATTTTCTTAAATCATCGTATTAAGTGAATAAAACTATCCTTATATATCATATTTATCATATTCTCTCTTTTCCACTAATAGAGTCAAATTTAGTTTTTTTTTTTCCTCTTAAATCAATTCAATTTAATTCTTAAATGGTCAAAAAGGCATCGTTTTAATTAAGGTGCAACCAATGGTGTAAAGATGCAACCAATGGTATAAACTGAAGGAAGCAAACGTAACATTTCTTTTTAAAAAATTAGTTATACATTTTTTTTTTTTTTACTTTACTATCCTAATTTATCCTTGCTTGTCACAGAATTTCAACACTGCCTCAAGATTTAAACACTTCAAAAATTTAACAGACACTTATTATTAAAATTTTATAAAACTCTTTATCCAACTTCATGTTTATTTTTTATTTTTTTTTATCCTTTATCATTTATCCTATTTTATATCTTTTTATTCTGACAGATCTTATCATTTTTTAAATATCTTTTTTTTATCATTTATTTTTTATTATCCAATTTCAGGTTTTCTTTAATCATTTATTATTTATCTAACTTTAATCTTTTTTAATACGCCTTATTGTTTTTTAGATAGGGTTTTTTAGTCATTTATTCAATTTTAGTTTTTTTTTTTTTTTTTTTTTTTTTTTAAGATAGCCTTATCAAATATCTCAGTTCAAAATTTTTAAGTTTGACCCTTGCACCAATCGTTACCTTTTCTATCTCTTGGACAAAAGTAAAAGACATTGAGAGTGGAAGCTTAATTACACACTTTACAGTGTGATAAAAATAAAATGTACAAGTAAACTAGAGCAAAATCAATGGAATTTTAATTTTTCTAATTGCTCCCGCCGAACCTTTTATTAGGTCCGCCCATAATTATAAACGTGCATATGTCAACAAAATGACATGTTTATGGTACATTACCTTGAGGCAGTTGCAGAAGTAGACGAAATGCTTGTCATGGCAGCGCTGAATGGCGGATCCAGAAATTTTTTTTAGTGGTGGCAAAAAATTCATAAAATAAATATTAGAGCTAGATGTTTGAAATTCTGAAAATTAGTATAATTTTATAAAAATTATTTCATAATTCATATGGTAAGTAAAAAAATTTAAATTTTAAAAATTTTTTTAGAGTTTTATCGAGTTTCAAATATTTCAATTATAAAATAAATTATTAATTTTTTTACTCTCATGGCCTTTTATAACTTTCACCTCACTTTTTAAAAAATTATTTTTAACGAGTATATGAAAAAAAAATAATGCATTTGTAATGTTATAAGATATACGTTAATAATTAAAATAAAAAAAATTTTATAAAAATACTATTTATCTTGTTAAACATTACATGGCATACACAATCTTATAATTTTTCACAGGTTCAAGATGTTAAGGTTTGAAAGTTAAATGTTCAGGCAAGAATAAACACTTTCGATTGTACATGTGTGTAATTAATATATTATGTATAAAATAAGATTATCGATCACGAGTGTACGAAATTTAAAGAATAATATTTTTTTTACAGATTACGTGATTTAAATATATATATATATATATATATTTTGGATACCAGTGACAACGATCGCTGCCGCTCGAACACAGGTGGCTCTGCCCCTTGCTGTGATAAGATTTCTCCCTTAAACTTCTTTGTGTTGCCTCTGGTTTTGACACAGCCCTGCTTCTTGTCACACACACACACACACACACACATACATGCAGACAATCCACCCACATGAGCTAGTTGGTGGGTTTAAGGTTTCTTTATATGACTTGTATTATGTAAATTTTTAACTAGCACAAAAATAATGAACAATGACTCCAACAACCGCAAACTTGTTAGTTCCACAATGGATAATTACAGGGATGATTATTTCTCACGTCTCATAATAATATGTATGGTAGGACCATTGAAGACAACATTATTAATATTAATAACTTCAATTGGAATACTAAAATGATATTTGATTTATTTTTTTATTTTTGTTTTTATTTTATATTTTAAAAATCTCAAAATAATAAAATAAAAAATACTTTATTTTCATTATTTTAACATTTTTCTTATTTTAAGTTAAAAATGCTCAAAACGACTTTTTCTCATTTTTCATTTTATGTGTAAACGCATTTTCTGTTTTTTAAGACAAATTTTGAAAACACAAATAACTAAATGTATTTTGAACTGTTTATCTTATTTTCAAAAGCGTAAAATAAAAAATAAGTTCAAAATAGAAAATAAAAAATAAAAATAAAAAATAAAAAATAGAAAAACAAACCAAATGAACCCTAAATTTCTCCGAAAAAAATTTTAAAAATTTCTAAGAAACTCAAATTTCTTCCCTTATTGCACAAATTACAAATATAACTTTTATCAAATTTTACGACTTTTTGTCACTTCAAACGCAAAACAAAATATTAATTTCAACAACCACGTGTTACCACGTCATTAATTTCTCAAAATTTTATTCTACAAAACAAAGATTAGACTGTATTTAGTGCAAGAAGCGAACTTTTGATCATGGAGAATATGCTCCATCCGCGAATATATTATGTTTAAAAAACAAGCCATTGGTTGACCATATAATGAGTGAGAGCTCTCCATATATTCTTAATTAAAATAATTAAGAAAATAAATAAAAATAACAATATTAAGACGTTGCGTAATGCATAGAACGTCATGGTTGTTAGTAGAGAAAAACCTAGTCGGCACATGGAAACGATTTCATACTAATAAAGGCTCTGTTTGACAAAATTTTTAATTTTTAGTTTACAAATATTCATTTACAGAATCTATTACAATTTCCAAACAGAAACGAAAACTAAACGATTTGGTTGTATGTGAGCTCAATATCGCCTAATGTTACCATAAGCATAGGCTTACTTTGTGATTTCTAGGATTCAAAGAAATTGGAAAACAAGAAACAGAAAGAAGGGTAAAAGAACAAAAGAAGTTATAATCTACTCATCTGTCCATCCAGCATCATTCCTTCCCTACAGGCTAACTACACCAGAAGAACACCATAAACGGGATAAATTAGTAACTGTTCGATAACAGCACTAAGCACATCTAACAATAAAGAATTTGACGGATTAAAACAAAAAAAAAAAAAAAAAACGCATTTGAACTTGGAACGAGCATGAAGAAGTTAACAATACCTACTTTATCTTTTGAGTTGTTCTGCCGGATCGGTCACTCAAGTTCTTTGGTCTCTACCCAGACTCGATGAAGAAAATGAGACCACTTCTTATGAACTCGTTAAGAATTATTCTAATCTAGTTCATGGCGTACTAGAGGTAGAAAGTAGAAAGCACTCTAGTGGGATCCCGCACATAGAGAAAGCTTTGTGTCCTATTCATGCCAGTGCTTAACTGGTGAAGACTACATCGTATTCCATCATTCTTGCTTACAGATTGGTTCCTATTTGATGAATTTCAGATAAAAATACGGATACAAAAGCATGATTTTTTACAGCCGTGGGACCTAAAAAATTAGAGGAGGAGCACATTAGAGGCACTGGTAATTCTCAACCAGGGTTATAGAAACAGACAGACCAGTAATCGTGGATCCAAAAAAAAAATGGCTAAGGGTCGATTGACATTTTGAATGAGTATCTCATTTATATAAAAGGTGCTTCTGAAGACAGGGAAGCTTACACTTCCAAGCTGCCACTAGATCTCACATCTCAATGCTTCATGCGTTAGGACTTGTACGTTCCCCCATCCCATTTGATTTCTACAACACGGTCAAAATTTTCATATTTTAAAATTATACTGGTGATATCAATAGGAAACTAGTGCAGAGACCCTGTGGTCAAGTCTATGTACAGGATGAATCTTTCACCCCAGAACTTCATAAAACAATACACAATCTAACCAACAAGAATCCATGTACATTGCATATAACTACTCTGTCGTCCTCCTAGAACATAAATAGATTCTAAACTAGAGTCCTGTAACACTTCATTCATTCGAGGTGGAGCCAGTCTTTGGCACAGCACTTACCAATCTCACAGAGAAAGATCAAACCATAAAACAACTCTACACTTGCAGAGAGTAAAGTAAACGAAAAAAATACCACAAATGACAAGGTACCAGACAGATAAATGATCATGGCAAATAAAGTTCCATACCACAGCAGATGGAGGACAGAGACAATGAAAAGAAAATGTGAAAAAAAAAAAAAAAAATTCCCTTTCTTCTGCTTTATGTTTTCTCTTCTCCTCTATTAAGTTAGAACGTCAAACATGGAATGGTGGAAGGAGAAGTCGTTAATAAAATGGGGATTATGGAAAGGCATTGTGTGCCCTTTCCACTACCCGTAAAACACCATCTGGTGTTTCAACTCATCATAGCATTCTCATGCTATTACACAAATTATCAGAACAGTTTCAAAAACCATAACAAAAAAATACCCTGAAAAATGAAAAAGGGGGGTTTCAATGGGTGTAACAATCAGATCATTCATTAAAATGAATCTCACCTAAACATATATATATGCTGATAGATTTAAGTAAACAAATCAAAATTTTATTTTTATTTTTTTTAACATAAAACAGCCATTTCTGCTCCTATTGGAGGATTAATTTTGCTTACACAGCCAAGGGTTAGTTATCAGCTTCTGGGAGTCCACAAAATAGCATAATCAAGTGATAACTCTTTTGTTATATAAGTAAATTTAATTAATTAGCTTTTTTTTTTTAAATCAAGTGACCTGCTATACATGTGGTACATCAAGTTTAGATAAGTTTACATAAGAAATTAATTGATTAATTTTTTTTATCACATGATAAACCAAATTTTAATAAGTTCACATATTAATTAAACCATTACCAGTTATTTTATATGTTTTATAAAAACGTATAATAGAGTTTTAAAGTTGTTAGACCTTATTTTATCACGTTATGCGTTTTATTATGTTTAGATTTGGACAAAATTATGGAATTTAAAAGTTTGAATACGAGTCTAAAATGAAGTTTAAAAAGTTAGGACAATAGTATAATATTACTATATAAATTTAAGGTGTGCTTGGAATGATAAAAAATAAAATAAAATGAGATAAAATGTTATTTGAAAAATTTTTTTACGTTTAGTACATACATCTTGCATTTTTTGTAGATGAACAGTAAGATTCCCATTCCAACGGATTGAATTTCCGTTTAGATGGATTCAAAATTTTATATCAATCATGACCTCTTTGCAGGCCAAACTGGACTCAAAACGGTTTTTAAAATCCGTTCCGTTTGGATAGAAATTGACTGTACAAATTCATCGAAATGATTTTTCCAATCCCAAAAAAAATAATCGCAGTGGGTGTCATTTAATAATTTGGGAATTCATGGTGAGAATGATAAAAAAATTTTTGCTATTTAATTAACTAAACTCCAGTTATCGACTTTTCTTTAGAAAGTATTGAACTTTTTTTGAATTTCAAGAAAGTAAGAATGTGTAAAAAAATATATATAATAGAGATTTTCAGAAATTTTCACTAAAATTTGATGCACTAAACACACCCTTAGATAAAAATTATAGAATCCAAGAATTTGTACAAGAGTGTAAAATATTACTATACAAATTTAGATAAGTCACAGGAAAAACACTATTTAAAATAGCTTCTTTTAAGGATTGGTTTGAGAAGAAAAGTAGCCGATTTATTTTTAGCTAACTTTGTGTTTAGGAAGAAAAAAAGTGGCTTTCTTAGAGCAAGTGCACCAATGAAAAGCCAAATTATCTAATAAACAGTATAGGTTTTAGATTTAGCTAGTAGCTTTTCTTTTTCAAATCACACCAATGTTAGGTATTTTACCAATTATCTATTAAAAAATTAATTTTTTAAAATTGAAGCCCATTGTCTTCTTCAACAAATAATAAACAATTGTTTAATTGGTGAATAGTAACTCGGTGGAAATGAAAAGTTACTGTAACGGGAGCAAAAATAATTACAGATTTGAAAAGTCTGGTACAGATGATTTTCTTCATATTTGCTAGCAAAAATACATAAAATACTTATTTACCTATTCTGCTGCACATACTTTTAGATGTGAATTTTTAGTTTTGATTAATTTGATATTTTTACTCTTAAAAGTTTAAAAGAAAGTTAAAATGTGTAGCAGTTACCTGCTATTGAAGCTAGTAGCCACTGGTGTCAAACCAAGCCTAAAAATGCTCTCATTTTTAACTAACAATATGCATACAAACTTAAAAAAACGTTACCATTTACCTAAACTTTTTAAGTTTAAAAACAGAGTATAACGTGTATACACAACCAATTGAAGTAAAACGAATGGGGGAAAAATGCAAATATCAAAACCCTAAAGAAGAGCGATTGATCAAAACATTCCATCCGAGGAATAGGAGAAAAAGAGGAACCAACCCCAAATCACAGCAGCCGCAACCAATTCGCCCAAATCAAAACCTTCATTCCCGCCAAGTCAGAGCACCACACAACATTTACTCCAAATCAGAGACCAAAAAATAAAAGTAAAAATGGCTGGAAAAAAATGCTCCATATACCTCAGTTGTGAGCTCTCCGGTGGTTTACTAAGTCGGAGAACTGCGCCGGTGGGGGGCCGAGAAGAGAAGAAGAATCAGAGATGTTAGTGAGGAGGGGAGGGGGAGAGAGAGAGAGAGAGGTGTATACCTGGAGACTGCCGCGAAGTGTGTATGTAAAGAGAGAGAGAGAGACAGAGGGAGAGAGAGAGAGACCGATCGGCTCCGGTAAGAGAGGCGTGTGTGAGGGTGCTGTGGAAGAGAGGAATCGAAGAGAAAGAAGGGGGGCCAGGGAGTCGAAAAGAGCGGGAAAGAATTTCAGAACGGTGAAAGGTGAAATTTGGGCAGATACGTAAACTCAGCAGCGTTCGCCCGCTGTCGCCGGTGACAGCGATCGCCCGAATTTTACCTCCGGTGAAAATCATTTTTCTGGTAGTGGCGCGGGACACAGAGACACAATGTTAAACAGTTTCGCTTCCCGAGAAAATCCATAACAGCTCAAGGGGATCATTTCATTTTATTAATTTCAAGCAGTTGCGCTGATGTCAGAGAGCTAGCTGTTCAGGTGACAGCATCCTTTGGTGGGCTGCAGCCCATACCGTGTGCCACGAACAGAAAGGCTGAAATAAGAAAATTACGTAGAGCATTTGGAGGTCCGAAAAAATTTTTAAAATAAATTAAAAATTAATGTTGAAATAACGCAAAGATTTATCACTAGTTTAAGGTAATAGTTTAAATTTTTATTTGAAAAGGTAAAAAATTTTTAAAAATAATAAAAAATATTAAAAATTTTTAAAAATTATTTATTTTTATTACATTACACAGGTTATAAATTTATAATTTATCTAATTTTATTTTATTTTTTATCATTTTAAATACATTCTAAATATTTTTAAAATTATCAAAAATTTATTTGACCGTTAAATTTAAAATTTCAATAATAAAGAATTTACTCGTTCATTCATTTGAAAATTTTAAAAATTATTCGGAATGTGTACGAATTGATTCAAATATTCTGAATTAAATGATCCCGATTTATGCCTCCAAACTGACATGGGTTCCCATGCGATGCCCAAATCCGTGTGCCAAGTGTTCGGGGGGTGCGGTGAAAGAAATCGAAAGGGGAGAGAGAGATGGTGATGAAACCAAAGCTAGACTTCCCAACAAAACCCTTCACCGCCTTGTGCTCATCGTCTTCTCATGGCTTTTCCCTCCCTAACAAATCACACCTCACGCTAGCATCACCCAGAGTCCCTATTTGTCTTTTTCTCCAACCCCCTCTGCCATTATTATATATATATATAAAATAGTATACAATTAGTCACTTGTATAATATAGCTACTTCGGTTGCTGTTTCCCCCTTCTTGTCAAAATTTTCCCTGAAATCTAAACTTTGAAGAGAGTATGTCTGCTGGAATCTTCTCACTTGCAATAGCTGGATCGACCTGTGTTGGCTTGAAAACCCACTCATCAAATCTCTTTCCAGTCAAGGATTCATCGGTTGCATGGACGAGGAAAACTGTTTCAAATGGTTCCAGAACCCACTGCATGAAGGTTAGATCTATGTAATGGCTTGTGATCCCAGTTCTGTGTTGGGGTTTCCCTGTTTGTTGATGGGTCAGTTTATTAGTGTGAGGAAAAATTCTCATTTTGTGGTTAGCTTTTGGGATTAAGATATCTCAAGATCACCCATCATCAATAGTATTACAGTTCAGGTTACTATTAAATCCCACCCTACCGAAAGACAGCAGGGGGCTTGATTTCACCCCTTGAGCTACTTTTTGGTATTGGGATACGCCCAAATCTACCCATCATTATGCTCTTTTGAGCTAGTTTTTGAGGTTGAACTAAACCAAAAACCACCGATCATTATGCTCATTTTGTGCTGCTGCTTATTGACTCTAATCCTTTTTGTGTTTGCGTTTTTGTATGTACATGTATGTATCTCAAAACAACAGACGTGGAACCCAATTGACAACAAGAAGTTTGAGACACTCTCCTACCTTCCTCCTCTCTCAGATGAATCCATCGCGAAGGAGATCGATTACATGATCAGGAACGGATGGATCCCATGCCTCGAGTTCGATGCGGTAAGATAAACCCATGAACAAATTAATACAGATGATGATGATGATGATGCTAGTTTCATATTGTGTATTCTAGCAAATAGATCTCAGTTCTGATCATGGAATAGCTGAGAGAAATCAAAGAATGTTTGCAGAGAGACATTTTTGAAGAGGTAAAAGTTGTATCAAATCTAGAAGAATATTCACACGATCAATTATTAAGGCCCTCTCTGTCTGCTTTCCATGGAAGGTTAACAACCCAGTTCAAGTCTAAATCTTGGGCTGTGGATTCAGAGTCCATGAATTTTTTTTTTCTTTTTTGGGTTAATCTTACTTGAGTAGAGCTGCAAAACTAGAATTCTTCCCCAGAAAAAAAAGACTATGATGCGGCATTCCTGTGAGCCTATTTCTGTAATACTATTTTGTCAGAATAATTTAATAAAAAATATTAAAATAATGTGTCAGTCATCATTTTATAATTAAAATGCAGTTTAATATGATTTTAGTTAAATTAATAAGTTTTTATAGTAGTGTTATGCCATTAGAATTCTTTATCAAATAAAAAAATAATAATAGTAATGATTAGAATGGTGTGCTTCTTTTGCGAGGTAATCACTTTAAATAATAAATTCTGCAGATATATATATTTTTGTTATATAAATATTATTGACATATGAGGATATTTTGTTAGTTAAAATCAATCAGAATTTACTAATTTTTATTAATTTTTTTATATTTTTTTCAATTAAATTTTATTACATATCATTTTTATATCATATTTTTATATTTTTATTTTTTTGATTAAATTTTTACTAACTAAACACTCCGATCATTTTGGCTCACTGTCTTGAAAAAAGAATATGGTAGAAAAGTACTCTACTACTTTAAATTACAAAATTCACAAAGGTATATTTTATGACATATAAGTGCTATTGACACTAGACACAATAAAAGAAAATAAAAAATAAAATTAAATAAAAAAATAGGTTGAAAAGCATTTGCATTTCCCTGATCTCTTTATAGATTTTGATGCTTTTTTTTTTTCCTCTCTCTCTAAAGGTGGGTAGTGTTCATAGAGAAAACAGCAGGATGCCAGGGTACTATGATGGGAGGTATTGGACACTGTGGAAGCTGCCAATGTTTGGGTGCAATGATCCCTCCCAAGTCCTGAATGAGATCCAAGAGTGCAAGAAGACATACCCAAATGCCTATATCCGTTGTTTGGCCTTTGACAACAAGCACCAGGGTCAGTGCATGGCCTTTGTCATTCAGAAACCCGCTACCTCCACTTCCTAAGTCCTTTCAACCTTCTGATCTCTTATGAGCTCCCTTTTTTTTTTTTTTTTTTTGTGGGTATGAATAAGGTGATGGTTGAATTTAATATGCGAACGAATTGAGAGGAATCTTTTGTTAAATGACAATGGCCCCTTGTTTTGGGCATTTCGTTCTTGCTGGTTTTGGCTTCTGCACCCCTTGGATTGGAAGTGCGATAATGCTCTCCGACCTGGCACTGGGAAAAATAAATAAACAAATAATAGTTAGTTTTTGTGCCCTGCTTTATCAAGAACAATTATTGCATTTTTCACCGTTGTTTATTTGTTGGGCACTACTGCCGAGAGCACCAATGTAAGATTTGTTAAAATGCTAATTTAAATCTTAAAATGTTACGATTTTACGATTTTAGAGTGAAAAATTTTATTTAATTATATGTAAAATCTTAATATAAGTAAAATAGGTAAAATTTTAATTTTGAGATGTAAAATTCATAAAATTTTAATTTTATAGGTGATTTTATTGATTTTACAAATTAATTGATTTTTGTATAATTTTGTCACATAAAATAGATTTTTATGATTTTTTTAAGTAAATATGCTATAATTATTTTACTTGTTATTTTTTTTTAGATTTTTTTTATTTTATAACAATATTATTTACTATATTACGCTAGCTGAGAACTATGTGCGTGGTCGCACCAAATTGACTATTATTAATTAAATGTAGTAGTTAGAATATAAACTAAAAAATTTATGATAAAACATTACAAATACATCTTAACTCAAAGAAAAAATTAAGATAAAATGAGATCAATATTTTAATGTCAACTGTATAAATCATTTTAACATTCTCAGTTGTATAGTTGGATAAAAGGAGTACAGAACCAGATGTAGAATCTTTTGTAAACTTTGTTGAAGATTTGTTTTGTCAATATAAGTAAGTTTTTATATATGGCATTTTTCTTGATATTTGTCTTTTCTTTCTTTTTTTATTAATAAAATTATTAATTTATCCCAAAAAAAATAGAAGCTCTAAATAAAAAATTGTAGTATAATAAATTATATTTTCATTTTATAGTCATTTGGTAAAATTTTACGATTTTACGATTCGATTTTTGGATCTTTTACTAATTTTAAGTAAAATTTCGATTTCAACAATTTTAGGGAGCACGATTTGTCGAATTAAATATCGCATTAATATAACAATGTCCGTAAGATATAATTTGCATAATTTCAAAAGTAATTGAGTCCTATTAATTACGAAAATTTAAGATTAAGTAATAATGTAATCATATTCTGTCCTTTTAGCTTCATAACTTAAGCAAGTTTGAACAATGGTTTTATTTTTGGGCTGCCGGGAGCTATGCATTGCAGTAGCTGAAGTGCTAGTAGAATGAATGATTAAAATGCATTCAACATTTATTGATTTTGTGCATTTATTAATACAGTCAAACTTTTTTTTTTTTTTTCTCATCTCAATTATATCTTGACTCTTCATGCTAACACTTTAATCCCGGCAGTGGGAACCACCTCTTCGCTCTCTTTTTGTGAGTTCTCCCCAAATGACCAACTGATTAGTCATATACCTAGGCCACTTGCCACCTCTTGCTTGAAGGTTGAGGTGGGATATCTATATCCTTGCAACCTTGACAAGTAAAAGGCCACTAGATATTAATTAATGCTAATTGACTTATTTTAATTAATCATTAATTACATCATTTAATATTAACTAATTTAAATAAAAGTTAAGTTGCTTTCAAATTCTTATGCAAATATAAAAAAAAAATTAAGGTTAAAAAACACTTGAACAATATTAAACTAATACAATCAGCATTTTAAATATAAAATTAAAACCAAATTAATAATGCACTTTAAAAATAATAATAATTCAGAATGACAAGTCATCATTTTTCATAGGATTTTAGGGTTCAGATGAGTGAGCTACAATAACAAACAGGGTAAGAATAAATTACTTCCTCCTACTGATGGTTCAACATTATGAAGAACTACTACCAGAACTTTAATGGAAAATTAAATAAATAAAATCGATCTTTCACATGGATAGTAAACAAAACTTTTCATTCTTCTTTTCTCTAAATTCTGTCAAAATTCAAATGCATTGCTTAATAACAATCATATCTCATGTCAATGTATGATAAAATATATAATTTATATAAATGTTTATGATGTGTTTATGTATTCACATCCAACAACTAAATATATATATACCGACATCTTAAAATTAAAGTTTTAAAAGGTCAGACACAAAGACACGCGTATCACGCAAACATTCATACTCGAGTTCATACAACATAACCAAAAACAATAGAAATATGACTGCGCAAAGCTAGCTGCTAGTAACTCCAACTGATCTATTATAAACCCAAAAATGATCCAAGAACAAGTAAGAAACTAAATCTAATATACCCACCTTCAGATACATACATGGATTCTACACCAACCCCATATCAAGTAAGTTCCAAATAAATAAGTAAAAAAGGATACTGTTTATATAGAGGTTATAACCACAGGATCGCCATAGCATTCCAGATTACAGTTGCTCTTTCCATATTCGGCCAGCCACTTTTAGCTTCAGCTCCTGCCTATCACCACCAGAAAAGAAGAGTGCCAAGTTTCTCTGGATAATCAGACCATCTAGACTGTCTCGGACTGCCTTATGACTATCACGAATGCTCCTCGGAACACCTTGCCATGTCAGCTTCCTCCCATTCCCGCCGACTTCCAAACTGTAGTTGAATTTTCTGGCCTCGTGATCATCGCCCATAAAGCGTAGGAAGGCCATGTAAACAGGCCCCATTCCTATGTTGAAAGCCTCAAAGTGCAAGCAAAAGTGGTGACCAAAACAGTTGAAAACCTGCACCATATAACTGAATCAAATATGTCCTAACAGCCCGTTTCGTGAGGGCCAAAAATTGGTTTTTGGCCCTAATCAAATGGATTTTTCCTTTTTTCCCCCCCGACTGAACAAGAAGGTGTTGCCGTCATGAGAAATTTTTTCAAGAGAGTGTTCAGATAACCAACTTTTACAAAAAGTTGGCATAAAAATGACATGTGACAAAATTTTATTAGAACAAACTTAGAAAAAGTTGGTAAAATTTAGGGTTTTTTGGGGTAAGAATTAGTGTTTTCATAAATAATATTTTGGGTATTATTACGATATAACAAGGATATTTAATTTTTTTTTATAAGCATTTGATTATGATATTATTTCACATAATCGAAGCGAGTTTGAGTTAGGAAATCTAGCCTATCCCATATTCGCTTCAAATTTTATTATTTTTCAAATCCCAAATTCTTCCTGTTAGAGTTAGAGTGGGCTCAAGAGCAAGGTGTATGACTGCATGAGGTCAAATTACCATTCCTAGTGGAAGGAGGAGAGATGCCACAAAAGAGAATGAAGAAAAAAAGTTAATTGTGGTAGTTATGGGATAAGGGTTCAAAAAGAGAGCTCACAGTCAACATCCATGTAGCATTTTCAACTTCATGAGGATTGGATTTGACGTATCGGTGGTTGAAACTACACCCGTCATGCATGTCAACCTTGTGATCATTCTTGAGATGTGCAACAAGGAACCGGATGTCACCAGTGACAGAGCATTCAGCTCCAGCATAAGGGCAATTGTAAGGGCGGAATCTGCAATTCTGTTCGTGCCTGAGTCTGCTGTGGTAGGGAAATATATCTTGACAACCAAACGGCTGGTGTCTGCACGGCAATTCTAGCATTTCTGCAACTTTCTCCAGAACCACACACCTTATGTTTCCAAGCTCTTGACGGCAAATGGGGCAACAATTGTGTACTTTAGTCTTGCAGTTCAAGCAAATAGTGTGGCCATTGGGACACTGCAGAGGGAAAGAACTGTTATGCAGGGAAAACTTGGGATAGAAAACAATTTGTCATTCAGTAGTTATTAGGAAAATGATAACTAATGCTTTGAGAAAATAAATAAATATATATATATATCTTTAGTAAGGAACAAAACGTATGTTAAGAAACTTAATATCAAGATTTCCTATTCTACAATTCTTATGGATAACCTAGAATGTTGGAAGAAGTATTGAGTTCTATAAAATCTAATATGCTTGGAAAATCCAGCACTTGACTAAAATATGCAGGATAAGTTTGGGATTTGGTAATTTGGTGAAAGTACTAGAATATTTTGCATCATTTTTGAAAGTTGGACAATTTTGTTCCTGTTATTAATTTTGAGGTCATGATATGCGTGTGCCTTGGCCCCACCCTCTAGACCCCGGCATCCTCTCTTTCTGCAGATCATCACAGGAACAACCGACACAAAAGAGAAGGGCAAGCAAAAATATTGAAAAAAGAAATGTCGGAAAAAATAATTTAGAGAAAAAACAAATAAAGGAACTCCACCCAGGATAAAGTATTTACAATTAGTCAAAACTTTTCTCGTAAGTGAATTATTATATCCTTCAGGTTTTTATGCACCATATAAAATACCTTTGACATTGCAATTCATCAATACGGCCATTGGGCATCAATCTGTAGTCCCTTCTTTATCCGGAAAGCATAAATTTTAAGTCCTAAATTGGGTAACTCAATTTTCATGGCTATATCTAATGATTAAAGTGAATATGCAATTTCTCTTAACAATATAAAATCTCTAGGATTTTCGGGTTCAGTCCTAAATAGATAAGGATGTACCTGATGAATGGGAGGATACATTATATTTAGGCAAACAGGACACTCGAGCAGCTCATGTACAGCACTATTTGATGCCATTCCCGGCTTCCCACCAACAGCAGCAGATTTTCTGAAAGGGGAATTTCTGAATTCCATTTCTGTAGGTGCTATGCCATAATCAGCAATTGCAATGCGAGATTCAACAACATCCTGGTAGACACTGCCTCCAGGAGCCATGTTTTGTTTAAGTTCCAACTGTTTCCGATACTGTCTACTCTTCTTGAATCTACACCACAATATTCCGGTTTCACTTTCCAATGCCCTTAGATGGTCCTTTCCTGCTTAAAACCACCAACATCAGAAGGGAAATTGGCAGAAGCTCTACATTAACAAGGAAATTCATATGAATTTAAAGTTAATTATAAACTTAAATCTTACACATTTATTTTCTGTTGTTTGTATAATAATGTTATTGCAAATGTCATATCAGATTAAGATAGCTGTATCCGGAAGATCATTTTAAGTCCTTCTCAGTGAGGTAACTGTGGTGTTTTTTTTTTTGGAGGGGGGGTGACACAAAAGGAAAAAAAAAAAGTAGTATGCATACTAGTTGAAGGACTTCAAAAGAGAATATCAAGCATAAATCCCTTCACAGAATTAAGAAATCACATTTAAGGGGAAACTCTTTAGTTACTGTATGTCCTAAAGTATGCATATTCATATCACGATCCAACCAAGCAATGAAAACAACAAAATGATAGAGAACAACTGCAGGGGCCATTTTCACTCAATTTCTTGTTTAGTCTTATTGTAAAAGGATTGCAAATTGGCCCTGCTTGAGTTCTGAGCCTCAGGGTCAGGGGGCTCCTAGTCGTGATCCCAAAATTAAAATATAATGCAGAAAAGGCTCTAAAGTTAGGGCTGAAACAAATAATTTATGCGATAAAGGTCGTAAACTTGTATAGGTTTTCGGGTCATCGGGTTATGTAAGGATAGGGTTTTGGAAGTAGGCGAATAGGATGTAAGGGCCTGTTCTAGGTGCCTAAGAACAGTAAACTGCTTTTGGTCTATTTTGTGTTTTGTAGTTGGGTGGTTGAATGAATGATGAATTGGGTTGCTAGAGTAAAATGTCTACAAAAATATGGCTCTAGTGTTTTAAAGCTTAAACCAGCAAAAAATTAGAGAAACCAGACTTTCATATACTTTGCTTTGACTACTAACCATCAAACCCAAAAAAAAAAAAAAAAAAAAAAAAGAGAATTAAATGTCTTATAATATGATCTATGAGCAATTCCCACAACTCATGAAAGCTCACAAAATTCTAAAATTACCAAATTACCCTAACTCTTAGAATTACATAATATAAAACATAACTAAAAGTCTCAACTGCATAGTAAACCTAAAACTAGACAAAGGGGGTGTTTGGTGCGATGAAAATTGTTGAAAATCTTTGAAAACCTCTAAATTCTCTAACACATTCTATACTCCTCATACTTCGTGAAATTTTTATAAATTTATATATATCTATATATCCCAACAACTTTTTTAAACCCCAATAATATTCCACAAACTCCAATAACTTTTTTTATAAATTCCAAAAATTTTTCCACGACTTTCAATCAATTTTGACATAAAACCGTTCCAACGGACCCAAAAAAACCATTCGAACAGTTTCTCTCCAAAAAACTGACGCAAAAGTCAAAAAGTTCCACTATTCATATCTGAAAAACGTGGTTTGGTGGCTGCATACCAAACACTAAAAAATTACCCAAACCACATTTTTTGTTATTTTTTATTGCTTTTCGTCGCTCCAAATACCTCCAAAATAATATAAAACATAAATAAAACTCTCTACTGCATAGTGAACCTGTGCATCTTGGGCTATGCACCACCGTTTCTACATGCACAGCACCTAAGAACTGCACTTGTACATTTCCGCCCTTGCAAGAAAAGGGATGTGCCACATACCTGGACTGAACCCATGCATGTATGCTTGCCCATTCCTACGAGAAAAGGGACACGCCATGTAGACACTCGCATCAAGATGTTTATCCTTGTCCAGGCAAAATAGACACATATACAGTACCAAATGCTCATTTGGAAAAGGCTAAAAGAGATTTTAATCTAAAATTTCAAATATTTTATAAAATCTATGTTCTCAAAATAGATGGTGCTTCAAATATAAAAGACATCTCAACATTCTTGTACCCACTCCTACATGTAGCAACCATCCGTGACCAGTACTAGAGTAAACCTTTTTTAACATTTATAGGAGATAAAATAATACTCAGTTATCCTACGTATCAATTCCTTGAATCCAGCTCGTGTGTGACCATTGCCATATTTGGATCCTTCCTGCTTCCTACTGGAAATAGAAACTTCCATTTCCCTCCAATGATATTTGACACAACAAAATATAACAAATAATAGAAGGCCATGATGCAGCCACATTGTAAAATTGAAAACAAACTCCAAACAAAGATGTATCGAGTCAAAATCATATAATAACAAAGATCAAATATCAGTCCATAAACAACTACCCCAAACACAGAGACAAGTCGGGCAGGCGAATGTCCAGAGCTCCAAATCCAAAAATATTAAAATAGCAAGATAAGTTAGTTCCTTTTTCTCTCTCCTCTCATCACCTATCTCTATCTACCTATCTACCCATCAAGGAGAACTTTGTATTTGTTTCTCTGCTCTTTCCCTCTCCCCTCTGTAATTCTCTCTTTTCAGCAATGAAACAAAAAATATGAAATTCTCGCCCTTTGGTCTGCCAAATTGCTGGAATTTTGGAAAAAAGAATATGTCCTCTGTCTCCCTCTATCACAGTTCTGGTGTGGTTGTTTTGTATATAGATAGAGACTAGAGAGTATTGAGAGAAGTTATGAAATTGTTTCGGCGTAAGTCATCTCTGGAACTCAAACAATAAAGGTGGAGGAGAGGTTCAAATAGTGAAAAGAACAAGGATCTCCATCTTGTCCATAGGATTGTATTATTAATTCAAAACTGTGAGCAGATTGGCGTGGTTCTGAGATAATTTTTTTTATGAGCATCAACTGGCCTCATTGCAGCCCTCCACTTTTATTGGTTTCCTAATGTAACACATCTGTGAAATTAAATGGATCTCTCCACTTCCTACAGGAACTAGAGAGGATCCAGCTCCCCATTACAAAGTAATGGAGCAATGAAACCTTTAAGATAGTTCAGAGATTTGAATTACTATTGTAGGTAGTCAATTCTTCAACATGAGGCACCTCACCCTCCATCCATATTTAGTACACGGTTGAGGGATGCCTAGTCACATAGCACCCTCCAACTAAATCTCCTTCGCTACGATGAGGGAATCTTCACATCTCCATCAAAGTCCGGTATCTCCAGACTCAACATCCACAAGATTCAACTTAGGCTCAGAGCAAGACCTAAGGACCTCCTCTTTTGAGTGAAACTTCCACCTTCTGGCATTTCTAAGTTTCTCATAGTCCTCCCCTCTGTGCGAGATCACCACAACCAATTGGGTGGCTAGAGTTAGGGGATTCTTCAAGGGTCCCTCGATCAGTCTAGGGAGAAAAATTACAAGACAAACCTATCATAACATCCTCAGCCCCTTAAATGGTCTATATCCTCCCAGTATCGATTTCACCATTCACTTAAACAAATCCTCACCTTACCATCCTCCGTAAGCTTAACTCCCTATATATATCCTCCTCCATCAACCCTGCACAACACAATACTACAACCGTTGACCATAGTCTCTGTGTGTGTGTGTGTGTGTGTGTGTGTGTGGACTGTCATAACTCTCACACCGTCATTGATTCCATTGACAATGTTTAGCAATTAGCATTATTCACATATACTCGGAACCTCAAATCCGTGCCCAACCATCCACAACTAGTAAGAATCATAGTTATCACTTGCAAGGACATGCCAATGAAAACAAAAGGAAAATGAACAAAAAAAGAACTGTCGTGTTCACATGAGAATTTATTGTAACTAGGGTGGAGGGCTTACTCTATGTTGTGCAATTTTTTATTCTCTTCCTTCTTCTCTTCTCTCTATCCTTTTTCCCTCTTCTTTTGTTCTTGTATTTCAAATTTTTTTATATATGACATTTGTATTTCAAATTAGAATAAGTTAAAATGGCATTTTAGGAAGTTAAAATTGTGAGTTGGCCTCAAAAAATAGAGAAACACCAAAATGGCTTCTCCCTTTTATATTAGTATAGATAACCAAAGATCAGAAACTAAACTTTATCGCTTTGGAAGCAGATTGGCAGGTAATTTGGATGAAAAATGAAATATTTGCCAATTGCAACCAGAAGAAAAAAGAACCATTATTATTTTGATTAGGGGATCATCAACCTATTAAGAGACCTTTCAGAACAGAAAACCATACACCACAAAAATATTAAAAATAAAAAATTGATACAATTTCTAGACAAAGAGAGCAGGGAAATACAATAGCCAAAGAAAATAAAACCAGCCTAATTATATATATTTGTTTTTATGCAGAACATAAATATTTAGCAAACCATGAAAATAGGAGAGGGGAACAAAAAAAAAAAAGTTTCCCTTGAAACAATGACCAATCTGATGTGCAATCAAGAAAGCACCTAAGTTTTCAAATTGATAATAAAGAAGTTCCCACAAATCTAGTACAATATATTGGCCCAATGACAATAATTCAAAGAGAAAAGGAGGTACATGAAATAGAAGTAAGCCCTCTAATTGGAAACACACACAAACTAATATGCTGTCCCAAGTCCCACTAGTCCAAATCTAATATATATCAAAATGGAAATTTTAGTCCTAGCACCTCAATCGAACCAAATCAACAGGAACATTTAATGCTTTAAACATAGTAATCAACAATGTAGAAGGATGCATTAAAAATTCATCAAGAAAAAAAAATGCAATAAAAGAATCATAAGATTGAATTCACAGAAATGGTACACAAGAAAAATGTGAAGCTAACTAGTAACTAGGGGAAAAGGACCAGATTTCAACCTCATTATCAACAAAATGACAACACATGACCAAACATTGAACATTTAAACAGCAGATGCAGAACACCGTGTCTTAAACCTTCACTTCCTCACTACAATTCTTGCATTCTATGGCAAATTCCATGAAAATAAAGATTACCCAGAAGAAAATCTGAACCTGGTAGTCCCTGACAAACTTCAAACAAACAAAGTAACAATGTAACCTAGTCAAAATTGCAGTCCCACAGTCAGCAAGATAATAAGAACAAACCAAGCAAAAAGAGGAAAAACTGACCAAGAGTTCCAACACCCAGATGAGATTATGAGCTCAAAACCCCTATTAATCAACCCATACCGAGCATCAATAATTGGGTTGTGATTGAGCTCGAGAATATGACAGGAACAGGAACAGGAACAGTAGGAGGGTGGTGAGGTGGAGCACAACCCGAGAAAGGGCTTCCCCTGAATTTACGTGTGTTGGCTGGAATTGGAAAACACACGAACAAGAGTCAAAGATTCGAGGGGTCTCTATCCATATATCCTATAATGGTCACATTTGTGTAATGCCATGGCCTATACATACAAATCTATATTTATATGTGTAGGTGCGGGTGTGGTGGAGATTGTACAGATTTTGCAATTGGGATGATGCCTAGCAGAATCGATTGATGAGAACTAATATAAAATGGGTTTCTGTTGCTGTCTTTAATGGTGACTCAGCGTTAGCTTTCTCGAGTTTCCCACTGAGGTGACATTTCGCGCACGCAACGTTTGAATCATTCAATTTCGGGCCGTTAGGGAGTTTCATTATCAAATTTGGGTTGTGATTAAAAACGGCTTTGGAGTTTGGACACTATTATTATTTTATATCATGTTTTATTTTTATTTTTATTTTTATCCAGTTTCAGAACTTTTTATTTTTGACGGTTCTGTTAACTTGTTTTTGGAGCATTCATTAAATGTCTTGCACTTTCAAGAAATTGTATCCAACAAAGTAAAAGACATTATATTACGTGATATATTTTTATTAATATTTAGTAAATGTCCATTATTACACAAAAAGTATTACTAAAATATGGAACCGTTTGATGCACCAATAAAAATAAAAAAATAAAAATAATTATTTTTACTAATAAATAATAACAAATTCACAGACGAATACAAGAAAAATTACACAATAAAAAGATATAAGATTTATATGATTCGGTAATTTACCTACGTCCATTGGTATAATAAAACTAATTTTTAATTATAAAAAAACTTCAAGAATTGAATAAGAAATTACAAGAGTGATGTGAAAAACTCTAAAGAATTCTAAATAATCTTATCATTTATTTTTACCTTTCCTCTCAACCCTATCTCAAAGTACTCTAAATAATTCTGTCACTTATTTTTAACTTTTCCCTCAACCACAACCTTTGAAAACTTAATCTGAACTTATCTTTTATGTACAATACGTCCCAAATATATAAAAATGAGAAAGAATTGGACTTAAAAACTTGCTTAAATAGAATTTTTAAATTGACAGTTCGGTACCACGAGTTAGACTCTGCAATCCTATCCATATTTATGTGAGTTACAATGAGCCACAATTCTAATAAAAAATCAACTTTTATAAATTTTCTTTAACTTTTTTAAATTTTGATACTAAATAACTACTAAAATACTGCGTGTCAATTAATCGTGTGATACAAAGATATATATATATATATATATATATATTTACATATTGATGGGACGAAATGGCACCGATAAACCACAGGTTTGAGGCATTCCACTTAAATAATGGAAAAATTGGATTGGTGATTTATTAAAATAGGGTGACCTGTAAACTGACTTCTGAATTTTAGGTCAATTGGACTTATTTGTCTGCTGAGAAGATAATTTTAATTTTTTATTTCACAAAACAATTATAATGTTAAAATAATGTTTGTAAAATATATTTCTAAATAAACCCAATTTCTAATTAATTCAAGATCGTTGACATTCTAAATATAACAAAAGATATAGGACAAATTT
The DNA here is from genome assembly GCA_019916065.1 of Vitellaria paradoxa. Classification (NCBI taxonomy): domain Eukaryota; kingdom Viridiplantae; phylum Streptophyta; class Magnoliopsida; order Ericales; family Sapotaceae; genus Vitellaria; species Vitellaria paradoxa. The sequence goes on along the minus strand of CM034244.1, from coordinate 35,541,109 downwards.
ATATATGCTTCCAGAAAAAATAATTATCAATATCAGTAAAAAATAATGTGGATTAAAAATTTTTAGTAAAATAATCAAAAAATTGGGTTGTGATTAAAAAGAGCATTGGAGTTTAGACATTATTATTAGGCACTGTTTGGAGTGCAAAAAATTAACAAAAAAAATGTCTTCAAACTTTTTAAATCTCTATAAAACTCTTTCTATCTCATAAATCTATTTAAATATATTATTTAAATCTATTTAAATTGGCATTTGAGAGGCCAAACTTCATCAAAAGTTACAAAAAGATATAAAAACTCATCAACTATTTCTAATTTTCTCTCATCAAATCTTGCCACACGTTATATTTACACTAACTTTTTTTTGGTCATCCAAACACCACCTAATTTTCTACAAATCTCTACATCGTTACAACTTTCAATAAATCTCTATAAATTTTAAAAAGTTCTAACATGAAAAATAAAAAAGTGTTTGCCAGAATCTGAATGAATTTTCACTATTCATTCTACTTTTTTTTTTTAGTTGCACTCCAAACGTCAAAAAATGATCTAAACTACATTTTAAACAAATTTAAAGAGCTCCAAACGATCCCTATATATCATGGTTTATTTTTATTCTTACTTTTATCTAGTTTCATAAAATTTTTATTACACCATAGAGTAGTAACAAAGTGTATATTTAGAGTAATAAATTTGATTGAGTCAAATTCGTAAACGTCAATCAGAGCATTTATAATCGTTTTTCATTCCTATATAAAATTTAAACAATAATAAATAATATCATTATAATGAAATTAAACGTCACACCCACAACATACATCATCATCATAAAAATACAAATTCAAATCACAATTGGGACCGACACTCTAAGTCACACAAATAATAATGCAATAATCTAAGTAAGAAAATAAATCAAATGCTAGGTCATAACTATTAGTCTTATCTCAATTTTAGCTGACTGCTCTATAACCTTGTGAGGTTGCCTGTAAAATAGAAGGGTTAGCACCACCGCCTAATAGATTTGATTGTGTAAATGTGTACGAAATATATTCAATACGAGTGTGATGCAATAGATAGTTTATTATCTAATCTCCATCTACCTCTAACCTTATCATAATGGGTGATACTTAATAAAGTACATAGGGCCACCAATCACATCATTTACAATTATGGTGAATATTTATCTTAATATATCATGAGTGGTGAACCACATTACACACCTACTGGTGTAAAACTCAAAGGAACCATATTACGTCCGTTATTTCTTTTGCGAAAAAATTATGTTATACTCCTAGTCAATTATTTGCTTATCTCAAGTAGAGTCTGACTATAATTTGAAGAAATAATCTAATCATAATATCTTAAAATTAACGTCCAAACTCCCATTACTAATCTTTAGTCATATATATTGATTGGATATCATCTAATATTTTCAAAATCCTAAATCTCGTCCATATACATGATTCGTGCCTTAGTATGTTAGCAAAAATAATATGACATTCTCTACAATCAATCATCATAATATATATCTATATATCCAAATAATGGAATCTCAGCCTTATGCATATGATATATTCAATCATATATAATTAACAATTATATCTCAACATAATAATAAATGCATGATATGTTCAAGCATCAATATCCATATCTCATAATCTCAAGAAATGCATAATCATGCCTCGAAAGGGGTAGTTGAGTTGGTTCGGATGGCGGGCTGAAGGGCCTGGGACCAATAGGTCTCGGGTTCGACTCCTCTCCGAGAGCAGTCCTTCCTCTAATTGTGGAGGGCCATCTAACAGCCTTCTCAGTTGAGCCGGTTAGACAGGGCTTACCTAGGTTAGTTTACCTTGTGTGATTCTTTACCAGCTAGGGTCACAGAACGAGTTTCACCCAGTGCGCACTCTTATGATAATGGTAGCCTTCTCAGTTGAGCCGGTTAGACAGGGCTTACCTAGATTAGTTTACCTTGTGTGATTTTTTACCAGCTAGGGTCACAGAACGAGTTTCACCCAGTGCGCACTCTTATGATAATGGTTGCGAGTTTCCTCGTATCAGAAGAAATGCATAATCATGATATACATCTATAACACATCATATATCATCTGATCAAGTCAAACGAACACAACATCAGAAATGGTCAACCCTTCTCGCGAGAAGGTCATTGGCAGCCTATCAATGCTTGTGGGAACCTCGTTGGAAATAGGCTAGTAACTGCAAAAAGATACTAAAAACCCCCAAAGGCAGCCAAGTTGTATGGGAAGCTTGTGGAAGGTTGATCTAATTTGTGGAAGAAAAAACATACAGAGAGCATTATCACCAGTTACAAAGCTTGTATTTAGTAATTTGGTTAGATAATTAAAATAAATTTTTTGAGTTGATGATGTAATTAGTTAGCAAAATTTAAGTATGCACACTTCTCATGATACTTAGTAATTAAAATTTATTTATATTAATCAATAATAGTTAAAATAATTTTAAATATACATACTCCTAACTATACTTAATGATTAAACACCCTAAAAATATTAACATTTATATATAGTATAGATACAAATATAGAAATAAATAATTGTAGTTTATTTATTTACTAGCAATTACCCATACCTAAAGGTATAAAAATATAATTTGATGTATAAAAAACTCAAATTTAAATTTATAAAATAAATTTACATAAAAAAAAGTATAAAAAAACATATAAAAATAAAAATAATTAATCAAAAGTGATTAAAATATAAAATTTTATTATTTATTACAAATACTATTACATTTTTAAAATATTAATTTAAAATCTTTTATAGAAAAGGTATTCAAAAAAATATGAAAAGAGTAAGAGAAAAAAAATTAATTCTAGTTATTTAACAAATTCAACAGTTAAAAATATCTCAAATTCAAAATTTCAAATTTTCTTATTATATAAATGATACATAGTGTAAAAGTGTATGCATTTAAAATTTAGGTTTTAAGTACATTAAAATTAAAATCTTAATTTAAATATTTATTTTTAATAAAATTTTTAAAATTTTAAATTTTAAATATATTTTTTAATAAAAAATTTAGTTGACTTTTTCTGTATCCATACATTATTTAATAATAATAAATAATATAAGTAAAATATATTTGGTATAATTTTGCAAAATATAACATATATAATATATGTACATATATTTATTTGAATTTTTAATTTCAAATTCAAATGATATATTTTATTATACAGATATATAATAAGTGTGACATAGTGAAACTTTAGTATGACCCGAACAAATGTCAAATCAAATAATGTGTTTTATTATATAAATATAATAAGTGATGATGTGGCGAAACTTTAGTGATGACTGAGACTAATGTCAAATCAAAAGATATGTTTTATTATGTAGATATATTTATTCTAATTTCAAATTTCAAATTCAAATAATATTATATATATATATATATATATATATAAAATAAGTGATAATGTGGTGAAACTTTAGTATGATTGTGACAAATATCAAATTAAATGATGTGTTTTACTACATAGATATAATAAGTGATGATGTGGTCGAATGAATATACAACATTTTTCGAATTAACAATTAAGCAGTGTGTGGTTATGTTGAATTGTGCTTTTTCAACCACTAAAGATGAGCCCACGGATGGAGGGATGGCCTTTGCTTTTGACAAACCCGGGGATGAGCCCACGGATGGAGGGATGGCCTTTGCTTTTGACAAACCCGGGACTGCCAAATGGTTCCCTAAAAGATAAGCCCCAATAATTCCTAACAACTTTGAATTTCAACAAACAAATCAATGGATATCTTATTAATAAGTAAAGTTTCACAATAGATGAGATGAGTCAGGAGAGCTGAGAGCCTCTAGACTGCCAGACAAACCATCAAGCTACACTTGTTTGAATATAAACCACAAGCGTGGAGCATTTCCCTTAAATAAATAATGGAGAAAATGGATTAGAGATTACTTTTTTTTTTTAATTATTATTATTATTATTATTAAATTAGGGTGACTAATAACCACATTTGTAAAGTTTTGGTCAACTGGACCTATTTGTCCCCTGGGAACAAAATTTTGATTTATACTTTCATTTTCAAAAAACAATTATAACCTTAATTTTTTGTTTGTAAAATATTATTTTTTAATAAAATATTCGAAAATATAACAAAAGTTAAGTGACGATTCTATGCTTCTAAAAATTCAATAAAAGCTATCCACTAAAATTATCTAGACTATGAAAAGATTGTAGATTTACTATTTCATAATAGTTAAGGTGTCATTTGACTTGTTTTTATATTTTTTATTTTCTATTTTAAATTTATTTTTCATTTTATGTTTTTAAAAATAAAAAAACAACTCAAAACTCATTTGATTACTTATATTTTCAAAATTTATTTTACAAAATAAAAATTAAATTTACTCATATAATGAAAAATGATAAACAAATTATTTTAAGAATTTTTAAATCAAAATAAAGTAAATCTAAAAATAAAGAAAATAAAATATTTTTTATTTTCTCGTTTTAAAAATTTTAATATATAAAACAAAAATAAAAAATAAAAAAGTAAATCAAATACCACTTAATTAATTAAAATATTATATAATTGTGTAAAGTTCGTAATACTTTGAATCTCACACTTAATTCAATGATTAATATAAACACTACATGATTTGATAATACATAGCAGGCTCCTTATTCTATTTAATTATAATATTACATTTATTAATAAAATTTACACTAGTACAAATATTCAAGCGCTATAAAATACCAAATTAAACCCTAATTCTAAGGTGTTGAAGCGAATAGTGGAATCTCATTCAAACGTATTTAAAATCACAACATGATTCACGAAATCAAAATTAAACTTGAATGACGTCTGAAAATACAAAGCCTTACTTATAGTAGTTAAAGATATCTTTAATATAATTTTAAATATTAAAAAAGAATCACGAATACAGTTAAATCGCATTCAATTTTATCAAACCATATAAACAGTCCTAGTTCCATTCTAACGAACGTAAGCCAAGAACATATTTGACAAATCTACTTAATTGCATTCCAATAGTGATCAAGCCCATTCAAATTATCTTTTTTTTTTTTTTTTTGGGTCACCCAAAACTCCGCCGAGCTTTGCCAATGGATAAACTGAGAGATAAATGACTGATCCTCTCGAAACCGCACCATCTACATGAGGAGCACACCCATTAACTAATGCCACTGTGCCCGGGAGGGCCCGTTTTCCAACCTTCTTAGCATTCAAACACTTCCAAAAAATCAATAACTCCTTCCTTACCCTACATCAAGTTCATGTAAATATATGATTTAATAGAGCATATACATACGTTGAGTTGTACTAACAAGAAAAATATAGAGAGAGAGAGAGAGAAAGAGAGAGTATGCAGTTACAAGTATTATGAATATACCTCAGTGCATATATCTACGAGCAAATCATAAAGTAACGAGCTTTGTCCCCATCTTTACGAGACTTCAATTCCTAGATGAGATAGGAACCAAAACTTTAGGCTTTTCACATTGACGAGGACAAAAGCATCTTTAAACAAGATCATCTGGGTTATTCCCTGCTCATTTAGCATACTGATTCCAGCTGTATTTTATACACACACACACACACACACAAAAACCAAAAACAGAATGTTGACAATAAGGATTACACAAAACATGGATCAGTACGCAGTTACTTACAAGTTCTATGTATATACCTCAATGCTTATATCCATGAGCAAATCAGAGAGCAACACAAGTTTTTTGCCATTGCTAGATGAGATAGGAACCAAAATTTTAGGCTTCACATTGATGAAGATGAAAGCATCTTTAGATAAGATCTGGGTTACTCCCTGCTCTTTTGGCAATACTAATTCCAGCTATATATATAACATATATATATACACACAAAAACCGTAAACGGAATGTTGACAGTAAGAATTGCACAAAACAGTCAAGACATCATTCTGCTACTAGAGCATAATTCCAGGAGGTTAATATTTACTGCAAATACTGAGTTGCTGGAGCAAAATAAACACCATTTTTTACCAAGTTCTCCAAAAAGAAATTGAGCTTTATTATTCATATTTATCTCAGCCGGGCAGAACTTCGAGTTATTCTCCTCGTATCAGAAGTGGGCACTGTTGCTTGAGATGAAGTAGATCCAAGACTGGGTTCAGTGGCTCTACATGTTCTAAGCTTCTTTCTCCTGGAGGTTCCGGGAGGTGGCTGGCTCTGAATGGTCACATTTGCATCATCATCTTCTTGGATAGTTTCTACTTTGGACACAGGAAGCAGCCATGGAGTGCCACAACCTGGACAAACTCTTTCAACCTGCAAATCATAGAGTTGGCAATTTAACTAATTTAACTAATCTGTTGACTGAAAATATAAGACAATATGAAGGTTCAAATCAATACCCTTTTTTGCGAAAATTTCCTCTTTACACAGTACTGGTGTATTCGAACAGTACAACCTTCGTTTTGACACAGCTCGGCCTGTTCAAATTAATCAGAATGGGATATATAAGATTCAACAGCAGCAACAAAGAACCTTCAAGGTGTCTACACATTTTTGGTTGGTTTTGGGTGCGCAAAAAGGCATTAAATAACAAAAGAAAATTGACTGCAAACTAATCACTTTCAAAACTGTCGAGAGAAAATAAATCAATATAAGTAATAAAGCTTCCCCTTTCCTAATACCTTAAGCTTTCAGGTGAGATGATGGGTAACAATTTAATATGGTATCAAATAAGAGACATTTATCTGGGGAAAATGAGAGAGGCTAAGGCTTTTGGACATAAACTTATGATTATGTTGTAATATTGGAGAAAAGACGTACCTTAACTCCAGGCTCATTGCAAACTTCACAGACAGGAATATCATTATTACGGAACCAACTGCGCAGATCAAGGAAGGATCTAAGACCAAGTCCAATGTTACCATCTGGGGTAGAACAGAGCCACTGATCACGCACAAGTTCTTCAAGAGTTTTGTCCTTCTGAGTCATTGAGAAGTTCTTGAATGTGGGAGGAACATGCACAGAATCATCCTGTGATTGGCAACCTGCTCCAGTTGTAGCCTGAAGATTGACCAAAAGCATTGTTGGACCAACAGTTGACACTTATGTGAAGTGAAAAACCACTTGTATGGTAAGGATATATGAAATCGATTTACCAATCCTCTATTCTACTCACAAGCACACACTTTGTCAAACAATATGGCATAGATTATGGAGTACTTACTTTTCCCAATTTCAGTATTGCTATGCATGTATAACTTTCTGTTTGCAAGACACAGTTTATTTTTTGGAAGGGGGGGGGGAACTTATAACATGACAGATTTTCCTTCCATCTTAAACAATAATTATATCAAGTCTTGAGAAAACTTTAAAATTGTCTGCTGCCAACGGAAACCTTACTTTGAATTTGAAGTTCATACTACCCCAAGAAAAAATAAAATAAAAATTTTATGCAAATATATGAAGGCAATTTCAAGTGCAGCAAAGCTTAAGAATTATCATAATCATTACCCTGATACCTTAACTGCTAGTTTTTTCAAGTGCAACAAAGGTTAATAATTATCATAATCATTACCCTCGATACCTTAACTGCTTGTTTGTTAAGGTGTGATAAAACACGATAATATCCTTTAACCTAAAAAGAAATTGCTTAAGTTCAAACTGATAGCCAATTTTAAGAACTATGACAGAAAATTTTTTACATACATGATGCGTATATATATTATTTGCTTTACTTGCATTTCCCCTTGGAAATCTCTGTTTGTTGACAGGTCTTTCCTATATAGAATACAACTAACACCACCATCAGATTTAGGATCACTGGTATGGAATCACTATTATGTCAGGAAGTAATACTAACTGAACAAAACAAGTAGGTCATGAATTTACTTATGCAAGATGTTTATCATTAAGTAGAAGCCATCGAACCTGATTTTCCAATCGTATGTTAAGAGCATCAATATTTGATATGCTACCCTTGGCTGTAACATCTTGTGCTATGGCTTCTACCTGATATTTGACATGAAAGAATAAGCACGAGAAAACTTGCTGTAAAAAACTAAAATTCTATATGCTCAACATTAGAAACTAAAAAAAAAAAAAGATAAACATGGGATAGAAAAGGGTTCATTTTTTTTATAATTAAAGAAATTATATTGAAAAGGCATCAGAGGATAACGAAGGGTTCTTAATTTCAAGAACAATATATTCAAACTAGATTATAATCATAATAACACTCACCAGACTCTTAAAGCTAATATATAACTACTAAATATCTTGAAGTGCCAAATACCCAGGACAACAGAATATGATGGATGCACAATGAGAACATGGAAATTTTTTTGTAGCATCCAGAAAACTGTTTCCTTAGAATGTGTCATGGAGAGTGAGAGAACCGAGAATGCTATGTAAGTTCCACCATCTAATAAACATCCCTTAAAGAATTTAGTTGGGACTCTTCCTCCCCGTAGATTCATGGAATACATAGCAGTCAACCAATAACACAACCTTTGAATTTGTAACTAATGCATTGCCTTTTCACAAGAAAGCATAATATTCCAAATATGTTAGATACATAGTTACTAAAATGGTCACTAGCAATAATACACTAACATAGCGTGCCATATGTGTAGCTTGTCACAATAAGAGTCTTAATGGATTGTGTAAGTTTCCAAATTTCTCACTCCATGACACGCCCAGTTTATTTTCAGTCTTATAAGCCAAAATTAGATAATTAAGTTGTAACTTACACAGTTGGAAAAACAAAGACAAATATAAATGAAAATTTTTGTAATTGATGGGGGACCAGAAATATCACCTTGTTTGACTTTTAGTTTCATTTGAAAGATATAGAAACAAAAGATTTTACCAGAGGAAGCATATGATAACCTGGACCATTATCGTTGGAAATTATGTCTTTAATTGGTGAATTTGGTTGATTAACTTAGGTTTTATTTTGAGCCAAACACAATTCTTGGTTGTGCAGTGGGCCAAAGCCAAATTCTTTCGCTTTAACCCATGCCCCATTTTTTTTTTTTTTTTTTTACATTTATTACTTTATGACAATTCTCATCAGAGCTGCATCACATCAACAAAATAAACAAACTAAATTTATTGACTACTAAAAAATTATCAAAATATAAAAGGCGCCTCAAAACTTACAATGCTCTTGTAAAAAGCAATTTGAGGAATTGTATATTTGGTTCCAAGTTTGGACTGTTCATCAGCAACATTATTTACCACACCATAGTAAACACCTCCATCATATTGGTTTCTAAAAGCCCGCAACTCAAATTGAAGAAAGGAAAGTTCCTTATTTATCTGTAGAAGATAATCATTGAATAGTTGTTGATGACTACCTGTACCACATACAATAAGTACAATTAAGCATTTGATCAATCATTATCAATTAGTAAAGCATTATTCAAAGTCCAAGTGCATGCATTTCAAAGTCCAAACATATACATTGTTTGTTACCCCCATAAAATATAAAAAATATGTATAATCTTATGTTCTGGGATGGATAGCAAGATACAGAAAGTACATTATTACACATTCACCACATTAAGGGTGTGTTTGGTGCACCAAACTTTGGTGAAAATCTCTATTACATTTTTACACATTCTTACCTTTTCGAAATTTAAAAAAAATCCAATATCTTCTTAAAAAAAAGTCGATAACTGGAATTCGATTAATTAAATAACAAAAATTTTTTTACCATTCTCATCACGGACTTCCAAACTACTGAATGACACCCACTGTGATTATTTTTTCTGGGATTGCAAAAACTATTTCGACGGATTCGCACAGCTAACTTCCATCCAAACGGATTGTAAAAACCGTTTCGAGTCTGGTTTGGTCTACAAAGAAGCCGTGACTGATACAAAATTTTGAATCCGTCCAAACGGAAATCCAATTTGTCAGAACGGGAATCCTACTATTCATCTCCAAAAAATGCGGTTTGAAATGTGTACACCAAATGCAAAAAGTTTCTCCAAACCACATTTTATTTTATTTTATCTCACTTTTTATCACTCCAAACACACCCTAAGCAAGCTTATTGTAGGCCTTCCGTCAACATAAATTTCAGATGTACAATTAATGCATATTTGAGCTTTTATTGTTCTTCTTCCTGATAAAACAGTGTTTATACTTCAATTAATTCCAACGGCTTTCAGGCAGACTCAAATATAGATATGTCCAACAAATTATCCAACAAATTGGGAACTTGAACAACCAACAAAAGCTCATGCCCAAGACTGAGCTCTTAAGTGTCCTAAAATGTAGATTAGTCCACGTTTAAGGAAGAACATATTTTCACTATTTTATTCTCAAACTCCTCGTACCATTATAATAATAGGAAGTACTATGAAATAAAAACCACAAAACCGTACACAAAAACGCAACAAAAACAGCTAGTGCTTGAAATCAATCAAGCAATGCCCCTGGAAAACCATTATCATATAGTTCAATAGAATAAAGCTATCAATATCTTCATTCCTGGATAGAGCTTCAGGATAGGCCACCAGATTGGCAGCAAAAGCAAATTATCAAATAAGTTATAAAAGAATGAAAACCAAAAAAAAAAAAAAATAATAATAATAATAATAATAATAATAAAGTAACTATAAAAGTGAAACCTTTCATAGTTTCATTTTTCAATTAAAACAAAAAAAAAAATGCATTATTCAGGAAACAAATTTGAAGCACACTTGATAAAATTTCTGCTTTTTACCTCTTATTGCAACTACCCAGAAACTTCACTCTTAAATACAGAGTAAAGCTCAATAATCGACTCATGTCAATTACAGTCTAGCGAGAACATAAATATCTACATATAAAAGGGAAAATGAGTGCTAAGGAAAGGAAATGACCTGGGGTTTTGCCGGTAACGCCGGAAAAGATGGAGTGGAATTCCTGCTCCTTGAGCGGACCGCGCGACAACAGAGCTTGAATGAGGGTATGGTGTCTCCAGCTTAACGTCGGCATGGTAAGAGAACCCGGTTTTGATTCTTCCGCAGCGAAATCAGAGGAATTGGAATTCGATTCCCAACGATTGGTTCAGAACCCCTATAGAGGAAATAAAAATCGAAGGAAATACTTGTCAGCGATGTTGAAAGAAAAGGGAAAGGAAGAGGTTGCCGGGTTGGTTTGAAGAATGAATTGCCCCGACCGAGAAAACCCTAGAAAAAACAGATGGCGGGAAACTTAGAAGCAACAGCCGGGAAAGCTTTGATTGACAAAATTGAAAAGAATAATAAAGGGACAAATAAATGAACTTCTGTGTTTGAATTTCAAATTTATCAAAAAATTTTAGTTCTTATCAATTCTTTTTAATTTTTCAAACTTATCAATTTCGAGACTAGGTGTTTAATTGATAAAAAATAGGATAAAAAGTATAATAAAAATAGAAAGATGTGATAAAAAGGTAAAATTTAAAAAAATTTTGATTGAAAAAAAGTATAAAAAATAGTTAAAGTTTGTGGTATTTTTTAGTGATACCAAACAGAGCCTTTACTTTTTGGCAAAAAAAAAAATTCAAATGTAAATGATCCGTTTAATTTGTTTTAAATTTTTAAAAATCTTAAAAATTTCTAAAAGTTATTCATTTTTTATTTTACTGCACGAATTTACAACATATCTTATTTTTTATCATTTCAAACACACCTAAAGTATACTTGTTGTAAATTAAACGAATATTTTGTTTAAAATTTTTAGAAATTAAAAAATATTAAACTTAAAATTATAAAATAATAAAAAAATTAAAAACCCTAAGTTACCCCTTTCTGCTCTTTCTTTCCTTGCGACCACAGCAGGGTTTAACTCTCTCCATTTCCCTTTTAGTAGTCGCCGTTGTAGCACTATCGGCGCGGCCGAATCCACCGCCTTCTTGACCTCACATCTACTTTTAAAAATTATTTTTGAAAGTGTGAAATATCTCCAATTTTAGAATCTTAAAATTTTTAATGATAAAAAATTATTATACCTGTTTAGTAGGGTAAAAACTTACCAAAAGTAACTAAAAAATACAAAAGTTATCGATTTTTTTCAAATTTTTTAAGAAATAAAAAAAGTATGTGGTAACCTACTCTTCTAACAAATAGTTTTTGGTCCTTTTTTTTCATTTTTTTAAGAATAATATTATATAATCAAAAAGTCTGTTAAAATAAATAATCAGAATTAATGACAGGAAAAATTTGTAAATCTATCATTTGGAAACAATAAATTCATTGAATTCTACTTTAATTTTAATTTTACTATTACCATATAATTTTGGTTATTCTTTTTGGTAGAGTAATATTTTTTTTTTCAATTCTTATTAACAAATAGTATAAAAAAATTAACATAATAAACATTTTTTTGGTAATTAATTAACATAATAAACATTACTCGTTTAGAAAATTGAAAAGATTCTATCCCTCCACAGTAAGCAACTCTGAATCTCCTTACTCTCCATTTAATTATTAATAATTTAAATTAATATTTTCAAATTATTAATTAAATATGGGAAATCAATTCTTTGTGTTTACTTAAAAAAATGTTGAAAATAACACAAAATAACTTTTACGTTTTTTGGTATTTTTTATTTTGAAATATATAAATTTATATTATATTTAATATGCAAAGGGACACTGTAGGGGGTATACTTGGTATACAAAATAAGTAAATGCGGTGAAAATAACAAAAAGAATTATTCTTTATTTAGGGTCGTTTGCAGCAACAAATTTTGGTGAAAATTTTTGAAAACATCTGAAAATCTCTATACATTTTTACACATTCCTACTTTCTCAAAATTTAAAAACATTTCAATATCTTTAAAAAAAAGTCGATAATTAGAATTCGATTAATCAAATAACAAAAATTTTTTTACCATTCTCACTCTCAAGTTACCGAATAACACCCACTTTGACTATTTTTTGTGGGGTTGTAGAAACCGTTCTAAAAGATTGTATAAACCGTTCCGATAGATTCGCGAAGCCAATTTCCATCCAAACAATTTCTACAATCCGTTTGAACAGATTGTAGTGTAAAAAAGTCATGACTATCAAAAATTTTAAATCTATTCAAACGAAAATCCAATCCCTCGCAACGGGAATCTTACTATTCATCTCTAAAAACACGATTTGAAATGTGTACACCAAACATAAAAAATTTTCCTAAATCTCATTTTATCTCACTTTTTTATCACTCTAAACTCACTCTTAGTGTAAAGTGGTTTGGTAATTTTTTTCTTTTTTTTTTTTTTGGGAAAAATCAGGTGAAAAAATTTAAAGGTGCATTTAGTGTGACAAAAAGTGAAATAAAATGAAATAACGTAAAATAAGTTGTAAGTTTGTGTTTCATAATTCGTGTAGTAAAATAAAAATATATAACTTTTGAAAACTTTTTACTATTTTTTTATTATGTTTTAAAATTTTGTTATCATCCCAAACGAAGCCTAAATTTGATAACGTGGATGCGCATAGGGTACGTACTCAACAGATAGCAAGGAATATTTTATACACATGGTTATTAAGAAAGTGACTAGCGGGTACGCATGTGATGCACAGGTAGTGATTAGTGAATGTATTAAAATTTATTATTTAATTTTAATTTATAAAATAAATAATTTTTTTATCATAACATCTACCATTGCCAAACACACTTAAAAAAAATTCAAAAAGATATTGTCCCATAAATTTATTTATTTTTATTTATTTAATTTTTTTTAGAGTTAATGACCTAATAAATTCTCTAATAATTACGAGAAAAATCAAGCTAGTGATTATTAATGAACAAACTAAAATTTTACCAATTGATCAACTACCACTCAAAATTAATCTAATAGATTTCGCTATATCACTTTCATAGTTTCCTTTTAGATTTTACATTTTTAATTTAATTTATTTTATTTTCAAGTTTGCTTCTAAGTGTAATTTTGTAGAGTAAATTATGCATACATCTCTTTAATATTTTAGTAATTATATTTATCACTTCTTAATATTTAAAAATTACAAACACCTCATTTATTTTAAAATATTGTGGACATTGAATTTATCCCATTAAATAAATCATTAAACTTTGACAAAAAAAATTAAAATAACCAAAATTTTGGGCCCTTTTCTATTCTAACCATCTCTTTCTCACAAAATTGTCAATTTTTTTTTTATAAAATTTCTCAAAAAATTTTTATTTTACTTTTTTTAGAATTTTGTAAAAAATTTGACAAATATGGGAAAGAGGAAAAGATAAAATAGGAAAAATATCTAAAATTTTACTTATTTTAATATTTTATGTTAAGTTTTAATGATTAATTTAACATAAATGAATCAATAATAATGACATTTTAAAATAAGAGAAATAAATATAATTTTTAAAAGTTAAAAAATTACAAGTATTACTACTCAAATATTTACCCAGTTTTGTATTATGAGAAAATAGAGTAATCAAAATTCGTAATCTATATACTATATTATTTTGACATCTCTCTAATTTTTATTTTTGTATAATAAAATAAATTATTTTTTGGCCGTTGAAATAATTTAACTATTTTGGGTATTTTGTAACAATTATAAAATTTTTTTAATATTTGTCCATATTGATGCCCAGCATATTTTCACCGCTTGTGGTAGTTGACTACTAGTAATTGGCTGGACCAAAAAAGTTGGTTAATTTTATGCATCGATTTGAAACCAATAATTTCAATTAACATGGGACCGTATTTATTTGGTAAAGTGTAGACTACTAATTTTGTTTGTTACTATTTATAAAGAAAGGTAAACTCCACCGTCGTCCTGGGGATGTAGCTCAGATGGTAGAGCGCTCGCTTAGCATGCGAGAGGTACGGGGATCGATACCCCGCATCTCCACCATTGAGTACTCTTTTTTTTTTCCTTTCACCTTTAATTTTTATACCTTTTTTTTTAAATAAAAAGAGACAGGGAGTTACCAGAAATGTTTACTTAGTCAAAATTTTTTAAAATTTATTATTTTTATTAATTTATTATATTTTTTAATTAAATTTTATTAAATATTACTTTTAAATCAAATATTTAAACTTTTATTATATTTTATTTTAGACAAACTTTAATCAACTAAACATCCTGTTCATTTATCCCTCCAACGTGAACTTTTTGGATCAGATAACTCATATAGATCCCTTAAATTCTGACATATGTATGACCAAAATCATTTGATGCACTTACGAGCCTCACCCAAATACGACCCGCCCCAAATTTGATGGTTTCTTTGATTCTTTCAAACATCTTGTGGACAGTGGATCTATTATAGATTAGATTTGACAGAGAAGAGAGATCAACAAACCAGAAAGGAAAACCCAAGATTATTTTTGGTTGTGGAAAGGCAAAGAAAAGATGAGTTCATCAAAGACAGTGAGGAAGCTTCAGGTGGTCTCACCAGTCCCAGCAGATATAGACATCGCAAACTCTGTTGAGCCTCTCCACATCTCTGAGATTGCCAAGGAACTCAATCTCAGCCCTACCCATTATGATCTCTATGGCAAATACAAGGCCAAGGTAGTACACACACACATCTATATATCTATCTATCTACGATTCTTGCATATAATGAATTTATTTGTTTTATTACACTCAGAGGCAATCTGGGTTTTGTAAGTTGAGGTGATTTGTTTGTGTATTTGATGTTTAATTATTTGTTGATTTTTTTTTTGGGTTGTGGTTATTTCTTAGGTTCTTTTATCAGTGCTTGATGGTCTTGAAGGGAGTGCCGATGGCTATTATGTGGTGGTTGGAGGGATTACTCCAACACCCTTGGGTGAGGGCAAGTCCACTACTACTGTTGGTCTTTGTCAGGCTTTGGGAGCTTTTCTTGATAAAAAGGTAATATTTTTATTGCTATATTTTCTTCAAACTACATTAAAATTTAAATGTTGACTTTTATTTGTAGTTGCTGGTTACCATTATTGTTTTTCCCCATTTTCACTTTCAACAATTGTACTAAGAATAACCAATTGTAGAACCCAATTTGGTTTCCAGTATGAGTTATATATATATATATATATATATATATATATTTGGCAATATAAAAGTATCAAGGAGATGCAAAAAGGACCAAACGTCATGTTACAATTTCAGACTATCTACAAAATCTCAAGGGGAATAGTTCTAGCTCCTTGCCCCCCCTCTAAGCATAAAGTATACAAAAAAAAAAAAAAAAAATATTCTTCAACCTATACAAAGGAAATTTTGTTTCTGTAAAACTTCTTCCATTCCTCTCCTCGCCAAATAAGCTGAAGAATACAAAATAAGATTAAAACCCCAACTCTTCTCCTAGGTTTGTTAATTCTAACGCCCCACCAAACCTCTAGAAATGTCGTGTTATGCCTTGGAGGAGCCCGTGACATGTTGAATCTCGATAGTGCTAGATCCCAAAGCTCCTTAGCCCTCAGACAATCAACAAAAAGATGGTTGATAGTGGAGGAGAGTTATGGATGTTAATGACTGGTCTTTGTGTTTAAAGTCCACTGCATAGTCTTCCCTCACTTGTATCCTACATCATGTTTACTTGAATATGCAAAATTATTGAGGCAGCAAATTAAACCCACATTTGGAGATTTTGAGTTGTCTTATGAACTAGCTTATGATTTATCATGTAACACAAACATTTTATATTTCTAGGTTGAGATTTTGCCATAGAGAACTCTCATTGTCTTATTTTTCTCTTTTGATATTAGGTTGTCACCTGCCTTCGCCAACCTTCACAAGGACCAACTTTTGGAATCAAAGGGGGTGCAGCAGGTGGTGGTTACAGCCAAGTGATCCCAATGGATGAGTTCAATCTTCACCTGACCGGCGATATCCATGCCATAACAGCTGCAAACAATCTTCTAGCTGCCGCCATAGATACACGGATTTTCCATGAATCATCTCAAACTGATAAGGCTCTTTTTAACCGGTTATGCCCCCCAGACAAAGAAGGTAAACGGAGATTTAGTGACATCATGTTTAGACGCCTCAAAAAGCTTGGCATTTCTAAGACCAGGCCTGAGGATCTTACCCCACAAGAAATCAAGAAGTTTGCTAGGCTTGATATAGACCCTGATTCCATCACGTGGAGGAGAGTCATGGACGTTAATGACCGGTTCTTGAGGAAGATTACTATTGGTCAAGGCCCTGAAGAAAAAGGAATGGTGAGAGAAACTGGATTTGATATCTCAGTTGCTAGTGAAATAATGGCAGTTTTGGCCCTCACAACTTCTCTAGCTGACATGAGAGAGAGGCTTGGAAACATGGTGATTGGGAATAGCAAGGCTGGTGAGCCCATTAATGCTGATGATCTTGGCGTTGGAGGTGCTCTAACTGTGCTTATGAAAGATGCTATTAACCCCACTTTGATGCAGACTCTGGAGGGAACCCCTGTTCTTGTCCATGCCGGTCCTTTCGCCAATATTGCTCATGGTAATTCTTCTATTGTGGCTGACAAGATTGCGCTAAAGCTTGTAGGACCGGGTGGTTTTGTGGTTACAGAAGCCGGCTTCGGTGCTGACATTGGAACCGAGAAGTTTATGAATATAAAGTGCCGATATAGTGGCTTAACACCTCAGTGTGCTGTTATTGTGGCAACAATAAGGGCTCTGAAAATGCATGGTGGAGGGCCTGAAGTTGTTGCCGGGAGGCCTCTTGACCCTGCTTACTTAACTGAGAATGTAGCTCTGGTTGAAGCCGGTTGTGTGAATCTGGGCCGACACATTTTGAACACAAAAGCTTATGGTGTCAATGTTGTGGTCGCTGTTAACATGTTCTCTACCGATTCAGAGGCAGAACTAAATGCAGTTAAAAATGCGGCATTAGTTGCTGGGGCCTTTGATGCTGTAATTTGTACACATCATGCACATGGTGGAAAAGGAGCGGTTAGTAACTCAATCCCTTCTCTCAGTCTGCTTTTTAAAAATGTAAGGAAAATGAATTTGATTTCCTCCATGTACCAGAAACGAAAAATGAAAATAAAATCAAATGATGTATAATTGGATGGTGGCAAATATCCAGATAAAAATTTTATTTGGCCTCACCATGGGAATTTTCTAGTATTAAAGTTAGGAATTTAAGTTTTGGTTGACATCAGTGTACCTTCCTGGATTTTGATGGCATAGTTGACAAATAGTTCATTTATAAGGTGACTTCTATGAGATCTCTACTCTGTTTCTGGAGAATTACATAGACGCCTGAGGGAAGGAAATTGGGAGTCTACTGAAAATCCAGATGACAACTTTTTTATGTCAGTAATACAACTGCTGCAAACTAAAAAATATGACAATCCAAATGAAAAATAAAACAAAAGTTTATGCACAATTTAATTGATGATTGATGTTGTTGAAACTCCTTTCCAAGATTAGCTAATTGTAATCAAGCAGCCAATTTGCAGAATTTTCAGTTGTGTCATTCATCTAGTCTCTGGAGGGACCCTAGCAGTTTGAAGTACATTTCTTCCGTAAATAGATTTGAGATTGAGTCCCATCTATTGGCCTTGTACTCTTATTGTCTTAAGAATATTACATCGTTTGGCCTCGTACTTCTACTGTCTTTATTTCTGATTGTCAATACAATTTTGGTAGCTCTATGATATGTGCTAGCTTCTTATACACAACCGTGTTCAAATATTCTCCTTTTTGTTGGAGTAAATGCCACTCCTTGGACTTTGTTCTGCTTCAAAATCTTCCTCTAGAACCTTCCTTCTCAACACACACACATGCATGCTCTACCACTTTTTCTTTCTTTTCACTTGTCCATATGCTTGAATTTGAACTCTGTATTCTGTACATTGCAAGCAGTACATTATTTGGTTATCTTCCTCCACAATACACCATCTCAATACAAGTGAACCAAGAGAAAAGGAAAAAACTTTGTATCTTCTAATGGACTTGTATTGTTACTCTTAGGTTGACCTTGGCATTGCAGTTCAAAAAGCATGTGAGAGTGTTTCGCAGCCATTGAGATTCTTGTATCCTTTGGATATTAGCATTAAAGAGAAAATAGAGGCAATAGCAAAGTCCTATGGCGCCAGCGGTGTTGAGTACTCAGAGCAGGTTATTATTTATTTCTTTTTGCATAACTTAAGTATTCTTTTTGCATGCTAATTACCTGGTTAACACTACTGAATCCTGAAAGGAAGGGTAGATGGACTTGATGCCAACTTAGTACTGGTTAAGAGAGAAGATTTTTCTGTGTTTTGGCTCAAGTCTTTCTTGTTTCTTTGCCTTTCAAAAGTTTCAAATACTGGGTTTTTAATCAGGTGTAGCCCAGATTTGGTAAGCAATTTAGAAGTGATATAAAAATTTCTACCACTTTGGGAGCTTGTTTTACACGCAATGAGGCTCCATTGGGCTACAAAACTTGGTATTTAACTTTTTTTGTAGCTTATTTTGGTCACTTTTTTTCAACAAAATTTAATTTTCTTTCTAGAAATTGCAGCTTTTAGACATGTTAATCGCATTCCGGGGAAAAAAAAATAGCAATGAAAAGACTGGTAGTTTTATTTTTTTAGCTTTTACCTAAATGGACATGAATTTTTCGATTTTTTTTAACTAATGCGATTAATACACCTAAAAGCTACAACTGGAAAGAAAATTAAATTTTGATGAAAAGTCATATAAGATGAAAAAAAGTTACGAAAAAAGCTAAAACTAACTTTGTGAACAAACAGAGTTGCTCTTTTAATATTGGAAATCTATGCTTGTGAAAGGATTTACTGAATTTGTAAAAGCTACAACTGGAAAAAAAATTAAATTTTGAGGAAAAGTCATATAAGATGAAAAAAAGTTACGAAAAAAGCTAAAACTAACTTTGTGAACAAACAGAGTTGCTCTTTTAATATTGGAATATGCTTGTGAAGGATTTACTGAATATGTAGAGTTTGGCATGCTAAATATAGTCAAGAAAGTCAATTTCTACTTTTCAAAACCTTGAATAGATGTGGAGAAGGTGCCATTTGGATCCCCAAATTTTGCCAAAAAATTACAACTTTTACCAACTTTTTACAAACATTTAGGGCTCATTTGATTTGTTTTTCTATTTCTTGTTTTCCGTTTTTATTTTCTGTTTTCTGTTTTGAACTCATTTTCTATTTTATGCTTTTGAAAACAAGGAAAAAGCTCAAAACGTATTTGGTTACTTGTGTTTTCAAAATTTGTTTTAGAAAATAGAAAATAGGCTTGCACATAAAATAAAAAATGACAAAAAGTCATTTTGAGCGTTTTTAATCCAAAATAAAGAAAATTTGAAAATAATGAAAATAGAGCATTTTTTATTTCTTTATTTTGAAAATTTTAAAACATAAAATGAAAACAAAAAAATAAACCAAATGTCACTTTATCAATTTCGAGACTGCAACTTTTGGTAAAAAATAGGACTCCCAACTTTTTTTTGGTGTGGTATATTTTTAGCACAGTTCTCAATCTGTCCCGTGTAACAAAATTATGAACCTTCCTATTGACACGAGTTCCTTGTAACTGGGTGACTAGGCTGGGAAACAGATCGAGATGTACAGCAAGCAAGGGTTCTCTGGCCTGCCAATCTGCATGGCGAAGACCCAGTATTCTTTCTCACACATCCCTTCCGAAAAAGGCGCCCCAAGTGGATTCGTCTTACCAATTAGGGACGTAAGGGCGAGCATTGGAGCAGGATTCATTTATCCTTTAGTCGGAACAATGAGCACGATGCCTGGGCTTCCTACTAGGCCTTGCTTCTATGAGATTGATCTTGACACCGCAACTGGGAAGGTTATTGGTCTTTCTTGAAGTTCGTGTGAACTCCACGGATTAAAGACGGCTACCCAATTGGTATAGATTCTTCGTTGAAGAATTTAGTCAACAAAGACTTGAGTTAAGTTTCCTTTCACCTTTCAATTGTCACTTTCAGCATCGCTTTTTGCTCGTTTGCTCTGTTGTACCAATAAAGGGGAACTCGAGAATAATGATAAAAGTTCGTGCTTTCTTTTGTTCCTGACATTTATCGAAACCTTTTCCTCTGTTGTGGAATACTGTTTTTTATGGATGCTTTAACCATCTTCCGGCACTGGATATGTGCACACGAGTTGCTAGTTTTGTTTTTGTGGCACACGTCGGCATGGGACGCGCCTTATGTTTGGGTTAAGTAATAAGTCTATAAACATAAACAGCGGGAAGCGCGAGATATGGAGTCTGGGTGAATGCTTTTAAGGGGGCATTGGGAGCTCAAAAAAACAAAAAAAAAAAAAAGTGATTTGGGTAACTTTTTTGGCATTTGGAACTCAACACCAAATTATGTTTTCCGAAGATGAATAATTTCATTCGAACGAATTTTTGTCTATTCGAATAGATTTTGGTTGAAATTTTTTGACTTTTATGTTAGAATTTTTTGAAAAGTATAGAAACTTTACAACGACTTGTAGAAAAATTATTGGAATTTCTAGAAATTTTATTTAGGATTTGTAAAAATTTATTAGATATTTGTAAATATATAAAAATTTATAGATTTATATAGATTCACGTAGTCCAAAGAAAAAAAGTTATTATAAAATTCTAGAATTTTTCAAAATTGTTTGACTTTTTTTGATTCTCCAAACAGGCCTTAAGCGAGCGCCATTGGTTGAATGTATCGGGGTTCAAATAAATACGCCACCAAGGTGGCCAAAAACACAAGAGCATGAGCTAAGGAAAGCTCAAGTCCCGAGCTCAGGTAAGGGTTTTGTAATGGCGTTATGGGTTGCGACGGAGAGGTGGAAAAGGAGGGATGTGTTAGAGTTGAGATAGTTTTATCTCCTCTATAATATTTTATATATATAGTGTTGCTCTCATATCACTGGTCATGGACGTAGACAATTTAGTCGAACTACGTAAATTTTGTTTGTGTTGTGCTTGCATGCTTTGCTTTATGTTATTATTATTATTACTACTACTACTACTACTACTACTATTATTATTATTATTATTTGTCCCACGAGAGTGCACTTTAGTTACATTAGTGCGTGAGTAAGCAAGGCACCGTTTGGTGTTTAAAAAATAAAATAAAATTTTAACAATCTCTAAAAACTACTAAAACTCTTTATTATTTTTTTACACATTTCCACTTTTATTAATTTAAAAAAAGTTCGATATTCTGCTAAAAAAAATTGAAAACTTGGAAGGACCCAGACCCTGCCGTCGCCGCCCAAGGAGGTGAAGAATGGATTGGAACGACCTCCCGTCCTCGGGTTGGGGTGAAGGTGGAGGCAGAGGTGGCTATTTGCTATTCTAGAGGAGGAGCAGCTGAGGAGCGAGCCTAGGGTACGTCCTCCCCTCTACTTGTCTTGGCCTTTTTTGGAATGAGGCCCTGATGAGACTTTTAGGGGGCTTTTTAACTCCGGTTAAGGAAACTTATGTCAAAAATCTTCTTTTGAGCTGTAGCGCCTCCCTCCTCAGCCTTTTCGGTCGAAACGTGTGGGTCGATCAGTTCCTCCGATGGATTAGGCTCCTCATACAGCTCTCTATCTGCAATAGACTAGGACAACAGTTAGCAAAATAAACAATAATGTATACAACCTCGTGCCAAAAATAAAACTAAACTCACTCCGCTCACATTCAGCAGCGAGCGCTTCAGCAGTAGCCTCTGGGCCGAGCAGATAAAGGCCCAGGTTCTCTGCTGTGAGGAGAAGCTTAATATCCTGAAGCTTGCCTTTCTTCGCGTCATGAAGATGTGCCTTTTCATTAGGAAACAGAATTGGTAGTTTTCAGGCTGAGGAAAATTAGTGCTAAGTCAGTTAGGTCGAGCAATCTACAACAGTTGGGAAAATTTGTGAATAAAAAGCCTGAGAAAACCTATCTATATGTACCCCATTTGGTTGGCTGGCCCCAGACATAGGGAACACGAATCATCCTATTTTGGTTAGTTTCCCAGTCTTAGAACTCCCATGTTGCTCCCCGAATGAAAAAATACTTATCCTTCCACCCTTTATTAGAAGTGGGCAAGTCGGTGACGAAGTTGAACTCAAACCTCCTTGCTGAGAAATACCACCAACCCGATCCTCTTGCTGTCACCTTGTAACAATGGAGGAACTCATTAACTGTGAGATTGTAAGTTGTTGATGCAGACCAGAACACAGCACAACCTATGAGTATCATCCAGCTGTTTGGCGCGATTTACCTAAGGGCTTGACCCAGGTGTGCGAGTACTTGCCGAATGAGCTTAGGTAGGGGGAATCGTAGCCCAACAACTAAGACAGCTTCGTATGCGACTATTTTGCCCTCGCAAGGACGACACACTGAGTCTTGATCGTCACGAATCCGGTAGGTCAGATCATTGGGGAACTGGAACTCGGATATGATCTTCGATACCTGATTGGCGGTAATGGTCGATCGGATCCTTTTAGCCTCGAACGGGGTCTCCCAATCATCACTATCGGTTGATCAGTGCCCCCGTGGTCGCTCTGCTTTCCCTTTCTCGGAGCCCAGGCTCAAACGCATCCACGATGCGTTCACACTCGTCCCTCTCCCAACCGCTAGTGCTGGGGGCATTGGGAGCCCTTTGTCAGCGAAACACTAACTCGTCATTATCAGGACTATTCTCATCAACCAGACGAAACTCTATCGGATTGCCCATCGAACCGGGTGCAAACAGCTAGGACACACGAAACAAATAAGACACAAAAATCAACCCCCTCACCACAGCCCTAACATACCTAGGGTTTCCTACAAATCCTAGTGGGTCAGGTAGCCTACGGTTCTTATCGTAGAAAAAGGTTCAGCGGACCAATAACCAAAACATCAGCAATGGCAAAGCCGGACGGAGTATGATTTAACTATGGGGATTAGAAGAAACTATGAGATTCGTACAGAAAATTTAAAATTACAAATGCACAAACACGACGAGGATTACAGAAACCCGGAGGAAAAGAGAAATGCAACCACAATCTTACAAGTAAAGACTAAAGAGCTAAAGAGGCAAATCTTACTAGTCGCACAAGCAATTAAGACCTTGACGAAGACGAAAGCAGCAAGTAGCTTTGAGCAAAGACACACGGCAGCAATGGATGCAAGAAAAAATGCAAGAAAAGAGAATGAGCGCAAAAGAAGTAACAGGTTTTGTGCTCCAGCTATTTATAACTAAAGGAGCAGGGACCTTTCGTTTGCCTTAATTTGAAATCAATCGCGTGGATTTAATTCATCCAACGGCCCTGATCGTGTGCCTGCGGCTTTAATGAAGGGCGGCTAACTATTCGACATGTGGCAAAGCGACCGCGTATTTTCGCCGTACGTCCATACACGTTGCGCCGAAACATAATTAATGCGCACTATTTTAAGGCGTCGCAACCATTAGATTCCCTCGATCTCTTATCCGACCAATCATCTGAGGGCATCTTTTATATTATAGGCTAACCGAGGCCTGTTTCAAAGGATAGTCATTTAGTTCTACTCAGTTCTCTTCGGTGATCGGGAGAATCGGGGGCATCTGATAGGATATATCCGACTGATCATAGTTACCTGAACGATCACGGCCTGATTCGACCAACTGATCAGGTATCATACCGGTCAGTTGACCTGGCCGATCATCACTCTAAAGGCACGAGGATTTACGTCATAACGGTATTCTAGCATATTCCGTGATTCTCTCCTAAAAAGGTGATGCCTGCTACATAACGGTTTTAATAACTAATTATGAGAATCATCTCGGGATTTACAGATATACGTGGCACAACATCATTGGAAGAAAACTACGATTACGTGGGACTCACATATATCATGTCCATGTAGGCGTCATACTTTTATATATACACCAGCTTTCAAAAAATAAGGTATGCATACTTTTGAGCCTTGCTGTTATTCTGTCAGAATTATCTCTCAAAGCTTTCTTTTGCTAACTTAAGTATCGGAGGTTCTTTGGCAGGCACCACACCAGTGTCAAGGATAACTTTTTGGACTTGGGCTTGGATCATCCATCGGATAACTGCGTTACATAGGTAATTACATTTATGACCCCTCAAAATTTAAAAATTATACTTCTATTAATTTGAAATGTTATTAGCATTGACTTTTTTTGTTAAATTAACTATTAAAACTTAACATATTCATTGCCTCCCCCAAAAAAAAAAAAACTCGACAAAGATGTGTGATATGGGTGTAAAATAGAAAATTCACTTAAAATTTGGGTTACCTTAATATTTTTTATTAAGTTTTAATTGTTAATTTAACAGAATGGGGTCAATATTAATAATATTTCAAAATAAGAAAAATAAATGTAATTTTAAAATTTTGAGAGATAATAAATATAATTCCTTAAATATTGAGAAAAACAAATTTAATTTACCCTATTTTTTAACAACAACCGACGAAAAGGTTAAAAAAGAACGATTTAAAAGTTCCTAAAGTAAAATAAAATTACAAATTCTAAACTAGTGCTGGATTGTAAGGCCCCGTTTGAGGCACTAAAATTTACTAAAATTCAACATCTTTAATTAATTTTTTTGTACTTTTTTTTAATTAAATTTCTCTGTATATCACTTTTATGTCACATATTTTTATTTTTACTATATTTTTTGGCTAACTTTTTATCAATCAAATGCCTCCTAAGTAAAATTTTTTTCCCTTTATGGTGGTGTTTCGATAGGAAAAAAATAAAATAGAAATAAAAAGTTAGGTAAAAATAGCACGACTTTTAATTAGAGGGGGTTTTAAGAAAAAAAAAAAAAGTTGGTAAAACCAAAATCCAAAATCCTGGACCATCTCATCAGATGTGCTAGCTGGGGTCAGTGAGGTGGACTAATCTATGATAATCACTTGGGAAACTAAAAAATGAACGACCTTTCAATGGGTACTGTCGATTCTGATCATTGGGAGATCATGGGATTTCAGTGGAACAATGGGCTTACCTGATTGATTTGCTTTCTGAGTTCTGAGTGGGCCTGTGCCTTTTTTTTTTTGAGTTGTATAAGTTTGTATAAATTAATAAAAGTAATATTTTATATTTTGCATACTAAATAAAAAAATTTTATTTTTAAAATTTCGTAATTTACGTTGGTAAGAGTTGGTATAAATTTTTATTTTTTGAACTCCAGACACTCCTCCATCTCCGAGGCTTAGTCGCCAAGTAAGAGTTTCTTCCCCTGCTTAAACGAGTGAATTGCCACTCTTTCTCTCCTCACTCGTCTTCTCGTGCCCTTCATCTCTCTCTCTTTCTCTCTCTTTTTTTGAAAGGTCTCTCTCTCTCTCTCTCTCTCTCTCTCTCTCTCTTTTTGAAAGGTATCTCTCTCTCTCTCTCTCCCATCCATCCATCCCCTGGTTTGCTCTGTTTCTTCAAAATTGTTCAGACCCAATTCCTAGAAATGGAAACCAAAACCTCACAACCCCCGAACAAAGAAAAACCAAACCCTTCTCCAAGGAGAGGACAGGTCAAGAAAAAGATGTTCAGCGTAATCGGCAAATCAGCCGTGTCGATGGCGGGTAAGCTCACAAGAAGAAACAGGGGAGGCAAAAAGGAGGTTGCCTTAGCTCAACTTCCACAACCCCAAAGGAAACTGCAAGTGGGTATAACTCCGAAGGCCATTCTGATCCATGATCTCTTCAAAACACCAACTTCTAGTTTGATCCATGGTTCTTTGTAAGTTGTTTCTGGTTCTTACCAGGTCTACCCTGAGTTCCCATCACTTTCACTTTGTGGGGAGAGAATTTTGTAATTGAGGGTCTTATTTGTTGATTTTAACCTTTTTCCCTTCATTTAATATGAAATGTCAGCTCACATGCTAGTGGTGTCATTAGGGAATAAGGAATTGTTACTTCCATTCTATTTGTAGAAAGGGAACTGGGTTTAGTGTTGACCGATATCTGGAGATTTTGGGGTTTGGGATTTTCTATGGATGAGTACATTTTGGGTACCATTTTACAGTCATGGTGTTTGTTCACTTGTTCTTTATTTTCTCCGCCAAACATGAGCAATATTTGTATAATTAGAGAGAGAGAGAGAGAGAGAGAGAGAGAGAGTGAGTGAGTGTGTGTGTTTTTCTGGGTTTACTTTTAGGGTTGTTTGGCCTCCAACTAAATATCAAAATTTATCAAAAGTTACAAAAAGTTTGAATTTTCTTCTAATTAAATTTTACCACATATCACATTTACATCAAATCTTTGTACTTTTATTATACTTTTTTGTCAATTTTTTTCTAATCAAACACCCCCTTAAGAAAAAGCGAAAAAAAAAAAAAAAAAAAACCTTTAAATGGTTATGAAGATATAAATTTTATGTACAATGTTGTTGTCGTTTGCTACAAGAATAGTGGATTCAGTGTTAAGGGAAGGTTAACTTCGCTCCCTATCCTTTTAGTAATTCTAAACTTGAATAATTAGATTAAAATTTAACGATTTATTAATATTTATTTATTTTTAAATTAAAAAATGTGTAAATTTGTTTGAACATAAGATTTTAATTTAATAAACTCAACACTTTGCTAAAGATAAAGATTCTTATTTATTGGTAAGTTTGGAAACTAAAAACTAATTTTTTGGTTTTCTTCTAATTTTTTCGTTTATACGAATTTTTTTCAAAATTCTTTTTTTGATAATTTTTAAATATGTTATTTGCATTCATAAAAAATTAAAAAGTAAAAAAATTAAAGAAAAAACAATCATGATTTTTTTTTCATAAATGCAAATTACACGTCTAAAATTTAATAAAATAAAAAAAGTAAGTTTTAATAAAAAAAATCATGTAAAATGAAAAGTTCCCTTTATTTTTTTGTTTTTGGGAAGAATAAATAATTCTGAATCATTTATATATTCCAAAAAGTTGTCGGCAACAAGTTGAAAAAAAAAAAAAAAAAGGTCTTAAGGCCACATGTGGACGGAATCTATTTTTCTTTTGGACCAAGAAGACAGGCAAATTTTACCTTTTCAAAATCACCACAAGTCTAATATATATATATATATATATATATACAAATTAATTACAGTAAATTACTAGTGATAATGATTACTGATTTATATTACTAAAACAATTTCGTTTGAGGGCCCCATGAAATTGGTCGTGCTGACTTCAAAATCTCAAATTCCTCCTCAGTTGGGGTTTTCTGTTCTTCAATTTAACTTGGCTTTCGGCTTCGATTTTTTTTTAATTCAAATTAAATTAAATTTAATTCATTTCATATCATTGTTTCGGTAGACCCGAATTAACAGAAATTTGATATATATATATATATATATAACTATAAATTTATAAAAAAAAATATATAAATAATAAAGCTAGTGGATTCACGCACTGAAAAATAATAAAAAATTTTGAAATTTTCTAAAAATTATTCATTTTTTATTTTATTGTACGGATTATGAACTCACAAATTATTTCAAATTATCTTACTTTTTGTCACCAAACGTCCCTATGAATATTGAATTTATATACATATAAAAATCAAATAAAAATAAAAAATATGGAATATAGAATACAAAATTATAAAAAGAATAAAAAGCGATATAACCAATAATTTTATGCATATGAAAACTAGGTTAATAGTTTTTATTTTATTTTATTAGATAATTGAATTACGAATTTACGATGGAAACGAATTGAATTATTAAGGTTATTTCAGTTATGTTCTCTACCTCTTATTTGGATTTGATTATCATATTAGAAAATCAAAAAATTCTGAGTAATTCGTTGTTGAATTTTTGGTTCAATTTTACCCAAATAAGTACGCCTATTCCTTAGTTCAAATTTGAAAGGAGTTTTCAGATAACAAGGGTTGATTTTATTAGAAAAATATCATCACCTATAATTAAGTAATGGGATTCTAATCATACCAATTACTAATCACATTGATTTTGGAGTGTTTAGTTGGTAAAAATTTGACCAAAAAATATAATAAAAATATAAAAATTTGATGTAAAAGTGATATATAGTAAAATTTAATTGGAAGAAAGTATAAAAAAGTTGATAAAAGTTGGTGAGTTTTAGTTAGTTTTGACCGGCCAAACACCCATTAAAATGATATTCTTTTTTAAGAAAAGAAAATATTTTTCACTAACTATGTTAAAATGAATTTCATTTTCAATACCAAAGCAAGGATTTTCTCACATAATTAGCCAAAAAAAAAAAAAAAAATTACACACAAATCTAGAAGCAGCAGTGTGTGTTTTTATTTTGTTAACTGCAGGATATCGTGACTTTCTGATGACAAATGACAATAATGTCTTTATTTTCAGTATATAATTACTTATTTATTAAAAATAATGAGTAATATTACTTAAGTAATAATCAATTATAAAAGTCTATCAGAAAGGCTTTGCAACCTTGTCCAATTGCTTGGGGGTTTTTGTGTGTGTGTGTGTGTGTGTGTGTGTGTGTGTTGGGGCGTTGTTTAGATAAAAAAAAAAATGCAATAGTACAACCGAGCCTATGCGACTATTTTTTTTGAAAGGTAAAATTTTTTTATTTTTTTATAAGGGAGAGGGGGAAGACTCGAACTCAAGTCATGAGCGAACAGAAGAGAATCTTAACAACTGAGTTACAGGACACGCTCGAGCCTATGCGACTAATGTAAGTTAGGAAATGGATTTCTTAAATGAAAAAGAAAAAAATAAGGGGAGGGGGGGAACAAAGGATAATTTGTTTTTTTCCCCTTTATATTTAAGGTAAAAATTATTTGCATCCTTTAAATTTTAAAAATATACCTTTACACTCCACTTAGAAAAATCCTTTCTTATAATTAATTTAATTTTAAAATAAAGAATTGATTTGATTTAATTTTGTAAATAAAATTTTGTGTGTGAAAAATATTTTGAATTTAAGAATTGATTTGATTTGATTTATAAGAAATAACAAATTTGACCATATTAATATGAAATAGAAAATATGACAAATATGATATATAAGAATAAATTTGTCAATTTACTTACATGGTTTAAAAAAATAAAAGATTCTCATTAAATTCTATTATTTTGGATTGAATTTTAAATGATACATAAAATCTAAAATTTAATTTATGAAATAAAATCAAATCCAACTCACAAAAATTTATTTTACTTTTAAACTTCAAAATTAGTGGGAATTCTATCAAATCTATTATTCTAAACAGAGTGTTACATCTCTTGTATTTTACATTACAGTGAAGTTGTGGATGTGGATGGCGTTAAATTTTTAAGTAAAAAGACAAACATACATTAAAAATCAAATAGAATTAGGGAATATAAGTATACGTAATATAAATTATAGGGAGTATAAATGTAATTTTTATAGTTACTAAGAAACAAAACAATTATTTTTGACGAAATTTTGAGCGCATTCACTTTAGCTTAAAGTATAAGATATACAAATGGAGGTTTCTAAAGTTTAAGGGATGCAAATAATTTTTACTTTATAGAGGTAAAAAACAATTAACCTAAAAAAATAAATTATTTTTCTTCTCAATTTTCTTTTATTTCTTCTTCGTAACCAAAGTTTAAAATTTGTTAGATAATTCAGTAAAATCAATTAGTTTTTCGTTATTGTAAAAAGCAAAATCATAATGAATTTTCTGAAATGGAGACGTAATCCTTTCAAAAAAGAAATGGAGACGTAATCCTATATTGCATTTTCTCAATGAAATTTTTTACGCATAAAAAGAAGAATTATAATGCGTTTTTAAGAAAAATAATTACACATTATCGAAATACATTTTTACTAATAATATTTTATTAAAGGTCTGTGTGACACAATAAAAAAAAAATCTAAAAACACTAAAATTTTTTAAAATTTTCTAAAATTTTCTGACACATTTTATACTTTTCGTACTTTGTAAAATTTCTATAAATTTATATATATATATCTATATATCCAATAAATTTTGACAAACTTCAATAAATTTTTTCTAAACTTCAATAATATTTCACAAACTCCAATAAATTGAACTTGACACTGCAACTGGGAAGGTTATTGGTCTTTCTTGAAGGTCTTGTGAACTCCACGGATTAAAGACGGCTATCCAATTGGTATGTGGAGAGTTCAGTCAACAAAGACTTAAGTTTCCTTCCACCTTTCAATTCTTGCTTTCAGCATTGCTTGTTGCTCGTTTGCTCTGTTGTAACAATAAAAGGAAACTTGATGTTGGGCGAAATAGAATTAGGGCACGTGGTGTTGCTGAACAATTTAAGTAGTCACACGTGGCACTAGGTCGAACACTTTGGGTAATGAAACGTGGCCCAATACTGAGCACTTTAAGTTTTTGATGCGTGACTTATCTTCGAACACTTTGGATGGTAACATATGACTCATACAGAATGCAGTAAAGAGTTCAAGGGACGTTATAGTCTTGGGAATCACATACTGCCACGTGGTAGATGCCGAGCGTATCTAAAATTTATTTGTTCGACACTCAGCTTGACGACTAATAAATGTTAGGGATGGATCCCACAGCATTAATATGAGCTTGTAGTTATAAATGCTCCATGGTAATAAATGAACTAAACTTATAGTTATGAAGGAAACTAGTTTAGTTCGTCCCGTTACAAGTGGCTGACAGATGTGACAGGTGGACAGTTTGATAGTTGAATTCTGGCTATGTAGCTGCACTCAACCACCATGCGCATTTAATGAAAGGTATGAGCATTAAATAAAAGTGAAAGGCATTTAAAGAAATGAGAGAAGAGAACGCTAGGAAGGATCATTACAACAGAGTTTTAGGTAATATTTTATTTATTTTTACCAAGCTATAAATACAACACTGGACTCTATAATCTAGATAAGCTGACTATTACTAACTTACTACACTCTCTATTCCTTTCTTTTATTTGTGTTCGACAAATTGATGAGTCTATTTCTAGTTGGTATGATTAACAGCTTTGATAGTAAATTTTACTGCTGAATATTCTCGAGAATAATGATAAAATATTTATAAAAACCTTTTACCCTGTTGTGGGTACTATTTTTTATGGATGCTCTAACCAGCTTCCGGCACTGGATATGTGCACATGAGCTGCTAGTTTTGTTTTTGTGGCGCACATCGGCATGGGACGCGCCTCATGCTTGGTTAAGTAATAAGTCTATGCACATAAACGGCGCGAAGTGCAAGATATGGAGTTTGGGTGAATGCTTTTAGGGGGGCATTTGGAACTCCAAAGATAACTTAAAAAAAAATGTAATTTGAGTAATTTTTTGGTGTTTAAAACTCAGTTACCAAATCACATTTTTCAGATATGAATAATTTTATTGAAATGAATTTTTGTCCATTCAAATAGATTTTGATTGAAATTTTTTGATTTTTACGTTAAAATTTTTTAAAAAGTGTAGAAATTTTATTGAGATTTGTGACAAAATTATTGGAATTTATAGAAACTTTTGTGAGATTTGAAAATTTTTGTTAGATATTTGTAAATATATATAAATTTATAAAGATTTATATAAATTTACGTACTTTAAAATGAAAAAAATTTATTGTAGAATTATAGAATTTTTTTAGCCTTTTTTTATTCTCCAAACAAGCCTTGAGTGAGTGCCACTTGGATTCCGGTTGAATGTGTTGGGGTCCAGAAAAATACACTACTAAAGTGGGCAAAGACGAGAGAGCATGAGCTCGGGAGAGCTCAAATAAAGATTTGTAAAGGTGTTATGGGCTAAGACAGAGAGATGAAAAGGGGGGAATGTGTGAGTTGTGATAATTTTATCTCTTTTATAATATTATATATATATATATATATATATATATATATATATAGTGATGTTCTTATCGCTTGTCATGGACATAGGCATTTTAGCCAAAACAGGTAAATCTTGTTTGTGTTACACTGACATGCTTTTATTTATTTATTTATTTATTTTTGTCCCAGCGGAGTGCACTTCAGTTACATTAGTGCGCGCGTGAGCAAGCAAGACTTGAAGTCTGAAATTCAGTTCCCTCACCGTGAAAAGTACTTGAACTTTTGAGCAAGCAATGACACTAGCTCGTTTGTGTAAGACATTTTACGCGTTTCCCACACGTTTTTAAGATTTGGGAAACGACACGTTGTTGGAAAATAATCAATTGTGGGCTAAATATATTATTAGGGTTTCTGAAAGTCGGTCACTATTTATGTACTTATAATGATTTAAGTCATACCAAAAAAACTTACTTGTGAATAAGTCACACTTGCAACAAAAAGACAAAAAAGGACATCACGCGTTTTTCACCATATTTCAAAACTGCCAATTTTATCCAAAAATAGTACACACTTTATTCATAACTTTCGTGACTTTTCATCTTCTTTATAAAGCAAGTAAAACTGATTTTTGGAAACAAAATCAAAACTGTTTAAGAAAAACCTAATTTCACGACTTTCCATCTTCTTTACAAAACAAACAAAACTGATTTTTGGAAACAAAAGCAAAACTATTTAGGAAAATAGTACCACATAATAAAACAATACTGCATAAAAAATAGTACCACATAATAAAACATTATCGCATAAAAACAGTATCGCATAAAAAATAGTACCGCATAATAAAACAGTACCGCATAAAAAACAGTACCGCATAATAAAGCAGTACCGCATAATAAAACAGTACCTCATTAAAACAGCACCATTCTTTGCATGATAGAGTCATGCGGTACTGTTTTTGAACGAGCATGCATCCTAAAAAAAACAGTACTGCAGACATGTGGTACTGTCACACATGCGGTACTATCGGTCATTCGTTTGATATGTGAACTATTTTTGTGTTTAAATGTGATGTTTGCATGATAGAGTCATGCGGTACTGTTTTTGAACGAGCATGCATCCTAAAAAAACAGTACCGCAGACATATGGTACTGTCACACATGCGGTACTGTCGGTCATTCGTTTGATAAGTAAACTATTTTTGTGTTTACATGTGATGTTTGCATGATAGAGTCATGCGGTACTGTTTTTGAACGAGCATGCATCCTAAAAAAAACAGTACCGCAGACATGCGGTGCTGTCACACATGCGGTACTGTCGGTCATTCGTTTGATAAGTGAACTATTTTTGTGTTTACATGTGATGTTTGCATGATAGAGTCATGCGGTACTGTTTTTGAACGAGCATGCATCCTAAAAAAAACAGTACCGCAGACATGTGGTACTGTCACACATGCGGTACTGTCGGTCATTCGTTTGATAAGTGAACTATTTTTGTGTTTACATGTGATGTTTGCATGATAGAGTCATGCGGTACTGTTTTTGAACGACAATGCATCCTAAAAAAAACAGTACCGCAGACATGTGGTACTGTCACACATGCGATACTATCGGTCATTCGTTTGATAAGTGAACTATTTTTGTGTTTACATGTGATGTTTGCATGATAGAGTCATGCGGTACTGTTTTTGAACGAGCATGCATCCTAAAAAAAACAGTACCGCAGACATGTGGTACTATCACACATGCGGTACTGTTGGTCATTCGTTTGATATGTGAACTATTTTTGTGTTTAAATGTGATGTTTGCTGTGTTTAAATGTGATGTTTGCATGAAAGAGTCATGCGATACTGTTTTTGAACGAGTATACATCCTAAAAAAAGTAGTACCGCAGTCATGTGTTTAAATACGTAATCCAGATCCGTATATATTACTTCGACTGACGTTAATCTCACAGCACAAACTCGCGTAATCCGTGTGTATTCCTTCGTATATAATCCTTTAACAGATTTTTATCTCACTATATCTTCACCCGATTTATAAGGAATGAAACAAAAACGGAAAACGTGATTCTCGGTTCCATAATTTTCAGCAACTTCTTCTCAATTAATTATAGAAAAAGGGCATTTAAGTCATATTATAAATTATATTTAAAACAAACCCGTGAGACCCACTCAAAGTATGACTTAAATACAAAATTTTTCACATTAATATGACTTAAAAGCAATACTTTTTTTTGGGTGTGACTAATAACTTTAAAAGATTACCAAGTATGACTTCGATACAATTTTTCGTTGTTGGAAAATAATCAATTGTGGGCTAAATATATTATTTGTGTGTTATAAGTTATCATAAAGGTTAAGTCCATTTAAAGTGGTCTGTTAAGGTTTTAAGGTTTTGAGTTTTATAACATCTCAATTTTGTATGGACCTTTAATGTTTAGATACCTAAACCCATATTTTTATTTTATGATGGGTCGAATAGAAGTAGGGTTTCTACAGTTATTATAAATAGGTTATGATCCCCAAGTCATACGTAAGAGTTTTCTAATCAATCTGACATCCCATCATCAGAGAAAATTAGGAAGAAAAACTTACGTATTGGCTTGGAAGATCAAGAACCACAAAATTACATCAATGAATTTAAGTACGCTTCCGCATTAATTTATTTTCTTGATAAATTCGATATGAATTTAAATTTACAACACATGTACGTTTACTTGCCTATTTTTCTCTTCACCCAAATCTCTCGTAGGTTATAAAGTAGCAAAGTTAACTTTGGATGTTCATCGTAACCTGGGATTTAATAGTATCAAAGTAATTCTAATTTTTTAGTATTATTAGAAAAGTGATAAGAGAATTTATATGTATTTGTTAAAAAATTTAAAATTTTTTATTTAATTAGTCATAAAAAAATAGATTATAAGTGCGTTTGAAGTGATAAAAAGTAAGATAAAATAAGATAAAGTAAGATAACTTGTAGTTCGTATTTCGTGCAATAAGATAAAAATTAAATAATTTTTAAAATTTTTTAATATTTTTTATTAATTTTTAAAATTTTTCATCACTCCAAAGCCTATATATATTCACAAATCCTTCCTCTTAATAGTTCGGAGAATGAGTGAATTTGCAAACATTCAGGCATAATCCTTCAAACTGTGTCGGATTATAGTTGTAATATTGTAACTAAACTTAGGTGGCTTGGGCGGTTTTTAATTGAGACTGACTTTGATTGTTTCATTTATTTTAAAATATCTTACATTTTGAATGGTCAAGTGTTCAATTAGAAATCAAATTATATATATATATATATATTATTGAAAAAAAAATGTAAGTTACAGTTATTACAAGTTCCCTTAATAAATAGGGTACAGTGCAATTACTATTCTTCTAATTTATCCGTCATCTCATTTTGATTTTTTGTGTTTTTAAATTATTTTATTTTGTTTTATTTATGTATTTTTAAAGCATTTTATTTTATTTTTTTCTCAATTTTATTAACATTAGATGTTATGTTATGGGTGTTCACCATGTGTAATAGATAGTAATAACTTTTAGGATAAACCACCCTAAACTTTCCTTAGTATAGGTAATTACATTTATGAACTCTCAAAATTTAAAAATCATACTTCTGTTAATTTGAAATATTATTAATATTAACTCTCTTTTTGGTTAAATTAACTCTTAAAATTTAATAAAATCATTGGCAACAATAAAAAATAAAAATAAAAACCTAACGAAGATTTGTGAGATGGGAGTAAAATAAAAAATCACTTAAAATTTAGGTTACCTTAGGGGTCATTTGGTTTATTTTTCTATTTTCTGTTTTTATTTTCTATTTTTTGTTTTAAGCTCATTTTTCATTTTATATCTTTGAAAATAAGGAAAACTGCTCAAAATTTATTTGATTACTTGTGTTTTCAAAATTTATTTTCGAAAACTAAAAATGAGTTTACACATGAAATGAAAAATGATAAAAAGTCATTTTGAGAATTTTTAACAAAAAATAAAAAAAATCTCAAAATATGAAAAACAGAGTATTTTTTGTTTCCTCGTTTTGAGATTTTTAACACATAAAATAAAAACAAAAAATAGGAAACAAAAAACTAAATCTAATGTCACCTTAGTATTTTTATTAAGTTTTAATTGTTAATTTAACGGAATGATGTCAATATTAATAATATTTCAAAATAAGAGAGATAAATGTAATTTTTAAATTTTGAGAGATAATAAATATAACTCCTTAAATGTTGAGAAGAACAAATTTAATTTACCCTATTTTTTAATAGCAACAAACAAAAAGGTCAAAATAGAATGATTTAAAAGTTCCTAAAATGAAATGAAATTACAAATTCTAAACCGGTGCCGGAGTAATTTGCCCTTGTAAGTAAAATTTTTTCCTCTTCACGGTGGTGTTTGGGTGAAAAAAAAAATTAAAATAGAAATAAAAAGTTCGGTAAAAATGGCATGAAATTTAATTAGAAGGGGGTTTAAAAAAAAAGTTGGTAAAACCAAAATCCTGGACCATCTCATCAGATGTGCTAGATGAGGTCAGTAAGGGGGACTAATCTATGATAATCATTTGGGAAACTAAAAAATGAACAACCTTTTAATGGGCACTGTCGATTCTGATCATTGGGAGATCGTCGGATTTAAGTGTACATTTTGATTTGCTCTCTGAGTTTGCGTGGCCTCGTACACTTTTTAGAGTTATATAAATTTACATTATTTAATAAAAATTAATGTTTCGTATTTAAATTAAAAATTTAAATTTTATAATTTTATAATATATATTTACAAAAATTTGTAGAGCATTCGATTTTTTTACCTCCAAACACTACTGCATATCCATGGCTTAGTCGCCAAGTAAGAGTTTCTTTCCCTGCTTAAACGAGTGAATTACCACTCTTTCTCTCCTCGCTCGGCTTCTCGTGCCCTTCATCTCTCTCTCTCTCTCTCTCTCTCTCTCTCTCTCATCCATCCATCCCCTGGTTTGCTCTGTTTCTTCAAAATTCTTCAGACCCAATTCATAGAAATGGAAACCAAAGCCTCACAACCCCCGAACAAAGAAAAACGAAACCCTTCTCCAAGGAGAGGACAGATCAAGAAAAAGATGTTCAGCGTAATCGCCAAATCGGCCGTGTGGATGGCGGGTAAGCTCAGAAGCAGAAACAGGGGAGGAAAAATGGAGGTTGCTTTAGCTCAACTTCCACAACCCCAAAGGAAACTGCAAGTGGGTATAACTCCGAAGGCCATTCTGATCCATGATCTCTTCGAAACACCAAGTGGGTACTTCTAGTTTGATCCATGGTTCTTTGTAAGTTGTTTCTGGTTCTTACCTGCTCTACCCTGAGTTCCCATCACTTTCACTTTGTGGAGAGAAAATTTTGTAATTGAGGCTCCTATTTGTTGATTTTTACCTTTTTTCCTTCAGTTAATATGAAATGTCAGCTCAAATGCTAGTGGTGTCATTAGGGAATAAGGAATTGTTACTTCCATTCTATTTGTAGAAAGGGAACTGGGTTTAGTGTTGACTGATATCTGGAGATTTTGGAGTTTGGAATTTTCTATGGATTAGTACAGTTTGGGTACCGTTTTACAGTTATGGTGTTTGTTCACTTGTTCTTTATTTTCTTCGTCAAACACGAGCAACATTTGTATAACTAGAGAGAGAGAGAGAGACTGTTTCTGGGTTTACTTTTAGGGGGGGGAGCTTCAGATGGCTGTGAAGATAACATTTGTATAAGTAGAGAGAGAAAGAGAGACTGTTTCTGGGTTTACTTTTAGGGGGGGGGGGAGGAGCTTCAGATGGCTGTGAAGATATAAATTTTATGCACAATGCTGCTGTCTTTGTGGAGTCGGGAGCAACCTGCAGCCGTTATCTATGGGTTGTGTGTATATTGGATAAAGTTTACTCTGTTACCTTAACCGGCAAAGAATCACAAGGAGGCCGTTATCTATGGGTTGTGTGTATACTAGATAAAGTTCACTCTGTTACCTTAACCGGCAAAGAACCACAAGGAGATAAACTAACTTAGACAAACCTTAGTTGTTTAACTAGAGAGAGAGAGAGAGAGAGAGAGAGAGAGAGAGACTGTTTCTGAGTTTACTTTTAGGGGGGGAGCTTCAGATGGCCGTGAAGATAACATTTGTATAACTAGAGAGAGAGAGACTGTTTACTTTTTGGGGGGGGGAGCTTCGTATGGCTGTGAAGATATAAATTTTATGCACAATACTGTTGTCTTTATGGGATCGGAGAGAAACTCGTAGTCACTACTTATAGGTGCACATTAGATGAAGCCCACCACATGGCCCTAGTCGGTAAAGAATCACGAGGAGGTAACTAGTCTAGGCAAACCCTGATTGACCGACTCAGCCGAGAAGACTGTTAGATGGCCCTCTACAATTAGAGTAAGAACTGCCCCCAAGAGGAGTCGAACCCGGGACTTATTGATCCCAAGCCCTTCAGCCCGCCATCCGAACCAACTCGACTACCCATTTCGGGGCACAATGCTGCTGTCCTTCGCTACAAGAATGGTGGATTCAGTGTTAAGGGAAGGTTAATTTCACGCGGTATCTGTTTGGTAATTCTAAACTCTGAATAGTTATATTAAAATTTAACGGTTTATTAATATTTATATATATTTTTTGAATTAAAAAATATGTGAATTTGTTTGAAAGTGAAATTTTAATTTAATAATCCAACCACTTTGCTAAAGATAAAGATTCTTATTGGTGAATTTGGGAACTAAAATCGAATTTTTTGGTTTTTTTTCTATTTTTTTGTTTATATGATTTTTTTTTCAAAATTCTTTTTTTGGATAATTTTTAAATATGTTATTTGCATTCATAAAAAAAATTAAAAGATTAATTTCCGATTTAAAAAAATTAAAGAAAAAACAATCGTGAATTTTTTTTTTAATAAATGCAAGTTACACGTCTAAAATTTAATAAAATAAAAAAGTAAGTTTTAATAAAAAAATATATAAAAAGGAAAATTCCTTTTACTTTTTTTTTGGAAGAATAAATAATTCTGAATCATTTATATATTCCAAAAAAGGTCAGCAACAATATTGGTTGGGGAAAAAAAAAAAGGTCTTAAGGCCAAATGTAGACTGAATCTATTTTTCTTTTGGACCAAGAAGACAAAGGCAAATTCTACCTTTTCAAAATCACCACTAGTCTAATATATATATATATATATATATATATTACAAATTAATTAAAGTAAATTAGGGGTGGAAACAAATTGAACCGTTCGTGAGCTACTTGAGTTCGGCTCAAAAAAAGCTCGATTCGTGAGTTAAATAAGCTCGAATCGAGCTTGATTTTTTGTCATTTTGGATTCGAGCTTGAGCCTAGAGAACCTCGGTTCAAAAACTCGCGAACAGACTCAGTTAAAATAATATATATATTTTTAATAATATTTTTATTATATTTTTAAAATATATTATATTTTAAATCAAAACGACGTCATTTTTGTTTAATCGAGCTATTCGCGAGCCTAATCGAGTTTAAATTCTTTTTTATCGAGTTGAGTTCGAGCTTATATAAAAGCTCGAATCGAGTTCGAGCCTATATAAAAGCTCGAATCGAGCTCGAGCTCAATATAAAAAGCTCGAGCTGAGCTTGAACATGTTAAAACTCGGCTCGGCTCGACCCGGCCCGGCTCCACCCCTACAGTAAATTACTAGTGATAATGATTAGTGATTTATTTTACTAAGACAGTTTTGTTTGACAACTTCGGGGGCCCCGTGAAATTGGCCGTGCTGACTTCTAAATCTCAAATTCCTCCTCAGTAGGGGTTTTCGGTTCTTCAATGTAACTTGGTTTTCGGCTTCGATTTCAGTTTTTTCTTTTTAAATTCAAATTAAATTTAATTCATTTCATATTATTGTTTTTGTAGACCCGAATTAACAGCAACTTGGTGCATACATATAACTACAAATTTATTAAAAAAAAATTATAAAAATAATAAAACTGGCGCATTGACGCATTGAAAAATAACGAAAAATAATAAAAAATTTTAAAAATTTCTAAAAATTATTCACATTTTGTCCTATTACATGGACTACGAACTCACAAATTATCTCACTCTAAACGCCTTCTATAAATAATAAATTTATATACATATAAAAACCAAATAAAAAATAGAAAATATAAAATATAGAATACACAATTATACAGAGAAAAGCTATATAACTTATAATTTTATATATATGAAAACTAGGTTAATAGTCTTTTTTTTTTTGTAATTTAATTAAGTAATTAAATTACGAATCTACAATGGAAACGAATTGAATTATTAAGGTTATTTATTTATGTTCTCTACCTTTTATTCGGATTTGGTTATCATATTAGAAAATCAAAAATTTTGAGTAATTCGTTGTTGAATTTTTGGTTCCATTTTACCCAAATAAGTACACCCATTCCTTAGCTCAGATTTAAAAGGGGTTTTCAGATAGCAAGGGTTAATTTTATTAGAGAAGTATCATCACCAATAATTAAGTAATGAGATTCAAATCATACCAAGTACTAATCACACTGACTATAGGGCGTTTGGTTAGAAAAATTTAACCAAAAAAATATAATAAAAGTATAAAGATTTGATGTAAAAATGATACGTAGTAAAATTTAATTAGAAGAAAGTACAAAAAATTGATAAAAGTTTGTAAATTTTGGTTAGTTTTGTTCAACTAAACACCCATTAAAATGATATTATTCTTCAATGCTAAATAAGAAAAGAAAATAATTTTCACTAACTATGTCAAAATGAATTTCATCTTCAATACCAAAACAAGGATTTTCTCACATAATTAGTAAAAAAAAAAAAAAAAAGAATTCACACACAAATCAAGAAGCAGCAGTGCGTGTTTTTATTTTGCTAACTGCGGATATCGTAACTTTTTTATGACAAATGAAGCAGTGCGTGTTTTTATTTTGCTAACTGCGGATATCGTAACTTTTTTATGACAAATGACAATAATGTC
Organism: Vitellaria paradoxa; assembly: GCA_019916065.1. NCBI lineage: Eukaryota > Viridiplantae > Streptophyta > Magnoliopsida > Ericales > Sapotaceae > Vitellaria > Vitellaria paradoxa. The sequence continues at coordinate 35,499,552 of CM034244.1, read as the reverse complement.
TTTATTTTCGGTATATAATTACTTATTTATTAAAAAATAATGAGTAATATTATTTAATTAATAATCAATTATAAAAGTCTCTCAGAAAGGCTTAGCAACCTAGTGCACCTTTCAAAAAAAAAAAAACCTAGTGCAATGGTAAAAGCTGAGTAATATGTTTGAGGATTTTGGTGTGTGGTTTTTTTTTTTTTTGGGGGGGGGGGGGAATTAGAAAAAAATCCATTGGTACACAAACCAAGCATATGCTAGTTAGGAAATGAATTTCTTTGATGAAAAAGAAAAAAAAATAAGGGAAGGAAAAAAAATTATAATTACTTTTTTACTCCTGTATCTAGCATAAATATCATTTACGTCTTTTAAATTTTAAAAATATATTTTTACACTCTGTTTAGAATATGAATTGATTTGATTTGGTAAATAAAATTTTATGTTAGAAAAATATTTTGAATTTAAGAATTGATTTGATTTGATTTGAGAAAAATAACAAATTTGATCATATTAATGGAAAATAGAAATATATAAGAATAAATTTGTCCATTTACTTATATGGGTTAAGGAAATAATGAATTCTCATTAAATTTTATTATTTTGAATTGAATTTTCAAATGATATATAAAATCCAAAATTTAAGTTATGAAATAAAATTAAATCTAACTCATAAAAATTTATTTTAATTCTAAACTTAAGAATCGATAAGAATTTTTATCAAATGAAACTAAATTCTATCAAATTCACCATTCTAAATGGAGTGTTTCACCTCTTGTAATTTACATCAAAGTGACGTTGTGGACGGCATTAAATTTTTAAGTGAAAAGACAAAAGCACACATTAAAAATCAAATAGAATGAGGGAGTGTAAGTATGCGTAATATGAATTATATAGGGTATAAATATAATTTTTAAAGTTATTAAGAATCAAAACAGTTATTTTTGATGAAATTTTTAGTGTGTTCACTTTAGCTTAAAATATAAGATATGCAAATATAAGTTTTTAGAGTTTAAGGTATGTAAATAATTTTCACTTTAAGTATAAAAGTAAAAAAGTAATTAATCTAAAAAAATTAATTATTTTTCTTCTCAATTTTCTTTTATTTCTTCTTCGTAACCAGAGTTTAAATTTGTTAGATAATTCAATAAAATCAATAACTTTTTCGTTACCGTAAAAATCAAAATCATAATGGAGACGTAATCCTATATTTCATTTTCTCAATGAAATTTTTTAGGCATAAAAAGAAGAATTATAATGCATTTTTAAGACAAATAATTACACATTATCAAAATACAATTTTACTAATAATATTTTCTTAGAGATCTATTTGGTATAATAAAAAAAATTTTAAAAATATTAAAAATTTTAAAATTTTCTGACACATTTTACGCTTCCTACTAGCCCTTGCTTCTATGAGATTGATCTTGACACAGCAACTGGGAAGGTTACTGGTCTTTCTTGAAGGTCGTGTGAACTCCACGGATTAAAGTCGGCCATCCAATTGGTATAGATTCTTCGATGAAGAATTTAGTCAACAAAGACTTAGGTTTCCTTCCACCTTTCAATTCTTGCTTTCAGCATTGCTTTTTGCTCGATTGCTCCGTTGTACCAATGAAAGGGAACTTGAGAATAATGATGAAGTACGTGTTCCTTTTGTTCCTGGTATTTATAGAAACCTTTTCCTCTGGTATTTTTGACTTGTGCGTCATAATTTTTTAATAAGTGTAGAAACTTTATTAAGATTTGTAATAAAATTATTGAAATTTGTAAAAATTTTATTGGGATTAAAAAAATTTTGTGAGATATTTATAAATATATATAAAATTATAGAAATTTATATAGATGAAAAAATTTATTGTAGAATTATAGAATTTTTAAGAATTTTTTTGACTTTTTTTTTTATTCTCCAAATAGGCCTTGAATGAGTGCCACTTGGATTCTGGTTGAGTGTGTTAGGGTCCAGAAAAATTCACTATTAAGGTGGTCAAAGATGAGAGAGCATGAGCTCGGGAGAGTTCAAGTAAGGGTTTGTAACGGTATAATATGTTGAGACAGAGTGATAAAAAGGGTAGAATGTGTGAGAGTTATGATAGTTTTATCTCATTTATAATATTATATATATATATATATATATATATAGTGATATGAAACTAGACATTTTAGTCAAATCACGTAAATTTTGTGTGTGTTATGTTTGCATGCTTTTATTCATTTATTATTATTATTATTATTATTTGGGTCCCAACGGAGTGCACTACAGTTAGATTAGTGCGTGAGCAAGCAAGACTAGAAGTCTGAAGTTCAGTTGCCTCACCGTGAGAAGTACTTAAACTTTGGGCAAGCAAAGGCACTAGCTCGTTTGAGTGAGACATTTTACGCGTTTCCCACGCGTTTTTAAGATTTTGAGAATGACATGTTCGCTTACTTGCCTATTTTTCTCTTCACCCAAATCTCTTGTAGATTATAAAGGCTTCGTTTGGAATAAAAAATAAATAAGATAAATTGAGATAAAATATAATTTGGCGTTAATTTTGGCACAATTTTTTTTTTAAGTAGCAAATCGTGGGAAAAGTTTTTCAAATCCGTTTCCACGGATTTAAAAAAATTCACAAAAAAATAGTAACAATGGTACTCGTTTGGAACTTTTCGACACGAAGAATATGATTGTCAAAAAAATTTACACATTCGGTTAACTTACTTCTAGATTTTTTGTTTTTTTAAGCGAAATATTAAAAATTTTTGAAATTAGCGATAGCGGGAAAATTAGAGGTATAAGGATTGTTAGAGATTTATAGTGATTTTTGGAATTCTATTTTGATGCCAAACCGACCCAAAGTAGCAAAGTTAACTTTGGATGTTCATCGTAACCTTGGATTTAATAATATCAAATTAATTCTAATTTTTTAGTATTAATAGAAAAATGATAAAAGAATTTATTATGTACTTATTATTAAATTTAAAATTTTAATTTAATTAGTCATAACAAAAAATGAGTCTATATATTCGCAAATCCTTCCTCTTTAAGTTCATAGAATGAGTGAATTTGTAAATATTCACGCATAATCCTTCAAACTGTGTCAGATTATAGTTGTAATATTGTAACTAAACTTTGGGGGCTTAGGCAGTTTTTAATTGAGACCGAGGTTTGGTTTGAGAAGTAAAATAAGTGGCTTAGTAGCTAATGAAAGAAAAGTTACTTTTTTTTTTTAGTTGTTTGGTGTTTGGGGAGCGAAAAAAGATGATTTTTTTAAACTAACTTTTTTATTTTTTTAATTTGACATTTCTGTCCTTAAAAATTTTAAAAAAAATTAAAGTGTAAGGAGATAAATTTAATATTTTATAAATAAGTAAATAAGTGAAAAAACAAATAAATCAATTAACCTAACTTGTCAAACAGCACCTGACATTGATTGTTTCATTTATTTCCAATCTCCACTGGGATCCCCATATACTTTATGTGGTTGTAATGGATGTCACCATCTGTCCTTATATAATTTTATAAATAATAATAGAAAAATATAAATATAAAAAAATTTTACATTTATAAATTTTTAAATGTAACACGATAAATATAATCTTACATAATAGAAAAGATAAATATACTAATTAATTTTTTATTCTATTTTTTTTCTTTTTCAATCCCCTACTATAACCATTTTGAATGATCAAGTGTCCAATTAGACATCAAATTAGACATATATATATATATATATATATTATTGTAAAAAAAAGAAAATTACAATTATTGCAAGTTACCATAATAAATAGGGTACAGTACAATTACTATTCTTCTAATTTATCCGTCATCACATTTTGATTTTTGTACTTTTAAATTATTTTATTCTGTTTCATTTATGAATTTTTAAATCGTTTTATTTTTTTCGTCAATTTTATTAACATTAAATGTTGTGGTGTTCATCATGTCTAATAGACAGTAATAACTTTTAGGATAAGTCACACCAAACTTTCCTTAATATAGGTAATTACATTTGTGACTCCTCAAAATTTAAAAATTATATTTCTATCATTTGAAATGTTTTTAACATTTATTCTCTTTTGTTAAATTAACAATTAAAATTTAACAAATTCATTACCCAAAAAAAAAAAATAACAGATGAAAATGTGTGAGATGAAAGTAAAATAGGAAAATCATTTAAAATTTGGCTTACTTTAATATTTTGTTATTAAGTTTTAATTATTAATTTAATAGAATGAGATCAATATTAATAATATTTCAAAATAAGTGAAAAAATGTAATTTTTAGATTTTGAGAGGTAATAAATATAATTACTTAAATGTTGAGAAGAACAAATTTAATTTACAGAAAATTGTATCCAAGTCATACTTGGTAATCTTTTAAAGTTATTAGTCACACTCAAAAAAAAGTATTACTTTTAAGTCACATTAATGTGAAAAGTTTTGTATTTAAGTCATACTTTTGAGTGGGTCCCATGAGTTTGTTTTAAATATAATTTATAATATGACTTAAATGCCCTTTTTCTATAATTAACTGAGATGAAGTTGCTGAAAATTATGGAACCGAGAATCACGTTTTCCGTTTTTGTTTCATTCCTTATCAATCGCGTGAAGATATAGTGAGATAAAAATCTGTTAAAGGATTATATACGAACGAATACACGCGGATTACGCGAGTTTGTGCTGTGAGATTAACGTCGATCGAATGAATATATATATATCTGGATTACGTATTTAAACACATGACTGCGATACTGTTTTTTTTATGATGCATGCTCGTTCAAAAATAGTACCGCGTTCAAAAACAGTACCGCATAACTCTATCATGCAAACATCACATGTAAACACAAAAAATAGTTCACATATCAAACGAATAACCGACAGTACCGCATGTGTGATAGTACCACATGTTTGCGGTACTGTTTTTTTTAGGATGCATGCTCGTTCAAAAAGAGTACCGCATAACTCTATCATGCAAACATCACATGTAAACACAAAAATAGTTCACATATCAAACGAATGACTGACAGTACCGCATGTGTGACAGTACCACATGTCTGCGGTACTGTTTTTTTTAGGATGCATGCTCGTTCAAAAAAGAGTACCGCATGACTCTATCATGCAAACATCACATGTAAACACAAAAATAGTTCACATATCAAACGAATGACCGACAGTACCGCATGTGTGACAGTACCACATGTCTGCGGTACTGTTTTTTTTAGGATGCATGCTCGTTCAAAAACAGTACCGCATGACTCTATCATGCAAACATCACATGTAAACACAAAAATAGTTCACATATCAAACGAATGACCGACAGTACCGCATGTGTGACAGTACCACATGTCTGCGGTACAATTTTTTTTAGGATGCATGCTCGTTCAAAAACAGTACCGCATGACTATATCATGCAAACATCACATGTAAACACAAAAAATAGTTTACATATCAAACGAATGACCGACAGTACCGCATGTGTGACAGTACCACATGTCTGCGGTACTGTTTTTTTTAGGATGCATGCTCGTTCAAAAACAGTACCGCATGACTCTATCATGCAAACATCACATGTAAACACAAAAATAGTTCACATATCAAACGAATGACCGACAGTACCGCATATGTGACAGTACCACATGTCTGTGGTACTGTTTTTTTTAGGATGTATGTTCGTTCAAAAACAGTACCGCATGACTATATCATGCAAAGAATGGTGCTGTTTTAATGAGGTACTGTTTTATTATGCGGTACTATTTTATTATGCGGTACTTTTTTTATGCGGTACTGTTTTATTATGTGATATTATTTTTTATGCGGTACTGTTTTTATGCGATAATGTTTTATTATGTGGTACTGTTTTTTATGCGGTATTGTTTTATTATGTGGTACTGTTTTCCTAAATAGTTTTGATTTTATTTCCAAAAATTAGTTTTGCTTGTTTTGTAAAGAAGATGGAAAGTTGCGGAATTAGATTTTTCTCAAACAGTTTTGATTTTGTTTCCAAAAATCAGTTTTACTTGCTTTGTAAAGAAGATGGAAAGTCGCGGAAGTTATGAGTAAAGTGTGCACTATTTTCGGATAAAACTGACAGTTTTGAAATGTAGTGAAAAACGCGTGATATCCTTTTTGGTCTTTTTGTTGCAAGTGTGACTTATTCACAAATAAGATTTTTGAGTATGACTTAAATCTTCATAAGTCCATAAATAGTGACCGGCCTTCAAAAATCCCTTTAATTTATCCTTATTTTTTAACAACCATCAACAAGAAAGGTTAGAATAGAATGATTTAAAAGTTCTTAAAATAAAATGAAATTACAAATTCTAAACTGGTGCCGGAGTAATTTGCCCTTGTAAGTAAAGTTTTTTTCCCTCTATGGTGGTGTTTGAATGGTTAAAAAAAAAATTAAAATAGAAACAAAAACTTAGGTAAAAATGGCACGAAATTTAATTAGAGGGGGTTATAAAAAAAAAAAGAAAGTTGGTAAAACCAAAATCATGGACCATCTGATCAGATGTGCTAGATGAGGCCAGTGAGGTGGACTAATCTATGAACGACCTTTTAATGGGTCCTGTCGATTCTGATCAATGGGAGATCGTCGGATTTCAGTGTACATTTGGCGTACCTGATTGATTTGCTTTCTGAGTTCTGAGTGGACTCAGTGTATTTTTTTTTTAAGTTAGTATAAAATTATAAAAATTAATAAATTTAGCATCTCAATTTTTTAAAAATATAAATTTTATAATTTCGTAACTTTTATTCGTAAGATTATACATATATTTTTTTAACTCGAAGCAGTGTTCCATCTCCATGGCTTGGCCGCCAAGTAATTGAGTTTCCTCCCCGGGTTAAACGAGTGAATTAGCACTCTTTCTCTTCTCACTCGTCTTCTCGTACCCTTCATCTCTCTCTCTCTCTTTTTTGAAAGGCATCTCTCTCTCTCTCTCTCTCTCTCTCTCTCTCTCATCCATCCATCCCCTGGTTTGCTCTGTTTCTTGAAAATTCTTCAGACCCAATTCATAGAAATGGAAACCAAAACCTCACAACCCCCGAACAAAGAAATCCGAAACCCTTCTCCAAGGAGAGGACAGGTCAAGAAAAAGATGTTCAGTGTAATCGCCAAATCAGCCGTGTCGATGGCGGGTAAGCTCAGAAGCAGAAACAGGGGAGCAAAAAATGGAGGTTGCTTTAGCTCAACTTCCACAACCCCAAAGGAAACTCCAAGTGGGTATAACTCAGAAGGCCATTCTGATCCATGATCTCGTCAAAACTCCAAGTGGGTACTTCTAGTTTGACAACTACAAAACAAAGCATCTGGCAGCTGGTGTGTTGTTGTTTCAATAACAGGAAATTTGTAATTTTCTTTTTATTTTTTAGGAATTCTTTGGTTTTTTTTTTAATTGATGGAGTGTAAATTAAATATATAGATGGGGTTTTTGTGCATAGGGTCTTCCCCCTGCTAAATAAGGTTCTTTGTAAGTTGTCTCTGGTTCTTACCTGGAGTTCAGGTCTACCCTGAGTTCCCATCACTTTTACTTTGTGGAGAAAATTTTGTGATAGAGGGTCTTATTTGTTGATTTTAACCTTTTTTCTTCAGCTAATATGAAATGTCAGCTCACTTGCTAGTGCTATAAGGAATTGTTACGTTCATTCTTTTTGTGGAAAGGGAACTGGGTTTAGTGTTGACTGATATCTGGAGATTTTGGGGTTTGAGATTTTCTATGGATTAGTCCATTTTGGGTACCATTTTACAGTCATGATGTTTGTTTAGCTATTCTTCATATTTCTCTGTCAAACATGAGCAATATTTGCGTGTACAGAGAGAGAGAGAGAGAGAGAGAGACTGCTTCTGGGTTTACTTTTAAAGGGAAAAAAAAAAAAAGCTTTAAATGGTTTTGAAGATATAAATATGTACAACGCTGCTGTCCTTCAGTAGTTCGGAAAGAAGTTTGTAGTCGCTATTCGAAGGTGCACACTGAGTGGGACCAAACCAGTAATGACCCACGAGGTGGTAAACTAACTTAAGTAAATCCTGACTGACCGGCTCGATCGAAGCGTACTATTAGAAACTCGCCAAAGCGGTAACCTACTCTCCTGAAGGAGAGTCGAACCTGGGACCCCACGCAACCCAGGCCCTTAGGCGCCCCGAACTCCCGCCCAATCACCCCCGAAGGGGCTACAATGCTGCTGTCCTTTGCTACAAGAATGGTGGATTCAGTGTTGAGCGAAGGTTAACTTCACGCGGTATCCGTTTGGTAATTCTGAATAATCTGATTAAAATTTAGCGGTCTATTAATATTTATTTATTTTTTAAATTAAAAAATGTGTGACTTTGTTTGAACGTGAGATTTTAATTTAATAATCCAAACACTTTGCTAAAGATAAAGATTTTTAATTATTGATGAATTTGGGAACTAAAAACTAATTTTTTGTTTTTTTTTCTAACTTTTTTCGTTTATATGATATTTTTCAAAATTCTTCTTTTGGATAATTTTTAAATATGTTATTTACATTCATAAAAAATTAAAAAATTCAAAAAATTAAAGAAAAAACAATCATGTTTTTTTTATGAATGCAAATTACACGTCTAAAATTTAATAAAATAAAAAAGTAAGTTTTAATAAAAAAATTATATAAAATAAAAAATCCGTTTTACCTTTCTTTGGAAGAATAAATAATTCTGAATTATTTATATATTCCAAAAAGGGGTCAACAATAATATTGGTTGAAAAGCAAGGCTTGTAACTCAGTTGGTTAAGAGTCTTGTATCGCCAGTTTATGGCTCGGGTTTGAGTTCCCAAATCCCTTACGTAACAAAAATAAAAAAATATTGGTTGAAAAAAAAAAAAATTCCAAATGTGGACTAGATCTATTTTTCTTTTGGACCAAGAAGACAAAGGCAAATTCTACCTTTTCAAAATCACCACTAGTCTAATATCTTTTTAACAAATTAATTACAGTAAATTACTGGTGATAATGATTACTGATTTATTTTACTAAAACAATTTTGTTTGACAACTTTGAGGGCCCCATGAAATTGGCCGTGCTGACTTCTAAGGTTATTTAGTTATGTTCTCTACCTCTTATTCGGATTTGATTATCATATTAGAAAATCAAAAAAATTTGAGTAATTCGTTGTTGAATTTTTGGTTCCATTTTACCCAAATAAGTACACCTATTCCTTGGCTCAAATTTAAAAGGAGTTTTGAGATAGCAAGGGTTAATTTTATTAGAAAAGTATCATCACCTATAATTAAGTAATGGGATTCTAACCATACCAAGTACTAATCATACCGATTATGGGGTGTTTGATTGATAAAAATTTGATCAAAAAATATAATAAAAGTATAAAAATTTAATGTAAAAATGATATGTGATAAAATTTAATTGGAAAAAAGGATAAAAAGTTGATAAAAGTTGATAAAAGTTGATAAATTTTGATTAATTTTGACCAATCAAACACTCATTAAAATGATGTTCTTCTTCAATGTTAAGTAATAAAAGAAAATAATTTTCACTAACTATGTTAAAATGAATTTTAGGTGTGTTTGGAGTTGTATAAAAGTGTATAAAATAAAATAAAATTGTAAAAGTAAATTTTCATAATTCGTGCAGTGAGTGAAAAATTTAAATTTTGTTATCTTGTAATTCGTGTTTGTAGAATTTTGTAAGATTTTATTTTATTTGATAGAGATCCGAACGGAGCATTTATCTTCAATAACAAAACAAGGATTTTCTCACATAATTAGTCAAAAAAAAAAAAAAATCACACACAAATCAAGAAGCAGCAGTGTGTGTTTTTATTTTGTTAACTGCCGGATATCGTAACTTTTTGATGACAAATGACAATAATGTCTTTATTTTCGGTATATAATTACTTTTTTATTAAAAATAATGAGTAATATTATTTAATTAATAATCAATTATAAAAGTCTCTCAGAAAGTCTTAGCAACGTAGTCCAATGGTCAAAGCTGAGTAATATGTTTAGGCTGTGTGTGTGTGTGTGTGTGGGTGGGTGTTTGTGGGTGTGTTTGTTGGGGTGTTTAGGAAAAAAAAAAAATTCCAATGGTAAACAAACGGAGAATATATATGCCACTAATGTAAGTCAGGAAATGAATTTCTTAAATGAAATTGAAAAAAAAATAAGGGAACGGAAAAAAAGTATAATTCCTTTATTATTTTTTGTATTTATGGTAAAAATTATTTACACCCTTTAAATTTTAAAAATATACTTTTACACTCTATTTAGAAAATTCCTCTTCTAAAATTGATTTGATTTGATTTTAAAATAAAGAATTGATTTGATTTGATTTGGTAAATAAAATTTTGTGTTTAGAAAATATTTTGAATTTAAAAATTAAATTGATTTGATTAAAAAGAAATAACAAATTTGACCATATTAATAGGAAATAAAAAATATGAAAAATATGATGTATGAGAATAAATTTGTTCATTTACTTATATGCCTTAACAAAATAATGAATTCTTATCAAATTCTATTAATTTGGATTAAATTTCAAATGATATATAAAATCTAAAATTTAAGTTATGAAATGAAATCAAATCTAACTCATAAAAATTTATTTTAATTCTAAATTTAAGAATTGCTGAGAATTCTTATTGAATGAAATCAAATCCTATCAAATTCACCATTCCAAACGGAGTGTTACACCTCTTGTATTTTAAATTAAAGTGAAGTTATGTATGGTGTTAAATTTTTAAGTGAAAAGATAAAAATACATTTTAAAAATTAAATAAAATCAGGGACTGTAAGTATATGTAATATATTATAGAGAGTATAAATATAATTTCTAAAATTACTAAGAACCAAAATAGTTATTTTTGATAAAATTTTCAGCGTGTTTACTTTAGCTTAAAGTATAAAGTATGCAAATATAAGCTTTTAAAGTTTAGGAGTGTAAATGATTTTTAACTTAAGTATAGGGATAGAAAGATAATTAATCTAAAAAAATTAATTATTTTTCTTCTTAATTTTCTTTTATTTCTTCTTCGTTACCAAAGTTTAAAGTTTGTTAGATAATAAAATCAATAACTTTTTACGTTACCGTAAAAAGCGAAATCATAACATGTTTTCTGGTAAAATGAAGACGTAATCCTATATTACATTTTCTCAGTGAAATTTTTTAGGCTAAAAAAAAAAAAAAAAAAAGAATTATAATGCATTTTTAAGAAAAATAATTACACATTATCAAAATACATTTTGGCTACCTTAATATTTTTAGGGGGATAAAAATTGAAATAAAATAAAATAAATTATAAATTCGTAATTTATGTAATAAAATAAAAAATAAATAATTCTTAATATTTTATATATTTTTTAAAAATTTCCTGTCACTCCAAATAAAACTAATTTTATTAAATATTTTTCCCTAAATGACCATTCCGAAAATTTTCCAACCTCATCCGCCAAAAAAAAAAAAAAAAAAAAAAAAAAAAAAAACTTCACTCTTTCAAGCTTCTCGTGGTTGAAAAGCCACGTAAAACCTTCAAACCCTAGCACTCATGGCGGCAACGGAGACGGCTCCAAAACCCTATAACCCGAAAAAACTGCAGCCATCGATAATCATCAGAAAAAAACTCTGGAATCAGCCTTCTCAGGGCGAATTTGTATACGCACATACATATATATGTGGATGTATCTTTTCCTATGAAGACTGTTTCAGGGCAAGTCATATCTACAAAGCCGATCTCCGTACCAAAAGCGGCTAAAGCTCTCTCCAACTTCGTAGCCGCGGAGACCGGTGCTTACCGGGCGGTGTCGGCCTACTTACGGCGTGCTTCGGCCGAGTTCATCGAGTTGGTTCAGTTTCACAAAGACCTCAAGGCTTGCAAGTACGACCGCAAGCTCAAGAAGCATTCGCAGGAGAGCACAGACAATGAAGATCGGGTGAAGTATGAGCGAAACCCGGAGGAGAACAAAGTGGGTTGGCGCGTTGAAGGCATTGTGGGAAGTGGTAGTGGGAGGAGAAATAGGCATAAAAAGAAGAAACAGAGTGAGGTTGAGGCTGTTGGGTCAACAGAGCAGAGCAATTCCAAGAAGAAGAGGATGAAGAGGAGAAAAATTGAAGGCCAAGATTAACAGGCAAGCAATGGTTTTGCTTCTTTGTTTCTGTAATCATTTATAGTAGGTGATTGAGAAACTTGAAAGTCGTTTTTGCTTGTGAGCGACCATTGTACAAGGGATTGTTTATTTGAATTGCTTGTGGTAAATTGTTCCTTGTTATGCCAGAGGAATTTTGGCTTGATGATTATCTCAGAAGCTAGTTATTGAAATGAAATTTATTTTTGAAGAATTATGCTATGCATTTTCTTCCATCTGGTTATTAATGCAGATTGTTTGCTGTATTTTGAATGCTTATATATATATAGATTAACTGCAATAGTGTAATGTTTAATATAGTTTTTATGGCTAAAGAAATAAATAATAGATGACTTCTTGTTGAGATGCAGTGGGGGGCTCGTTTTGAAGCCACAGAGGATTAATATTATGCTAGTAATCCTAATGCAGTAATCGGAATATAGGATACCAAATTCAAACTTGGCTACTAGCGGAAATTAAATAGAAGGAAGAAGGAGCTCTTGTCATAGTTTAAGCGATCTAATGTTTTTCAGGAGGAACCATTGCTCTGGCAGTCATCCTTTTTTTTGTTAGATATTTAAGGGGTGTTTGGAATTGTAAAAGTTAATGTAAATTTGTAAAAGTTGCAGCCCTGTAGGGTAGAAAATTTGTGCATTGAGTAGAAAATTTGAATTTTATAGAGATTTGTAAAGTTTTGTGAAATTTTGTAGAGCTCCAAACGAGCCCTTAACTAGTTGTTTGTTTGTACTACTGGTTATGTATGCGTGCTATTTAACATCTCCACGATATCAAAAACAGAATGGAAAGGCTGGTGGAGCTGAAGGGGGAGTTTGACTGTTTGTTGCTTACAGATTCTGATTCAATGAATCATCGCACAAATTTTGTGTAACGCCCACAGGTATTTCTGATATTATTCTTATGTACAGATTCTTTATTTAATAACTTATGTTTTGCTGGATTTTCTGAGTGCCATTATCTCGTTTTTGATCTACTAAAGTGGAATTCCTTTTTTGACTTTAGTGGTTATCCGTAAACCATCATTCTGATTATGATTAGATTTGTTATAGTTACAGTCCTATGTTTGAACCATGCATTGTGAAAGCGGCACTCAAAACCAAAGATGGATTGTCTTATAGAACTATAAAGAAATTGCATGTGCTTCTTTCATTTATTATTATTATCATCATCATCACCTTTTTTTTTCTTTTTTTTTTGGTTTTTTTTTTGGGGGGGGGGGAGGGTGTTGTTGAACATGTGATTGGAGACTGGATTGTTTAATTTTCAGCTCATGGGAATGCATTTTAACAAGCTTTGATTTTCTCATGAGTAAACCTTGTTGCAAGATGATAAGATGACAAATTTTTTTGAGAATGGGCCTTCTGAATATGTTTCCAATTGCTTTTCCCTTATGAATGTTGCATTTGATTATTTGGCATTTGAAATTCTACAAACATGCAAGCTGTATTTGTATTTGGTTAACTCCATGGGAAAATTCAAGCTTGGTTTTGTAGGTCTATCTCATGGCCAGTGTTGCAAACACCCTACACTGATTCAAGTTCTTGTTGCTGTCCTTTTTTTTTTTTTTTTTCGTTCTTTCTGGTGGTAAGCTTGTTAAGAATTTTGCTTTGTGATGGTCTGCAATGGCGTAGCAAATCTTTTTATGGACTCATCATTTTTGTTTAATATATTAATCTTTGGACATGAAAAAGACTTTAAGAGACTAGAAGAAAACGAAAAAATGGGAGGATGACTAGGAGTCTCAATATTTAGGTTCTTGTTTGGGCCCTCTGCTTTGAAGTGTTAAATATGATAGGAAATCTGTTGTATGTTAGGTACTATACTAAGCACCAGTTAACTGCTTAATCATTAGATTTAATGGCCTTTTTAAAGATGCTTATGATTCAAACAAACACGTCATTTTTCAAATTCCTGCAGACCGTTATTATTCTGCACGGGCTCGACAGAGTACTAAGGGGAGCAAGATAAAAGATCAGCTGGAATTTCAATCTAATCTCTTTTACTTGTGTGTTGCCTTCATCTTAGCAGTGCTGATAACTTTATATATATTCCACCAAATCACAGTATGTATCTTAGATTTACCCTTTCCCTTTGGCCAGAGAGAGAAAAGGACAAGTGTGAAGTTTCGTCCATACTGTTTAGTGAATCTTTCAATGTATATACTGTAATGTGTGTGTGTATGTGTGTGTGTGTGTGTATATATATATATCAACGACAACAAGAGTCTCTATGCATTACTTTGAACATGATGAAGGCGTTTCTTTTATTTTTTTATGTTAATTTTTTTTCTGCTTTGGTTTAACATTATGCTGTCACTGTAATATATATATATACATATATATATATATATATATATATTATCAATCTGTATTTGATTATTTAAACGGTGGACAAAGAAGATCCTTGATTATTATTATCTTTTTATTTTAAGCATAGCACTGTCCATGCATTACATTGAAAATAAACTTTTAACAATATATATATATATATATATGTATGTGTGATGTTAACTTTAGTTCAGTGGACTTGCATCAAATCGCCAATTTGATTGAGTGTAATCTACGTATCAATTAACCACCCTGCAGTTCTTCCTAACCTGTCCCCTCGATCCAGTTAAAGGACTTGCATTCCCCATCTTGATCATGGAATTAGCAAAATCATTAAGGAAGATTGCGGGATTATTGGCGTAGAATTCAACCAGGCGTTTGACGGTTGATCCAGCCGCATTATCATCACTAGAAACTAGAATTTGGTCCGATTGAAGAAGTCCCTTGCCGGCGAGCAAGTTTTTGTAGTAATGATTGTCGAATAAATCTATTGAGTTTCTGTCAAGAACCGCCGTAATGTTTCCGTCACCGCCTACCGGGCACCGGCTTTGCAGATCAGACACCATGGCAGTGTCCATTCTGCTGTCTGGGCCACCCGTTGCTGAGAAGTTGAACAGTCTTTCGCTGAAGCTGGCACACCTTGCTGACCCAATTGTGTGGGAACCTATATACAAGAATTCATACCCATATATGTATATATATATATATATATATATATATATGGCTTCAACTTAATCAATTTGCTATATAAATTGCAAATAGAGAACATATATACAAGAATCCACATATATATATGTATATATATATGGCTTCAATTTAATTTGTCGTCTAAACATTGCGTGGATATATGTATATATATATCTATACTATAATATTAAAATAATGTAGTTTTTCTCTTCTTCTCACCATTATTCTGACCTTTACTCTCATTCCACGTGGCATGTTTTTTTACTCTTCATTTTACTTTTTTTTTTTAACACATTTTTGAATTATTTTTAAAATTCAATTCTTCTTTCTTCTTTTCTTTTCCCATTTACAAAACTTTTTGTTTCTTTATCCCACGTCACTAAAATACTACAATTTTCTATTTTCTTTTGCTTATAAAAATATTAGAATTATGGTATATTACTCATGAGTTATAAAAAGGGGACCTATTTTCTTGGGTTTAGAAAAGGAATTCACTTGCCTGGGTTCTGAAAAATGGCTCACTTGATTATCAATTTATATAGGTTTAAAAAAAGAAATCACTTGCTTATAAATTTAATATAATTATAAAATTTATATATTTCAAATATTTTAGTAATTAATTTTGAAACACAAATAAAATAGAATTAAATTAAAGAGCACAAAAAAAGCTTTAATAATAATTCGGTTATTTCTCCTATAATAACTCTTAGTATTTTTAAAATTTAAAATTACCGAATATTAATGAAACTCAAGAGTAGTCATTTTTCTAAATAATTTTAAATTTAAATTGATCATGTTGATTATATATTTTTATTTTATAAAACACATAATTAATGATAATATTTTTTATTTGAGTTATTTTTATAAAATTAATTAAAAATTTATTATCAAATCTTACATGCATTTTATATATTCATGATTCTATATATATATATATATATTTTACAAATCTTTGAATAAAATTAGTTTTGGAATTGATTTTTTTTTCTAAATTCTAATTTTAGATTTAAATTGGCATCATATTTTTTAAATTAATAATAATATTTTTAATTTAAGTCATTTTTATGAAATTAATAGAAAAATTATTACTAAATTATATGTAACATTCTCAATATTGATTAATTATCGTCACAAAATTTATATATTTAAATAATTAATTAAGCTTGAAGGAAAAGTTAATTAAATTTAAAAAATTTAATTCTTCTAATAATAACAACTCTTAGTATATTTTAAATTTAAAATACAAAAAAAAAGTTTGCTTACTATTAATTAGGCATGAAAGTGTCTAAATATTAATTAGGCTAGAGAATAAATTTTTTTTAAGCTCAACTTTAAAATTAAATTAGTCAGTAAAAAATCTAATTAATAATACTCAATATTTAAATTATTTTTATAAATTACAACATACAATTAACAAAAATAATATTTTTAGTTTGAGTTATTGTTATAAAACCAATCAAAAATTAATTTCATAAAATTAAAATTAATAGTATTTCAAACACATGTTAATTTTGCAAAATGAGTAAAAGAATAAAAAAAGTAAAAACATATATTAAAATTAACAAATAATTTAAAATAAAAAGAGATCAAGTTGATTAGGTAAGTTTGTGATTTAATATATATTTTAGAACAAATTTTAATTTTTATGATTGGGTCACATCAAAATTTGGTAAAATATAAACTTTTGGTATTCATATGAGAAACTTGACTGTGATCAAATCTATCGCCTCGCTAATATTAATATAAATAAAAAATTATAAAAAAAACTTAATAATTATTTTATAAAATTATGTAATTTTATTAAAATATTTTATTATATATTTAAAATTATATTTTATTTAAAAAATATTATACAATTTCATATATTACACGGGTCAATACTAGTATATAGTATGAAGTAGTATTTATAGAAATGCATGCATACATAATTGTAAATAGAAAATTAATTTTGAAACTAAATGTTCTCCAAGACATTAATGTTAGGCCTAAAACTTAGCGTCTTTATTACAGTGGCTGTTTGTTATGCAATTGTTTTTAGTTGTGAAAAATTTTAATCACAAAAATGTAATAAATCTAATGAGTAAACTTATATTATATCATTAATAATTTTTTGGCTGATTTTAATTCTTTTTAAGTGGTGAATTAGTGTGCTCAATAAATCTACAAGGAAAAATAATTATTAATTATATCATTCTACTTATTATAGATATGTTTAGAGTGACAAAAAATAAAATAAAATTAAATAAAATAGAATAAATTGTGAGTTCGTAATTCTTACAATAAAATAAAAAGGAAATAATTTTTAAAATTTTTTAATATTTTTCACTATTTTTTAAAATTTTTTTTGTCATCCTAAGTGAAGCCCGTATATATCAACTTTTTTTTTTTATAATTATATATACCAACTTCTTGACAAAAACATGTGTATATATGCATAGCTAAATAGATAAACAAAATCCACATTTTTTTCTCAATTAAAAAAAAAGAACAAACTCAAATTACACAGCGGTATGTGTGTATAATATATATAGACATATATATATATACCTGATAGAACTACCACATCTGTTAGGTTAAGGCCTACTGCAGCGAACTTGGCAGTGACTGCATCAAGTGAGTCAAATGGAGAAGGAATTCGGGCATTGGCTTCTGTCCTTGTTGACACTTTTCCATCTCTCCTTCCCAATAAAACTTTCCAATAACGTCCTCCACTCTACAAGTTAATTACACATGTATGATCATCCCATCAATTAGTTTGTATTAGAGGTGGAATCAGAATTTTTGCTAGGGGGCACCGGGCCTGAGAGGGGCATCGAGCACCAAGGGGGCATTGAGCACTCAAGAAAAATAACAATCGACTTATTTTTCGATTAAGAGTAAGAGAAAAATAATGTTATTTTTAGAGAGAAAATAAATTATTCTTGAGTATTAACTAGTAAATATATTTCTCACTATTAATAGTTTAAACATTTAAAGTTTATTAGAGATATCCCTCATTACAAAAAATATAATTATTATCTTAAATAAAATTAAAATAACAAGGAAGGTATTTTAGTAAATTTATCTTAAAAATTAAAAGGTCACTTACTTCCGTGCCCCAACGTAGCTCTACCCGTGTTTGTATATATATATATATATATATTTATTTCACTGGGTTCGTGTATAAAAATCATTTTACACCATCAAAATCTTTTGTGAGGGTAAGCTTTGGCGTACGTAATGATGATTTTGCTATGTGTACTTAATATTCAAAAATAAATTTTTTATTAGCAGGTCTAAAATTGAGTAGATTTTTTATTAGCTATGTCAGTCTCTCTCTAGAACCTGTATAATCAGAATTATTCTATCAAATTCTTGTGCTTGGAATATTTTGCACTAAACTATTCTGTTAAAATCTTATACAGAATAAAATTGTGTTAGTATTAGAGAGCCAAATTTGAATTCCAATTTAAGCTGTGCCAAAAAAATATAAAACAAAATAAAATTCCAATAATCTCTAAAAATTACTAAAATTTTTTATTATACATCTATACATTCCCATCTTCACTAATTTCAAAAAAGTTTAATATTTCGCTAAAAAAAATCTAAAATAAAAAAATCTGGAAGAAGATTAACCGAGTACAAAATTTTTTTTTGACAATCATATTTCCTATGTTAAAAGCTTGCGAACGAGTACTCTTGTGGCTTGTGCCCACAAAATTTTTTAAACTTGTTAGAATAAATTTAGAAAAATCGTTCTAACGGCTTACTACTGTTGAAATACAAAAAACGTGATTTGGAGAGAGAGAGAGAGAAACTATTAGGTGTGCAGAGATTTTTTGAATCTATTAGAATGGATTTAGAAAAACTGTTTTAACGATTATCTACTGTTGAAATCCAAAAAATGCAATTTGGAGATAGAGATAGAAGAATTACTAGATGTGCAAAAATTTTTTGAATTCGTTGAAACGGATTTTGAAGAATCGTTCTAACAGTTTACTATTGTTGAAATCCAAAAAACGTGATTTGGATAGAAAGAGAAAGAGAGAAGAACTATTAGGTGTGTAGAAACTTTTTTGAATCTATTAGAATAGATTTGAGAAAATCGTTTTAACGATTTACCACTGTTCATCTAAAAAAAAAATCGGTTTGAAAAAAAAATTAAACACCAAAATTTACTCAAAACTACATTTTATCTTTTTTTTTTCTTATTTTTTACTACCCCAAACGGGCCCTTACTACTTTTCATTTTTGTAAGATTGTACTTGACGGCTGTCCGATTTAATTAGTACTCTCAAGCAAGGCTGAAAACTAAGTAAGTCATTAGAAAATTGGCTTGAATTCAACTCAATAATGTTTTGACATGAATCACTATTTAATAAATAAGTCAAGCTTAAAAAAAAAAAAAAAAAAAAAAAACTAGTTGTTTGGTAAAATAACGCTCATCTATGGGCCCACCGTGGGAGAAGCTTCTTTGATCCACACGAAATGAGATCGCTCATAGATTAATTTTACATAAAACAAATTAGTTTCTCAGAAAATATCCAGTACTTACTAAGACGACTGAGTCTCGGGCAGCTATGGCTAATATGTCAGCACATGATACAACGCCGCTGCATGCACTCTCCACAGAACTCTTGACTGCGTCGACAACTTCAAATCCTCTTGCGGAGTTCAGGTTGGGGACAGCAAATTTCTCACCATCATTTACATCCAACAGAACCGATGCGTCACAACCCTTACAAACAAATATATATTTGATCAACTTATATGTTTATATATATTTATGTATATATTTTTTAATTTGTATCAGTTTGAGTCGGTTCTATTAGAAGTTTTGGTTTAGTTCTTGGTTTCAAAATATCAATTTCATTTTTATCGGATTGGTTATGGGTTAGCCTATTCAAGGCCTGAACCAACTCGATTTTTAGCTCACTTTTTTTTTACAAAAATCTATAATTATACTGCGGGACTTGAACTATGCCGATAAATTTGGGTTGGGTCATTTTTTTTTTTTTTGAGTAATTCACATGAGTTTATTATAACTCTCAACGAACCGCGTAATCGATCGGTAAACTAAAGAGATGTACGCTGCCCCTCATGCACATCCCGCATAAGTCAAGAATCGAACTCATGTGATTTTTATGGGGAGTATACCCACGAGTTATTTGAGCTAATCTCATGGGATGGGTTGGGTCGTTTTAGATTTATATGATGATCTGTTTAATTCTGAGTTCAAAATTTGAAATAGACTTAAAATTTGGAGTTTGTCTTAGACTAAATAAAAGATTTAAAAATAGAGTGAGTTAAGTTATAAAAATTTAGAGTGCGTTAAATTTATAAAAAAATCAATTAAAAAAAATTGAATTGAACTTTTTTTTTTTTTAAGTTAGGCGATCCAAATTACAGGACAAGTCTAAAGTCAGTCAGTCCCTGTTCAAGATTTTAGACTTGGTAACTCCACTCATATATGTACACTCATATAGAAAGAAAGGAGGGGGAGGAGCAGGAGTTTTGTCCCTGCTCAAAATTTTAGACCTGGTAACTCCACCCATATATACACTCATATAGAAAGAAAGGAGGAGGAGGAGGAGGAGGAGGAGGAGGAGGAGAATAAATAAAAATAAAATAAAGTAGAATAAACCTCAAACAAATTGAAGGACACTCACATTAACGAAGCAATCATGGAAGTGAAGCCGAAGCAAAGATGCAGCCATCCGTGTTTCATTTGTGATAGCATTTTGAACCTCTTTACGTACAATTTTGAGAAGATTCGGACATGTCGATGAATAGAAGCCGGTAGTGAGTTGAGACCTCACAACCATGCATGACATCAAGAAGCTTATGAACAAAGATTTATAACCATTGAATATGCTTGACCTCTTCATGGTTATTCGTCAGAAGTACTTCACACTATATATGGTCCAGACTGCAGCTTAATTTATAATGAAGAGTGTTTCTCACTTAACCCGTCTCATTTTATTCATGTACATTTAGTCCAGTATTTATTTACCTTTTTCATCAATTATATATCATTAAGTTATGACAAAAATAGCACGTGCGATGAACATAGACGTAATATCCTACTTTCGAATAAATTTGACGGAATAAAGTAAAAACACACAGGTCATGAAGTGATGAAACAAGTGATGAAATACATGCATCATAAGTTTAATTTATCTTAAATTTTGATGGTATAAAGTGTGCATAATAGCGTTTTTCTAATTAGTGTAATAATAATACTGAATTATTAAGAGATTTGTGTTGTTGATACAAAAAAATATATTAGACACGTGGCACAATTCCAACCACAGATCTTTTAGATCTCATCAATTATATTTTTGATCTCATCTGCACTTTTCTCACGAACATGCATCCAAAATGAAGAAGTTTGAGCTTAATTCAATTCCAATTATTTAATAACAGCATAATTAAATTAGTTTGTTATCATAATAATAGAGACCATGATATATGCATGTAATAGTTATTTTTTCTGAACTTATTACATCTAATCTATCAATTTGTAAAATATTTTACTGACATTAAATACACTACAAATCTTTAATGTAATTACTGATAAAATGAGAAAGATAATAGGATTAATAGAGCATTACAAGTAAATTTATGTTTGATCCATTAATTCTTACTTTTTCTTAGCATGTAAATAACTAGGAATTGTCAATTATAAAAGGATACTAACTATTGACCACAAAACTCTCTCTCTCTCTCTCTTCATGCAATTATACTCTAGGATTTAACTTGTTAGATCATCGGAGAGCCTTCCCGACCCATTTCTTTTATTGTTTTCTCTATTTGCAGGTACTCTTTTGCAGGAAGAAAATTGGAGACATTGCAAATACGTGTAGACTAAATTTTTATCTTTGCACAAGTGTGATATTAGTTATCGGAAAAGACATACCAAGCAAGTTCATGAATTAGCAACACGTACCCACTCCAGAGCATTAGTGCATTCACTGATGTGTCATTTAATGAGTGTTTTCTGGATCCCACTGCAGCACCACCAAGTTGTCCGTTCATTTTGATTGCTCAAAGTATATATAATTGTTATCACCATTAATTGCATTTTTCACAATTACACTCATTGCCATCTTCACCCGGCCATTTCTAGGGTTCATAACACATTGACGGGTGTCTCACCCACACACCCACCCACCCACACACAAATAAATATAATTGTACACGTCAATGTGAAAAGTGTCTCAATGATAACCTTAATTCTCAAATGAGTAGTGACATGTTAAGGCAGAATGGAGGAAGAAAAATGAGTGGTGTACATAGTGGGATATATCTATATATATATATATATACCTAAAAATAATTGATGAATCAGTAACTTCATCTCCTCTAAGAGTTTTGATTCAAGTCTAGAGAGCTGTTTTGAACACTGGTGTGGTACCTGTCAAAGAGCATCCGATACTTAAGTTAGCATAAGAGTTTAAAAAGTATTTTGACAGAGTTTCAGTAAGGTGAAAATGTTATACCTGTGTTGTTGTGAAGTGTTGATTTGTGTATGTGAGACTTTCACGTGGAATGATGTGCGTGCAGTTATATGTAACTGAATATAACGTGTTTTCCCTCCTTCCAATAGGATAATACCACCTGTACTTGTAAATCTTAAGGTTGATTCCTCAATTTGTTGGCCAATATGTTCCCTCTAGTATGGTTGGTGACAGCGCTTTTGCAGGTATTTGTAGGGACAGTTAAACAGGGGTTATACGCGTAACTTCGTAACGTAAGTCACTTTGGTGTGTCTGATTGAGAACATGATCACTCGGGCCCCATTTGGGTAACAAGGGCCAATCGGGAGCAAATTCACTAAATTCACTCGGTCCTCGACCGAGTAGAACCAAATCAACAGCAACTTCAGAGACTCCCGACTGGGTACTGGTCGATCAGAAAACTTACTTGATGCCTCCAGTCGGGTGTGAAGTCTCCTTATATCAATAATAATAAATAAATAAATAAAAAGGCATACATCAGGAGCTGCCACCTCTACCTTGGATTCATGAGGTGGCTCGATTAGCTGTAAAAAAAATAAATTAATTAATTAAATAAAATGTAAACAAAGTAGAGGTTATCACCTTTAAGCCGTTTAAGAGAAGAATAAAAAGTAAAGAAAGTACAGAATAAATAAAAAAGACAGACGAGAAGAGCATTGAAGCGTTGAAACAGAAAAAGGAGAAAGAACAAAGAAAGCTAAGGGAGTGTCGAGCACAGGGATAAGGTAAATTTTATTTTATTCTTTTGTTAATTAATTTGATATTAATCCTATGGAGTAAGAAAAAAAATGAAATATGTTTGAGTTGTACTTGACACGTTTTATCTATAGAATTTATATTATTAATTGAATTAATTTATAAGTTAATTTTTTAATATCTGATTTGTATAATTTGTTTGGATAAAAATTAAAATTTGAAAATAAACAGTAACAACTACCTCAATAATTTAATTTTATAAAAGTAATTGTGGTTTAGTTAAATGTATTAGCTCAAACATAAAAGATAATGAATGAGATTGGGAAATTTTTTTATGAGATATTTGTTATTCATGTTGATAAATTGTGATTATTTGTGAATTACCAGTTTGGGGCCGCGAATTATGATGATAAGTAGGAGAGAGAAAAATCACGTACATTACATTGTACTTTATAAATATATTATTATTAATATCCTTATAAATGAGCATGAATTGCATATAGTGCAGGAGCACTGCCGGAAGGCATTGAGGCCAAAAAGGTCAATACAAGAAATATAGTAGGCTAAGATAGCTAATGGACAGGCTAAACGAAGCCATTTTTCATACTGTTTTTAGCTAAAGTCACGAGGCCGAGAGGGCTATGTGTGATTACATTATTATTTATTAGTAACTGTAGGAAACAAAATGTATATGAGAACCAAGGGATGTGATGAGAAAATATTATGATTGTTTTTATATTGATTTGATGTGCTATGAGAATATGTGTTATTATTCATACAACATGAGATATTTGTATTGATCATTGTTTATAGTTGAGCTATGTAATTACATAGAGATTATAGGTAATTTTCAATCATATTTACTATCGTTTATTTTGAGTATAATATCTTCACTGAGTTTATAATACTCACACCACATAAGTTTTGTCAGAGGAGGTGATTATAATGAGTTGTTTCGATATGTATGTGTCATACTTTATTGTTTTTGTTAAGTAATGTGCTTCATACTTAGTCATGCTTAAGAGATGAAAAGGTTTAAATTTGTTGGTAAGTGGAGATAATCTTATTAAATACATGTAGGGCCCCAAATTTTCACAATTCAAAAAATATTAGTAGGCATGAATTAGTGGGCCCTAATAAAGGAAAAAAAATTAAATCTAGTTCTAGGTTAAATTACATGACATAATTATAAGGTCAAATGCAAAATTCAATATATTTAATAGAAATAACAATTAAAATTAGGACAACCACTAAATGTCCCTCGAACTCATGGAAAATAAATAATTTTTTCAAATATATTATTTAACGAAAATAAATTTTGCCTACTATGTAATGATAAGCTTAGTGAATGAAAAGTAAATGGGTTTTTGATAAAGACCCATTCATCTATTCGCTTCGTGATTGTAAAGTTTCAATTGTTTAAGAACGTCTTGGACGGATTATTGAGATTTAGACGTATGTTAAGTTTAGGGATAGTCATCTCAATTGATATATCCGAATCTGATCCGTTAATGAACATGCGATTTGAATATTTTTTCGAAGATCGGATTGAATTTACAGTTATTGTTTAAAAAAAATTCTGATATCAGATTGGATACGAGAATGAGGTTGCCTCTATCCCTATTTACCCCCAGTCCGATATCCGAATCTACCCCAATATTTGTTCTGAAAAATATCCCAATAAACCTGAATCATTTAGATCCATGATAATATCATTACAACCATAACATGATAAAAAACATTCACATTTATCATGCTTCATACTTACTGAATATTATTATTTTTATCATTAAAATGAATATTAATAAATAAATTTAAAGCGAAAATTGTTATCGTTTTATATTAATTAGGGTATGCTTGGGAAAAAAATTATAAATTTAATTTTTTTGACTTTTATGCAAATTGAAATTTAAAAGTTCAAATTTATTTCTTTCATACACAAAATCAATAAAACATAAAAAGGTAAATTTAAAATTTTATAAGGTATATCATTTGAGACTCTACAAAATAATATAAATCTTTATAAAATTTAAAATTTTTATTTACTATATGAATTATGAAACTCTAACTCTATTAATTTATACTAATTTCTATAATTTTAATCACCTTATTATGACTCATAAACTCAATTATTTTTAGAAAAATATTTAGATACAAATTTTAAAAAATAATTAAAATATTTTACTTATCATTTTAGGACAATGTTAGTACTTTAGAATTATGCATCGTTGGTTAAATAGCACTTTGGTAAAATGTTAATTTTGGAGATATTTATATATTATTTTAGTTTTGCAAATAAATTATTTGATAGTAATAGGTTATATGTATAGTCAAGTAATATATCAAGTTAGGGGCAGATTTGAAGACGAACGGAGAGTTTGAATTTTTAGATATCCGCGGATATATTCGTTATTCATTTGGAATGGGGATGGAGGTCCCAAAAAATTCGTTCGGAGTTTAGGAGTTTGAAGCAAATTCGGAGATAAATGGAAGGTTTGGAGTTAGGATTTGGATATTTCTATATTTGTCTCTAATCTGCCTCATTGCCATTACTAGTTAAGTTTTAAATCGAATAAGTTCCGTAAGTTTAGAATCGAACGGAACTGGGTAAGTTTAGAATTTTAAAATAAAAAAATAAACAAAATTTATAAGGTGAACTTAAATGGAGCTTTGGACGGGATGGGATAAGGTAGATTTAAAATTTTGAAATAAAAAAAATATATAAGTTTTTAAGTTTAATTAAATAGGTTTTTGGGATAGATTTTTAGAGGAGACGAGTTTCACTCGTTTGGGACCTGACAATTTTAAAAAACAAATGAATTTTATAAGCTAAATTAAAAATTGAATTTTTGGATGAAACTTGTTTTGCGAAATTAAGATGGGATGAATTTTAAAATTTTAAATAAAAATAAACAAATTTTGTAGAGCGAATTGGAAAACAAATATAGGGTATGTTTGGAATAAGAAAAAGTAAAAAAAATTAAGATAAATTGAGAATTCATAATATGTGTAGTGAAACAAAAAAATTAATCAAAATTTTATAAAATTTTTTATTATTTTTTTTCAAACCAAACGAAGCTATAACAACTTTCACGATTACACATTCCTCTCCGCCCGTCCGTCTATCACTGTGTGTGGAACAAAACTTTTAAAATATTCTTTAAAAATAGAAAAACAAAGATTTCCAAGGATAATATTGAAGATTATATATCGGGCGGTGGTGCCACGTATCTGACTAGGAGTGAGCCACGTGTCAGACCACAATATCTCAGTTAGTTTGAGTCACCTGCAACGGTTGAATTACGAACACAAAAGAGGAAAACCAGCGAGCGAGCTCTGAAAACTTCTGTCTCTGCAATGGCGACGATCGAAGTCACTAATCTAGGGTTTCGATGGAAGCCATTGCCGACGATCTCACCGCTCTATCCCCGAGCTCGTCCCGCTCGCCTTCAATTTCTCAAAGCTGTTGAGCCCTGTCGCACTCCCAGAGTCGTCCTTGTTCGACCTCCTTCGTGTTCTCTGGTCGACGAACAACAAGTAAAGGTAGACGGTGAGGCATCGTTCAATGAGCAAGAGAATGCACTTATTGAGGCTCTAATCGGAATTCAAGGTCGAGGGCGCTCTGCTTCTCCCCGCCAACTACAAGTGCGCTTCTTTTCCGATTTCAGTTTTCTTGTTTTTTGTTTGTCAGACGATGACGATGAAACCAATGCACTTTAAAGATGCCGCCTCTGTTTGGTGCTGAGAGAAAATAGTAAAATTTAAAGGAATGAAAGCTTGAATTTAAACTACTTTAAAAACTATTACTGAAAACTTAGTAGTATGAGGTTATTTTCCACTGTTAAGCTAAGTTTCCCAATCTTGTATCTTGTGTCAGAGGATTTTTTTTTGGGGGGGGGGGGGGGGGGCGGGAGGGGGGGGCGAAGAAAAAAAAAAGCGGATTAAATGGTTTTCCTCATTATGAATTTTCCCAATGCAATGTGATTTTCCTCACATTGACAATGTTTTCCATTTTCCTCATTATCAAATTTCCACTTTAGCAAGAAAGGCAAATTAAATGCTATAAAATTTCTCACATCTTTTCTTCACAATCTGACGGTCCTTAAAAATTTATGAAGAAAGGATGTGAGAAGTTTTGCTGCATTTTATTTACCTTTCTGCTCAAACTATCCATGAACCATTCAAATTCTTGGTGAACTAGTTTATGACCCTTAGGATGTGTTTGTATTTATGGATTTTAAGCAAAAGAACTTGGAACTAAGTCTCCATTTGAATAGGCATGGGTTTCAAATGAATGGATTTGAGATACTAAGAACTATTGGTTAAAAATTTTCTACCCATAACTTAACTATCTAATTTATATTTGAACTATTCTCATTGAATGCTATGGTTGCCTTTGTAATTAGTAGTTGCCCAGCACTCTGAACCATGTAGCATAATAGGTGTAACTAATAGGTGATAGTAATAGGTAAACTATGAAGTATTTTGTTAAAATTTTTGTATCCATAAATTGACTATCAATTTTATTTGAACTATTCTACGAATATACTTTGGTTGCATTTGTATTTACGAATTTAAAAATGACGAGTTTGGCAATTGTATTAAGTGAGATATCTCAAATGTAGATTTGATTGTTAACATATGGATTTTGTTGTGCCTTGATCTATATTTGGGTTTGATATGATAGTGACGTAAAAAAAGTAATAATAAATGGCAATAAAGGTAAATATAATGCAAGACACAGAGCACACAAGAAGTTATGTGGTGGCATAATTTAACATGTGGAATACATGGTTTTGCAACAATCCTATGTACACAACATATTTCAACGTGAATTTGAGAGTTTTAAATCAATGGGTCATGATAGAAGTAGTTATTTGAAATCCATTATATTGAGGACAGAGTTTACAACAATCTCAACAAAGTAATTATCTTCCATCTCTACTCTATCTTCCTCTTATTTTCTCAATTTACCTATAGCCAACTCTCTTATATTTTTTTCAAGTTTGACATCAAATATATTCATGTGAAATCCATCTATGTACATGGATTCAATTGTTTGAGTTTTACTAATATTTTTTTCCCAACATTCTCTTTTGCAACTATTTGGCCTTATGTGACAGTTCAAGATTTTCTAATCATTTGTAAGAATTTATGCAGGAAGTTGAGCGTGCGGTACAAGTTTTAGAAGGTTTAGATGGAGTGCCTGATCCAGTATGTGATTTATCTTTATAATTATACGTTTTTCCTTTCTTTGCTCCTTTTTTTTCCCTTCCCCTTCTTTTTTTTTTTTCCCCTCTTTTTATAGGTAATATTTTATGTTAGTGTTGAGCTGAAATATGAACTAAATTGATTATCACAATTTCTAGGTATATATGCATATTTATCTTAAAAGTTTTATCATATTATTGATAGCAATAAAGCATTGGGTTCAACATTTTAAGTTGGTTTCAATTGCTATTTCTTTTTTCTTTTTTCTTTTTTTTGGGGGGGTGGGGGTGGTGGGGGGCTTGTTAATTATGTTCTTTTCATGAGCTTTTGATTCATAGTCTTTTTATTTGTTTCTTTTTATCTGTATTTAGGAGTAGTTCAATATTTCAATCACTAATTTGTGAGTGGAAACAAAATGTGAGTCCTAAAAATTTGCTAGTTCAAGTAAGATGATCAATCAACCACACAACCAGAAAAGTAAAGGAGACAGAAGGATTTACGTGGAAAACCCTAGAAGGGTGAAAAACCATTATTCCCAAATGAGGGATCAAGCAAACTTCTTCCACTAGAATAAGTTGGAAAATGACACAAAATAATTGCAAGAAGTAAATTTAGCCTTCCTCTAAATCATTATATTTACAATGCTGGATTTATATCTATATACTAAATCATACTCTTGCAAATTTAGCCTTCCTCTAAATCATTATATTTACAATACTGGATTTATGTTTATATACTAAATCATACTAAATCAATGATAATCATGCTCAATTAAGGGTAGAATATTCTAACACTCCCCTAAAGTTGGGGTATAGAGATCAAACATGTTTAGCTTGAAACAAAATTGTTAAAACAGATGGTGAGACGAAGGCTTAGTGAGTATGTCACCCAACCCAGAATCTGAGCATACAAATAGAGTAGTGAGATCTTTCTTAAGTAGGTAGGAGAAAATGACAATTCACCTTTATATGTTTTGTTCATTCATGAAAAATGGGGTTATTGGTAATAAAAGATGACACCTTGATTATCACAATACATCGACACTGGATCTAAAGTTTTAATGCCAAAATCCCAAAGAAAGGAATGAGCCCAAAGTAACTTAGGAGCAATACGATCCATGGCACGATATTCAACTTCAATACTAGAACAAGCAACGATAGTCTGTTTTTTATTATGCTAAGTCACAAGATTATCACCAACAAAGGTACAATGGCCAAAGGTAGATCTCCGATCAGAATGACTACCAGCCCGATCTGCATCACTATATCCTACTACATCCAATGTTGTGGAGGTCGATCAGTTACCCTTGGTTTGGAGAACTCTTCAAATACGTTAAGATACGACATACAGAATTTCCAAAAACGCAATTTCTTATTTTTCTATCCACTGCTCGTTGCTCATTAGAGCTAGCATCCAGTGAGCTCATGCC
This sequence comes from Vitellaria paradoxa, assembly GCA_019916065.1. Classification (NCBI taxonomy): domain Eukaryota; kingdom Viridiplantae; phylum Streptophyta; class Magnoliopsida; order Ericales; family Sapotaceae; genus Vitellaria; species Vitellaria paradoxa. Next base: position 35,469,620 of record CM034244.1, on the reverse strand, counting down.
TTAGTCAAATTTCAATCTACTCTGCAAATACACATTCTAGTCTTTCCAGAAGCATCCAACAAGACAAACCTATAGGTATCTAAAATTTCTGGATTTTCTAGCAGCTATCTAGCAGCCCATCCAACAAAGCAAGTCCATAGGTACCTAGAATCTGTGCAAATTTTCAGCTGAACTAAATAAATTATTATTCTAGACCTAAGACACTTTAACCTATGTCTAAATGAACAAATTTGAAATCATTATTTTGACAACATATTGTCAATTACAAATGTAAAACCTAATAAATCCCTTTCTTTGTGATTGTATCTTCTAACATTTGCAGACAAGCTCTAGTTTGATTGAAGGCCAATGGCAGTTAATGTTTACAACAAGACCTGGAACTGCATCCCCTATCCAGGTTGACTTTCTACTATTGTTTCAGATACTTTATACCATGTTTTGAAGTTACAAGCTCGCTCATCTCATAACTTGGTATTGTTATGTAATTATTTATTCATGAAGCATATTATTAACTGCAGAACATAAACATAAGACTTTTTGAACTATCAACACACTTCCTAAATACCCTTTGGAAAAAGTATTATTTTTAAATCAACCTAAACTTTCAGACAGTTAATTAAATTGAATAGGATATTGTTCAATTAAACTATTCCAGAACTTTAATCGAATTTTTGTTCAACTAGTTAACATAATCATGTAACAAATATTTCTGTGGACAAGGATTCACTTTGTCTGTTCGATGACCAAGTCTAGTTCTCTAGATTTCAATTACATAAGCAGCAGGACAATTATATAAATTGTTCTCAAACTGGGCATGAGAGATACTAATCGATCAATTAGATTCTCAGAATTTAATCACAGTTGTGATCTGTGCTTTACTTTCACCAATTTCCTGAGCTAGTGTGACGTACATAAACCAGAGCATTGACCATCACGTGAATGACTCTAGATTTTTTTTCTGTTCTACTTCTTTATCCATGAAAGATGAAAGACTTCTCATGTAGAAAGAACTAGCATGACAGTTAGCTGTGTTTAGTGACTCCATTTTCTCGTAAATGGTCATATATTAACATACCAGTATGTGTTTTTCTTCTCTCTCTTCAATTAAACATAGTTGGTCAACTGGTACATCTAAATTTACCACTATAGCTCATATTTAGGTGCTTTTTAGGAGGTCTTATAGTTGCTTCTGTAGTTTACTTTGTTCAAGTCATACAGCATAGGCTAGTGTTATTAAGGACTGGGGACTGATTACCTCTATTGGCTTCTTTTGCTCTTCAATTTGCTCAAGTAAAATTGGTTTAGTCTTACTTTAAACTAATGTTTCCCTTTTTAACTTTCACTAGGCATTTCTCATACTGTCACTATCATCTGTACAAGTAGCCCTAGATATTTAGCCGACAGATTTGTGCATGTTTGAATCACACCTTTCAAGGTTCTGCTTACCATTCAGGCAAAGAGGGGAGGAATTAGACTTTGGGGTGTACTTATTATTAAAGCAAATATTATAGAGAAGAAGATTGAAAATTGGCACTGAAAACATGAAACCAATTGCCATTATTTGAAATTACCATGATTTATAAAACTACGTCTGTTTGGGCTGAGTCATCATTATATATATATATATATATTTGGTGTGGTGATCATGGGACCACAAGTTCAGATACAAAGGATAGTTGATCTTATATAATACTCTGCATGTTTAACATTTACGATAATTAGGGAACTCTACTACTTGGTTAATCATGTCAAAAATATCATATATGGGTGTCAAGCTCTAAACCAATTGAGTGAATTCTCTAGGTCATGCAAATTCCTTCCCAATTACCTTGCAAGGACCAACAGGTTCTTAGTTTGCAACATAAGGGGTTCAATCCCTACTGCGAACTATAGATCCCATACTATGGGTGATGCACATGCGAAACAACACTGGTATCTACCAATTTAGAATCTAGGAATAACAGCGTAACCTGGTCCTTGGATAGTAATTGAGGCCTGCTTCGGGCTTAATTAGGTTGCATGTGGTCTGGTGAGGGAAACCAATGCTTGGTTTAATTCAGAAGCTGTAACTTGATAGAATTAGTATTTGTTTTCTGTATCCACCTGCACAAGATGGAGATATTGCAGCATTAGGATCAACTCATTAATTTAAAATGAGTGAGGATTTTCTTGCTGTTCGAAAATGGTCTCAGATAAACACAAACCAAGCAAGATAAGGAAAGAAAGAAATAATGTTTTTGTTTGTGTCATCGATAAAGGGGAAATCAAAGGACTTTAACTTGGTAGTAAGGTGAAATTTTTGTGTGAATATCATATTTTTCTACTAGTTGCTTTCCAGTTCTCGCGATGGTTAATGCACGCTTTGCTCACCATTCCAGAGAACGTTTGTTGGGGTTGACTTCTTCAGTGTATTCCAAGAGGTATACCTACGAACAAATGACCCACGTGTGTCCAACATTGTAAAATTCTCTGATGCAATAGGTGAGCTGAAAGTAGAGGTATGACTTCATTATCTGTAATTTTATAATATGTTCTATTGAATTCTTTATGTGCAAGGATTTGCGAGGGAAAATTATACGAGAATGAGAAGAAAATTGTCCAAAAAAAAATTATTAATCATAAAAATGAGTATATATAAATAATTTTATGTCCCTACATTTTTATTTTCTCTCAACAAATCCAAGTTCCAAACACACCCTTAGTAAGTGAATGCAAGATCTTTCAAGATTCCTATCACATCAAACTTTCATTTTAATTATTTAAAAAAGTTGCGTAGATGATTTAAGCCTCATGAAAATTAACAGAAACTAAGAAAAAGGATAAAAGTGTTAATTAAGTCTTAGAATAAATCGGGGGCTAGTTTCAGTTTGTTTGCCATCTGTTTTTATTTATTTATTTATTTATTTTTATTTTGTCCCACTGTAGATGTCATCATGAGGGTCCCTCACGAATGGTTTGGCATTTATTGTTAAATTATTCCTCTTTTCTTTCTACATAGGCTGTGGCATCAATTAAGGATGGAAAACGAATACTTTTTCAATTTGATAGAGCAGCATTTTCTTTCAAATTCCTGCCATTTAAGGTTCCATATCCAGTACCATTTAGGCTTCTTGGAGACGAGGCAAAAGGTTGGCTAGACACCACATATTTGTCTCATTCTGGAAACCTCCGAATCTCGAGAGGAAATAAGGTACCTCGTAAATGGAAAACTTATCTTCTCAGAGTACTCTACTACCTACTGTGCTTATTTCTCTTTATTGATGCATGCACTTCCAGTTGTGCAACCAGTAAAGAATTGCTCAAACTTCCTTTTAGTCTTTGAAGCTGTGGAGTAAGGACCACCTGTTATGTTGCTGTAGTGCAGGGCACCACATTTGTGCTGCAAAAGAAAACTGAACCAAGGCAAAGATTGCTAGAAACCATTTCTTCGGGTACAGGAGTAAGAGAGGTAAGATCGCCTTTGAATTCTTATATTGATCTGTCAAATCAGGTTTCTTTGTGATTGTAGTGTCATTGATATGGTCTCCATCCAACACTTGCAGGCAATTGATGAGTTCATCTCCTTGAATAAGAATGTAGCCAAAGGCGAACTAGAACTCCTAGAGGGAGAATGGCAAATGATATGGAGTTCACAGGTAGTTTCTGGATAATAATAAATTTTGTTCTGCTTTTATTTGAGGAAAAAAAATCAGAATTATTTTGAAGATTAAAGGGGAACTCAGTCATTAATAATTGAACTACGCTGAATTATTAGAAATAACAAAAAGCCTTAGATTCTTTTTCCATTTGCTCATAAATTATTTACAGTTGCTATACGAAGATTGTTGAGAGTATAAAATAATAGTATAAGCAATAAATTTTCCCCTCTCTAATTGCTTAAGTTTTTAAGTGATATGATAGGTTAACAATTTAATATGGTATTTACAGTAGGTAAAGATCTTGAGTTCAAAATATCACCTGCACGTGTTTTGCCATATAAAAAGAATTAGTCTTGCCGTACATGAGAGGACCTGTTGAGATTATAAAATAATAGTATCTCTCTATGATAATTTAAACTTTTAGATAAGACTGTGACCAAAAATTTAAAAATGAAATATTTTGAGCCTAACTGATTGATTTTTCAAGCAGTTAAAGGAAAAAAAAAAAGGAGCAAACAAACGGGTATCTGAAAATATGGAAGCACTCAAAATTTGTCATCTTTAATAATAGTCTGCTAAACATAAGACTTGTTATACATTATCGAGCCTATTTTCTATAGGATAATTTTGTTTATTTTTTTAAGAAAATTGATGTTCTAACATGACCGATAAAGAATACTTTGAGATCATTGTTTTGCAATTATAAAATAGAAGACAATAAGAGAGAATTGCTTTGTAATTTGTTCCCCCCCCCCCCTTTTCTGTTGCACTCGCACAGACACACACCAAACCACATCCATGCAGAGTATATTTTTCTGATTTTCGTTGTCATATTTACTTCTAAACTTTATAGCAATCAGGTATATATTTATTGTAATTTTATTTCTAAGTCCTTTACTTCAGTTGAATTTTGCCTCGTGTGTTGCAGATGGAAACGGATAGCTGGCTAGAGAATGCTGCCAATGGTCTGATGGGCATGCAGGTTATTCCAGAATGAACATTCATTTTGAATCATTCATGTGCAATTGCATAGGACTCAAGGGTGAACCGGGCAATTACACTTTTATCTCATTGTTTTTGTTTTTATAAATCTTACTTTTGCTCATATTTTTTTTCCATTTTTTGCCTTCACTCGATGGAAAATTATATTTTTACTTCCACTGGTTATAAATCCTATGTCTACCTCTGGTATTACTTTTTTTCAAGAAAAACTTCTTACGCTATTGACACACTCAATTTACCCATCTTTCTGGTTTAGATAATCAAGCCAAATGGAAGGATGAAGTTTCTTGTCGACATTTTTCTTGGGTTGAGATTCTCCATGGATGGCGCATTTGTGTAAGTTTCCTAGTTACTGCAATTAAATATTTGATAAAATAATAAAATAAAATGACAGCTATGAATTCTTTAGCTTTTCCACTTAAGGAACATGATGCTGCTTGTGTTTCTATTGCAACATTGCAGAATACAGGTAACTTGGCTTATGAAATGCATTAGTCTGTTTAATTTTAGTAGCCATACAAGGCACCTCACGAAGCAGAGATACTTCAAAATAAATGTTGTATTTATATGCAACAAGTATCAGAATCTCAGATACATGTTCTTCAGAAACTTCAAAATACGTGTCTGAACACTCCACTATTATTTTATTATTTTTTTCAAATATATGATTAAAATAAACCTAAATTTATTGTTATATTTCTTATATTGAATTATATATTAAAATATTGAAATAGTTTTGTTGTCGTTATATTCATATATATTGCCAATAAAAATATACAAAATTTATATATTTTAACCGTATCTCTCCTGTGTCTATATTCTCATTTTTTTAAAATTATCGTATTTATATTTATTTATATCGTATTATATCTGTATCCTGTATTTGAATCTATGTTTTTTAGGGTGCACTTGTATACATGTGAAGTGCGTTCTCTTTAAGAGTAAGTATTGCAGGGAGAGTATTGGACTATTTGTGTATCAAAATTGATACGAATTTAATAGGGTTCCTGATTTCGGAGGTGGACTTAATTTAGAGTTGATCATGGATAAAGAGCAAATATATTTCAGCTAGGCATAGACCAACCCACCTTTAGCTAAATTAAATAGAATTATATATTATGTATATATTTTTTTATTTTTTTATGTTTTTGATGGTAATAGAAACCCATAACCACTACTTTAAATGTGCATTGAGAAATTCAACGAAATTGCAATAATCCACAAATTACGCGAACCGATAAATCTAAAAAAAAAAAAAATTCGTGTAAACTCACCTCCTAAAGAGGAGTCCCTTTGGGTCAAACTAGCAAACTAAATCGTCAGTTGGTTCTGTATATAATTTTTTAATTACATCTACAATAAATATTTTCTATTCATTTTTTAATATTTTCTATGCATTAATTTGTATAATATATCAGGTCCGTTAAACGGGCTTAGGAAATATCGAAGGCTCAAATTCGTGAGCTGGATCTAGCCGAATACTTTAAATAATTTCAAATAATTCCATTTTTTTTTTTGTGATAATTTCAAATCCACCATAATATATTATGTTAAATCATTCAAATCGATGATAAAATTCATATTTAAAACATACAAAGTTACATTTACATAATTTTTGTGTTTTAAATCTATAAATACAAAGGCAACCTTACGAATTCTTACCTTTCAACCGAAAAAAAAAAAAAAAAACTTACGAAATTTTTGGGACAAACAAACCAGCTGGTATTATGTCTGTTCTCAGGAAATCTGGCGCCAATACATATGACGTTACGATGGATGATGGTGCCATTCTGGCTGGTCAGTTTGGACTTCCGGTGGAGATGGAAAGCAAGTTCAAGTTGGAGCTGCTGTAAGAATTCTTATCCAGTCATTGCATTACCAACTCTGTTAGTTTTGTAGATTAACATAAGAAATTTTACACACAGTTTTTATTGACATATTTTTTTGCAGTTATGCTGACGAAAAGATGAGAATCACCAGAGGGTACAACAGCATTGTTTTCGTCCACGTCCGGAAATGAATTTTCTGTACCAACCAGCTGTTTGGATAATCATATTGGATCATTAGACATAATTTTCCCCATATAATGTTGATATTTTGTATATTATGGGCTCCCTATTTATAATACAACTACTTCTGCTTTGCGTGCATGAGGTGAGAGCCCTGCTCACTCTCTAGGCGTCCTTGTGGCCCTCTCCCTCTCTCTCAACCTTTGTTGACCTACTCTTTTCTCTCCCTCCTAGGGTCGGTCTCAATATTTTTGAGACTTAAGACCAATCTTAAAAATGAGATCGTTACTGGAAAAATTTTGTCAAGAACTATAAACCAACAAATAGACCTAAAGAAAGTTATTAGATGTAATGAATTAATTGTTTTTGAACCCTTAAAAAGTATTAGATAGTCATATTTAGATTTCTAACTATAGAAATTAGTAGTTGTTCTTTTTTTGGGGTAGTTTTTTTGAGACTCTAGGCTTAGATCTCTTGAGCTTTGTCCAAAGGCCGGCCCTGCTCCCTCCTTCCATCATTTTTATTTTGAGTTTTGGTTCATGGAAGTTCTTTGATCCCAGTCTGTCTAGTAATCTTCTTAGTCCTCGTGGAGGAATTTTATGAGGAATTTTTATCTGAAGTGAATAGGCTCATCTAACAAAGTCAGGCCTTGGGCTGGGAAAAAGGTTTACAAGAAATCCTATCGGATGAGGAAGAAGCCTCTCGATTTCTAGTTATTAGCAGGATTACGGACTGAAAAGCAATTTGGCCATAAATACATGCCTTTATTAATTATTATTATTATTATTATTTGAATATAGATCACGATGAACAATCATTTTGATATATATTCTATGGGATCGAGCAAATTCTTCTTTTCAACTGATCTTTCACGGATAAGACTTTTAAGGAATTGTTTGAGAAAAAGGAAAATATATCATTTAATAAAAGTAAAGTCATCGAGGGATAATATATAATTTAGCATTTTATAAATGTGCAAGAGAAATAAATTACAATTGAATTAAAAATATACACACTCTCTCTCTCCCTCTCTGTGAATCAACAATTAATCCATAGAAAGAAAAGGAGAAAAAATACACATTTTACATCTGGATCACAAATTGGGAGAGGGAGAGAGAGAAACCTGCTTAATCAAGTAACCCTCTAATATTATAATTAATATTATAAATTATATTTAAATGCATAGATGATAGTCACTTTGAGTTTTTAAATTTTAGATTATATATAATTGAAAAAATAGCTAAATTTTAAGAAAGTTAATTCACAATCTAATTTTTTTAACTCAAAAAATTTATATGTACTAGTGATATTTTCCTAACTAAAGTTAATTATTTTTAGAATTTGAAGTGGACCAAACTATTATAGAAATTTTTTATAATTAAAAAAATATATATGAACAGATAACATTTTTCAAGACCCAAGTTTTATACATGTATCTTCGTCCCTTCTACAATGGAGACTATTGCCATTTTATGTGAAATGAAAAGTAAATATCAAGGGATCAGGAGACCAAGTGACGTGGGACATGAAAAGTTAATACGTGTGTTAAGGTAAAGAAAGACGAAATAACCCAGGCAAGTGAGTGCAAGCAAGACACAGAGAGAGAGAGAGAGAGAGAGAGAGAGAGAGAGAGGGGGGGTAAGGAGGTGGGGAAAAAAGGAAGGGGGTTGGGAACTTGTTACGTAAACCGTTTATTTTCGTAATAATTTTGATGTCTTTTTTTTCTGAAAAGTAATAAATCGTGCGAACGATTTTTTGAATCCGTTCTCACGAATTCAAAAAAATTCATAAAAAATAATAATAATAGTACTCATTTAAAAACTTTCGACACGAAAAATATAATTGTATAAAAAATTTATATATTCGATTAACCTACTATCAGATTTTTTTATTTTTTTAAACAAAATATTAAAATTTTTTGAAATTAGTGATGGCACAAAAATTAGAAGTAGAGAAATTGTTAGAGATTTATAGAATTTTTTTGAGTTTGTTAGTATGTCAAACGAGGTCAATATGGAATAAAATAAATCCAATCTCAATGATGTGAAATAAAATAAAATAAAATTCAATCCTAATTGCTAATGATCTAGAACGAAATAAAATATCCAATCTTCTACTTGAATTCCGCAGCACGTCAAGTCCCTATGGAGGCCAGGCTAGCTGTATGCTGCTGCTCTACCCTGTGACATAACTACAGTCCCGCGCAATCCATGATGACAAAAAACTAAAAATAAAGAAAACAACAACCCCTTTTTCAATCCTCCAGCTCTTAATCTGCAAAGGGAAGACCATGTGAACTCCATTAGTTTTGCATACCAATCATTTTCTACAAAGTCATTTCCTGTTTGCACAGCATAAAATGTTTTTAACATATTTGACTGGTGCTCAAAAAAATCAGCTGGAAATGTACAGGCAGCCTAAACTAGTAGGTCACACCATTTTGACACAAGTTTCCCCTTACTGCAAACAGGGAGAAAGCAGAGAATGATCTATTAACCTTGCCTTGATTCTTAGCCTATCCAACATTCCTGCACACAAGGGTTCATAATCAGCTTTTGGATCATACCCTACCCACCTAAACCTTGATGTCATTCGTATTGGGAAAAAAAAAATGCTTAATCCAGTTATTGTTCTATTTATAAAAAAAAAAAAAAAGGACTTCAGTTAAAAATGGCACAACATTAAAAATTTTGTGCAGGAATGTTGGATAGGCTAAGAATCAAGGCAAGGTTAATAATAAGATCATTCTCTGCTTTCTCCCTGTTTGCAGTAATGTTGGATAGAACAAAATTTCTGCCAAAATTTTGGCCATTAACCTGCAAAGCCTAAAAATTTTGTGCAGGAATGTTGGATAGGCCAGAACAAACATGCCATTCACGATCAATGTGAATGATTTACATGAGCGATCTCACGAGTCATGAATAACCAAATAAGATAATCTGAAATTTACATGAAGTTAAACAAAAGAATCGCTTCTAAATAAAGCAAATTTATGTCCTCGACAAAATGAATCCTCCAACCACCACTAACCCCCAATCCAAGAAAAAACAAGCCATTAAATCTACTTAGAGCTTTGCACTAAGGATGGCAGTAATCCACCTCTATGTAAAGAACTTTTTCTTTAGTTTGTCAGTGTTGCTTCTATAAAATGTGAAACATGATAAATTAGTTTGTCTCCATCAATATTAATATGTTATTTGTAACTTGTGTTTTTAGTTAAATTGTATTTTATAGTTATTTGAGTGATACATTAAAATTTTTTTAGTGGATAAGTCTATTCCCAATAAATATCGACAAATCTGAAATGGTATGCTAAGACGCACCAATACCAATAGGTAACGTACCGATACAAAATCAGTACATTGTCCAGTTCAGGATTTATAAGACTCTACATAGGTCCACCCTTGTTTATAACTATGGTGCAAATCATAAGTTGCAAAATTTATACAGCATACAAGAGGGAATAATTTAGCCATATTTTCAGCTACCTTACCTTGAATATGAAGGGGCTCAGAAATTTCAATGAAACCAATCTTCTTCAGCATCATATCAACAGCTGTTTCAAGGCAAACCATGGAAGAAATCAACAATTGATTAACCGGAAAAGGGCAACACTAACACTGAAGCCCCAAGGCCATCTGCATCAGCTTCAGTGATAACCTTGCATTTAAAAAGTGTATACAAATAGGAGCTACACATATACATATATATATAAAAAAAAAAAAAAAAAAACTAACAATTATACACAACAGCACCTGCAACCCAAGATAACAAATAAAGATCATCAGGCTTTTTGTTTTGTACACACAGAAACAAGATTTTAACCTTCTGCAAGCACACTTACCTGTGGTTATAAAATAACCATCTTTCCAGCATATCACTTTCAAGATGATCACAGTACCGCTAACTAGATGCAGAATGTCACAACATATACATTTCACTAACTTTCAAGTTAAGTAGTATAAATCTCAAGGAACAGCTGACCTACAGATATAGAGGAAAATGGCTCTAACCGAAGAATAGTTGATCTACAGAAATAAGATTCATACTTTGTGAGGTCCTATGTTATATGAACCCTTCTAAGTGGGTGACGTACCCATGTCAGATAGCTGACACTTGGAGAAGGACATAAGTAAGAGTATGATATACTTGACAATTTATTTTTAGCATATAATTACACATTAAACTTATATCTTACGCATTAAGTACACTCAGATGACTTATAAATACCATATTATCCTATAAACTACGAAGAGTTATATGAAATGAGTATTTTTCCGTGTTTCATTTGACATAAACAAGTTTGGCATTTTCTCAGATGTTCCAACACAAGCCATCTGGTAACCAACAGCCCCCCTTCTCCTGGTGGAAAATTTTGATAGATAGTGATTTCTTTTTCCTTTTGGTGCTCATGACAGACTTCACTTATGCTACACAGACTCGGGTACAAGTGTCAGTTGCGCAAGGTCTTCAAAAACCCCCAAGTTTGTTTCAATTAGAATGAGTTGACATTTGCTAATCATAGACTTCAAGAAAGGTTAAACATGGGTGTTTGGTTTACAAAACTCCACCAAAAGTCACAAAAAGTTACCAACTTCCTTCAATCAAATTTCACCACATATCACTTTTACATCAACTATTTGTACTTTTCTTGTACTTTTTTGCCATCCAAACACCCCTGTAGAAGATTTCTAAATGGAAATTCTATCACAAACAGGCCCAGTATATTTCAAGCCTCCTAAACACCAGGTAGGAAAGAAGACCACCCCACTCAACCCAAAGGATTCCAGATGACTTAATACACAAATAGGCTCCCAGGCATCTGGAACTTCTAAAATTTGTAGGCCCACAACATCTTTCCATGAATTATTTAGATCCCTTAGCAGAAACTGCCTTCTGGCTATAAATCCTCCCTTCGCCTACTCCTTTCTCCTTGCTAACACAAAAGCCGGCGTCCACCTATGCACTCTCAAACCTCCACCCCCCAATACCCCCCCCCCCCAAAAAATAAATAAATAAATAAAAAAGAGGAAAACCACATAAATTAATGAAATCAACTTCATGTACAATACCAACATCAAAAGCTTCAACTCCAGCTATGTTTACAATATTAATATCAGAAGCCTCAACTCCAAATCCAGTTCTAATACCTTTCCAAACTCAATTACAGTATCAATATCAAAAGCGTCTCGAAAAAACCTCTGCACACAAGTAGATGCATGGAGAGAGAGAGAGAGAGAGAGAGAGAGAGAAACTTGAGATCAATCTCAATAATTTGATTATTTAAAATTGTCTAATAGTAAAAAATTTAGATTAGAGAGTCAGTTCAAGTGTAAATCATAACTTCCCAAGCCAATATTTCTACATAGTGCTAGAGCAAAGAGAATAATTCCAACTATATAGTTTGACATACCATTTGGCTTTTGCAAATATTAATGTCTTCCCACAAAAGTTGCTCCAACATACCATCACAAGTACAAAAATAAAAAATAAACCAAATGGCTATAACCCACAATACGACAAGAAGTCTAGCAATCCGTGAGGGGAAAAAAGAAAAAAGAAGAAATAAAAAAAAAAAAAAGAATCAACTCACTTTTTCAATCCTCCAGCTCTTAATCTGCAATGGAAGACCGTGCAAAATCCTAGCTTTACATGCCAATCATTTTGTACAGATTCATTCCTTGTTTCCACAACATATGATGTTACATATTGAATGGTGCTCAAAATATCAGCTGAAAATGCGCAATGAGCCTAAACTAGCAGGTCACACCATTTTGACTAAAGTTTACCCCTTTCTTTAAATAGGGAGAAAGTCAAGTACAGAGTCTGATATATTCACCTTGCTTTGATTCTTAACATATCCAACATTCACGCACACAGGGGTTCCTGATCAACTTATGAGTCACCCAACCACCTAACCCTTCAAAGCATAGCTTATTGGAAAAACAAACATGTTTGATGTAGTTACACACACACACACACACACACACATATATATAAAGAAAGAAAGAAACAAAGAAAGGGAGGTAAACAAACAAACCTAAATAAATAAATAAACAGATTTAAGACAAGTTCCACAAATGACCAAAGTGCCAGAAACTTTGGACTAACATTAAAAATGGTAGAAAATCCCATTTATGGACACACAGCTACTTATATGATGAATAACAGAATAGCAAATAACCAGGAAATCAAAGGAGAGAAAATACAGCAGCCTTTTCATAATGAGAATCAAAATATTACGACAAAAGCGAATGATTTACTAGAGCAGTCACTGCCACACTCATGATTAATGACATAATCAGTGAGATAATCTGAAAATTCAACACAAATATGATACTCTGAAAATTCCCATGAAGTTGAAAAAACGAATCACTTCTTTTAGGGGAAAAAAATTAGGCGTAGATTCCAAATTCAGAGGTTCAATTCAGCACAATTAAAGATTACAAATTCATGTCCTTAACAAAATGAATCCTCCAACAGGCACTAACCAAACCCCCAACCCAAGAGAGAGATAGAAAGAGAGACTGAATCCCACACGGAACGGCTAAGCAAGAGGATAAAAGAAGGAGAACAAAGCCAATCCCCCCTGTCCCTCTACAAAATAAGAAAACAATAGACAGTAAATCTACTTAGAGCTTTGCACAAAAGGATGGCACTATCAAGAGATATCTGGTCGGAGAAGAGACTTACATCAACGCGGGACAATTAGATAAGTCACCGTCGTCAACGCTCTTCTCTGAGCACCCATTTTCCACTCCTCCGTCCTTGGACTGGTCCCCTGCAATCACTCCAGGCTGAGAGTTGGCAAATTCTTCCCCACAAGCATCACTATCCTCACCACCAATGCACTTCTCTAAGCAACTATTTGTCACTCCATCCTTAGACTGCTCTGCAGTCACTTCATCCTGAGAATGGGTAAACTCTTCCATACAAACATTGTCATTGTGCCCAAGGCTTTCCTCAAAGCAACCATCTCCATCCTTAGACTGGCTTCCAGCGATCACTTCATTCTGTGTATGTCCAAATTCTTCCATACAAACATCTCGTACACACTTATTCTCTGGTGCCTCGTTAGTATGTTGCTCCTTCACATCAAATACCCCACCTTCTTCGTTATTCTCTTCAACCATCTCTTCATTATTCTCCTCTATTGAGTGGACATCCTCTCTCCCCTCGCTTTCATTTTCCGAAACATTCTCTACCACCTCCTCATTAATTTCCTCCCCTGCTTGGCCCTGCCTCTCAAGACGTTGCAGCCTCCTCCTCAATTCATTGAACTCCCTCTCCATCAAGAAAAGCCTCTCCTTCAAGATCAGGTTCTCTTCTTCCAATTGAGCTATATGGGTATCTTGATCATCCACCCGATTCTCCAAAACATTGTTATAATCCACACCATAATTCGGATAAATCATCTCAAAACGGCTCAAATCATGATCCAATCTTCTTTCCACCTCAACATGCTCTTCCACATCACTGTCGCTAGATCCTCCTTCCTCCTCTTCATCATCCTCGTGCACATCTGCCTCATTCCCAGGTGAGCGAAGCCTAATTAACCCCTTCATGGACCCATACCCATCAACCCCCCACTCCTCTTTCGCCATGTCCCCCAAAACCTCTCTCGAGGGGGAAAAAATTGGTGTAGGTAGAACTGCTGGCGTTACAGGGCAGGGTGAAACCAGTGATGCAATACCACCAGATTTCTTAGCACGGATAATATACGATGTGGTGTTCCGAGGAGCATAAGGAGCAAACCTATTGTATTTCTTCTTTGGATAAAACCTCCGTGCCTTCATACGATTCTGATGCTGCAGCTCATTAAGCCCTGGGGGCTTGTAACCCCCTCCAGCACCTACTACTCCACCACCAGCACCAACCACGCCACCAGCCCCGGCACTGCTACCGCTACCGGCTATCACCGGATTTTCTTTCCTCCTCCCGTCCTTCCTCTTATCATTTCCCATCTTTCCCTTCCAATTCCGTGCCTTCGGAGCCATAAAACCTCGCTGCTGCTGCTGCTTCATAGGGTTAGAAAACTTCATCATGTCCAACGGAACCTGCGGAGGCGGAGGCGGAGGCGGCCACATACCGTAGCTCCTGTTCATCATCTGCGACTTACCCCTACCCTGAGCCTGCATCAACTGAGATTGACTCGTAATCTGAGACTTGCGGTTCATCAACTGAGGCTGATGGTGGCTGAAAACCTGTACCTGAGAGGGCTGATTCATCATCACCTGCGACTGACTCATCATCTGCGCTTGTTTCATCATCTGTGACTGATCATTCATTATTACTGTTATTATGCCCAATCAAACCAAAGATATCAAAACCAGAAACAAAACTATTTAGTAATCTTAATAGATCTATAAGCCTACTTACAGTTACCAATTGAAACTCCCAATAGGGATTCAAATTTTCAAAATCTGAAAACAGAACGCAAAAATTTTAACGGCCAGACAAGAACAAAAACCCTAAAAATTCTTGAGGAAATTGAGAGATTTATTAGTTCAGATAAAGGATTTTGATTATCGATTCAAATTCTAAACGCAAAGAACAAGGCGAGATCGTCGACTTTGCCCTCTAGAATTCCCGATTTTCCCCGAACAAGCGAATCTCGATTTCGTCTTCCGGGAGAAGCTTTTGCCATGCGATGCCTTTGATGCCAAGGGGACTTTATAGGCGGTGAGAATGGGATGGACAGTTGGATCTTAGAAGTTCGGTACGGACGGCTGAGATTGAAAATACGTGCCG
The DNA here is from genome assembly GCA_019916065.1 of Vitellaria paradoxa. Lineage (NCBI taxonomy): Eukaryota > Viridiplantae > Streptophyta > Magnoliopsida > Ericales > Sapotaceae > Vitellaria > Vitellaria paradoxa. The sequence continues at coordinate 35,454,220 of CM034244.1, read as the reverse complement.
TCGACACCTGTCTTTTAAGATCCGAGTACGTGTGGAATTGGAGAATCGGGACTGGCTTAAACCGCCCCTATATTCGCCTATTAACGTTTGGATTTTCCAAAAAAAAAATTTTTTTAAATTAAAAGTTGACGTTAAAGTTATATTAAAAAGTGAGAAAATTAATTAAATTAAATTTACTATTTTTAAATTTTTAAAAATTTTTAAAAAATTTAAAGTTCCTAACAAAAAACATTACGAAAACAACCAATTAATTGATTGAGTTTGACAAGTAAAAAAATTATTTTTTTATGTTTGAAAAGAGAAAAAATATATTTTTAGTAATTAATTTTTAAATTTTTATTGATTTGATATTTTTATTTTTTATAATTTAAAAGAAATTAAAATATAAGTAAATAAATTTAATTATTTTTTAAAAAATCTAATTTATTCATGGTCTCACGCGAGCTACGTCACGTGACTGTCGGCGTTATCGATACTTTTCTTACTGACAAATGGTATCGTGTGAGTGGAGATGGGCACAGGCGATGTCGTTTCAAATTTCCTTGTCTCCATTTTACTTCTTTTTCTAGCTCATTCTCATTTTAGTACAAACTTTTTATGGTAAATTCTTAAATATTAAGTTATTTTGAGTAGTGATTTATTTTTAAACCCTTCTTGTTTTAGTATTTATAAGATTACAAATTTATTTTTACGTTTAATATTAGATGTGAGTGCACACAATATGTGTGTGATTTTTTTAAGTAAATATATATTTTTTTAATTTTAAATAAATTATCAAACAAAATTAAAATAAAAAAATTGAAACATGGGTACAATATTAAGGGAGTGCTTGGAATGACAAAAAGTGAGATAAAAGATCTATTTAGCAGAGTAAAAAATAATAAAAAAAGTAAAAAATATGATTTGGGAAAACTTGTGGTGTTTGGCACACGGCAACCAAACCACGTTTTTTAGAAATGAATAGTGAAATTTTTTGATTTTTGCATCATTTTTTTGGAGAAAGAAACTGTTCGAATAATTTTTTGGATCCCTTGGAATAATTTTACATCAGAATTTATTGAAAATGGTTAAAAAATTTTTAAGATTTATAAAAAAAATTATTAAAGTTTGTGAAATGGTATTGGCGTTTGTAAAAACTTGTTGAGATATGTATGCGTATATATATTTATAGAAATTTTACGAAATACAAGAAGTACAAAATGTATTAGAAAATTTTAGAGATTTTCATAGATTTTTAGTATTTTTTTACTATTTTTTGGAACACCAAACAGGCCAAAAGTGAGGTAATTTAAGATAAGTTGTAAGTTCATAATTTATAATTTATACAGTAAGAGAAAAAGTAAATAACTTTTAGAAATTTTTAAAAAATTTTACTTTTTTAATGCGTAAAACGCACCTTAAATAATTTTAGGCATTGAAATAAATAATTTATAATTAAGTGAAATTTAAAAGAATAAAAAATGTAAAAATAGTGATTATTAAAAAGGACACTTAAAGTACCTTTCAAAAAAAAAGGGGGGATTTAAAGGGTACTAAAAAATACAAAATCAAATTTAATTAACTAATTGGTAATTATTAAAAATTTCTTTTGACCTGAATAAGAATTGGAAACACAACTTCTTAAATTTTTTTTTAATTGTTTATTTATTAACTCATTTGAATTTTTAGAATTTGGATGCTTAAACTTCATATAAATAAATAAATAAATTTTACTTCTATTTATATTCTTTCACTTTCTTAATAGATGGTGAAAATTGATTTGTTACAACAGTGAAAATTATGCTTTTAAAATCATTCACTAAAATATTTAAGATATTTATAGTAGTTAAAAAGAATTTTATAATTTTCTACAATATAAGACACACTTTCTATAAACTCTCCTAAGTAAATTTATACTCTAGAATATTTAAGACATTTTTCAAAATTCTCTTAATTTCTAAAATATTATAGAGAAAAATAGAATATTCCAGCGACCCTCTAGAATACTATAGATCATTTTAGGACATTTTGGAACACCATAGCAAAATTTGATTCAAAAATGTTATAGGTAAATGATAAAAGAGAATAAAGTCTATTATTTCATTTGAAAAAAAAGAGTTTAAAGAAAATTTTAGGGGTCATTTGGTTTTTTTTTTTATTTTCTGTTTTATGTTTTTATTTTCTATTTTTTGTTTTGATCTCATTTTTCATTTTATGTTTTTAAAAATAAGGAAAACAACTCAAAATTCATTTGGTTACTTATGTTTTCAAAATTTATTTTCGAAAATTAAAAATAAGTTTACACATGAAATAAAAAATAATAAAAAGTCGTTTTAAGAGTTTTTAACAAAAAAAAAAAGGAAAATCTCAAAATAAGAAAAATAAAATATTTTTTGTTTTTCATTTTGAGATTTTTAACACATAAAACAAAAACAGAAAATAGAAAACACAAAAATAAACTAAATGCCACCTTATTTTTTTAATGTATCTTCTTTTTTCAAATTATACTGACACAAGCATTTTTTATTTTTAACTTTTTTAGAAAATAATTTTTTTATAAAAATTATTCATAAAAAACCAATCCAAGCCATTTCATGAATAGAATGTGACTAATTAACCAATCAACAAAACTATTTATTACAAATAACATCTTGTTGTTGCATTAAAACATATAAAATATTGGCTCCATTTGTTTCAATTATTTTTTGGAAAATAATTTTTTCATATTTTTAAAAATATTTTCTAAAAATTATTTTTTAGAAAATATTTTACACGGTAATAAACGGTGACTTTTTTAAAACAACATATTATCAAAAAAAAATTATCTTTAAATGATTGCAATATTTTTTTTTTATTAAAAGTGGCATGTTGCAAGAAGGTATAAATAAATAACACTTAATAAATGAATACTGATTTTTTTAAATAGCATTTAAGTAAATAATTAGTAATTAAATGGCATTTAAAAAATAAAAATGTAAAAATAGTGGGTGGATAAAAATGACATTCAAAAAATACTAAAATATATAAAATAAATTTACTTAATTATGTAGTAGTTACTAAATTTTTTTTTTTATTTCTATAAAAAGTATTGGCATACCTTGGGCTTCCCTCGACGTGGACAGGGGATGACAAAGGAGCATGGCATGAGAAAAGTCCTAAACAGATCTAATTGGTGTCGACAAATCTATATAGTCAACTCCACCTAGTGGGAAAAAGTTTATTTTGGTTTGGTTATAAAAAGTATTAGTAATTGTCAAAAGTTGAAGAGTATTAATAAAAAAAATAAAAAGTTTACCCCCTAGTGTTACATAATAGTATAGATATAATTCTTTAGTTGAGATATTGTTTGGAGTTTTATCTTTTACTAAAATTTTCTACAAATATCTACAAATCTTTTTTCACTTCGAAATTACATAAATCTCTATAAAATCTTTAAAAATCTCTATAATCTCTACAAACTCTAATAAATTTTCACAAATTTTCAAAAAATTTTTATCTTAATCTTTTTTAAAGTTCTGCCATCTCTATCTTCTTTTTTGGTTAGTTGGTTGTATGCCAAAAAATTGGTCAAATCACATTTTTTACCTCAATTTTTAGGATATCAAATGCAAAAAAAATTATCAAACCACATTTTATCTGATTTACACACGTTAGAATTTTTCCTTCTCGATCAATATTTTTTTCTTTCTCCAAATTGACAATTGGCAATGTTGAATACACTTGGATGAGTTGATGATTTCGAACCTTTTTTTTTTTTTTTTATCTAGATGGTTAACTTTTAATTTTTATGCGAAGGTCTCTTACACCTCATTCTTCAAAAAAGAAAGGAATAAAAAAAAAACAATATTCAACGCTAACCCAACCCAACGTAGAAGAAAACAAAGATGCTTAACTAGGAATTCACAAACTTTTAAATGGAACAAAAGAATTTTCTAGTACTTACCTTGCTAGGTACCTCAGTGTTATCTATCTACTTTTTAAAATATTTTCTTTAGGTTTAAGAAAATCATGTGACGAAAGTTAAAATATTCAAGGAATATTTATATATATTTTGTTTGGAAGCAGCTTTTTCATAACTTTTTCAAGTTGATCTTTTTTTTCTTTTTTTTTTTTTTTTTTCACTTTGAGGGTTTTTTTATGATATTTTCACTTTTAACAAATAATAGAAATAAAAATAAATAAAATAAAATAATCATTACAAGCGAAAAAAATCAACACCGGCACAAAAATTAAATTGATATACTGGAGTGTGTTTGGAGTTGTATAAAATTGTATAAAATAGTATAAAATTATAAAAGTAAATGTCTCGTAATTCGCACACTAAGTGCAGAGTTTAAATTTTACTGTCTCATACTTCGTGTTTATAGAGATTTGTAGAATTTTATTTTTTTTTTTGGAGAGCTCCAAACGGAGCCACTTTCTAAACTGGTAAGCAAACTTATAAAATAATGACTAATAAAATATCATGAATAGTTCATACAAAGGCTCGTTTGGAGCAAAACAAAATAAAATAAAATTTTACAAATCTTTAAAAACACAAATTACGAGACAGTAAAATTTAAATTATTCACTCACTATACGAATTACAAGACATTTAATTATACAATTTTATTTTATCTTATTTTATACACTTTTATACAACTTCAAACACACCTAAAATAATTACTAATATCGTAGATCCCAAGACTTACTTTCAAAATAATTGCATTGAGTCGATGTTGACGTGTAAAAGGTACCTTTATTGTAAGTAACCATCTTTATATCATATTCAAGAATTATATCTACTCTTTTATTAATTAAATAATAATAATAATAATGATAATAATAATAATAATAATAATAGCTTCGACAGTCTCACTCCTCAATTAATAGTACAATCTAGCAATAGTTTTGGACTCCTCAATTAACTATAATAATATACAGTCTATAACTACTATAATAATATACACTCTATAACTCCAAAATTAATACATGTAAAAGCAGCGCAACACTACAAGGGGAAAAAAGTGAATAATGGATAAATATGCTTGTGCACAATATGGCCTTTTCTGTTTTCAAAAAACAATATGGCCTTTTCAACTTTCCAAATTCCTAGCCCTAACAATTAAAAATAGTGCTTAAATAAAATATGTAAGGGCATATGACATCATGACATAATACAAGAAAATGTTTTTGTTTTCTTGAAAAGGAAGAGACTAAGGTAACAACACTACGTTAGTCCCATTACATCAATATAAGAACCATGGAATTAAAATCTAATAGTGCAGATAAAAAAAAAAAGATAAATGTATCTAAGCCGTTGAAATTTAATTAAGTGGTCTTGATTGCAAGTCATTACTATGTCAATCCCTCCCAAATCCTATTTTATCGTCTTTAAGTTGACTCAATATCCACCTAATGTTTGAGAGGGTCCCTCAATACAACTTTAGCAGTGAAATCTTCAATTTTGATCAATCAAACATTCAAAAAACCTTATTTTGGATCTTTTGAGTCTGTTCATAAAATTGAATGATGGAATGCAATTGGTTCATCCTGAACTGATATTTTTATAGTCGTTGTGAATCGGTTTATAAATCCTCGATTAGCAAGTCAATCTTTTATCCTAATAATTTTTCTAAAATTTTATGAGGATGTTTGGAGCACTTCAAACTTTTACAAACTTTTAAAAATTTCTACAAAATTTAAAATTTTTACTCACAACACGAGATTACAATCCCTACAAATTTATACAACTCCAAACACACCTGTATCCTTTCATCTAATTCCTTGAATTTATCAATTCACTACTTGACACTTTGGATATCTATTCAGCCGAATTGATCCAATTTGCTTCCCGTTAATAAGTTCATTAATGATTTGATCTTCTGCATTCTCTGAACTAGTGGGGCAATATGAGATGCTCAGTAGGTCAACTGCCTCCAGAATAGAAGTCTACAAGCAACTTCCTTTGCCAGATAAGATTTTGTTCAAACACTTAGAAAAAAAACCCCCTTGTTTGGTAGCATTCGGACGCCGATAGTACTCGTCGGCTTAATTTGTGAAGATAAAAAAACTAACCTTTTTGTACCTATTTACTAGCTAACTATTAAAAAATTAATTTTTTATTGTGCTTGAATAAAAAAAAAAAAGAAACTAACTTTTCTTAATAACTTCTTAATTTTTTGTTAATTTAACATTTTTACTCTTCACAGTTTAAAAAAATATATAAAATAAAAGAGTGTGAATTTGATTATTTCAAAAGAAGCCAAAAAGCTGAATAATCAAAAACTAAGAAACTACGAGATTTTACAAACGGAGCCTTGGGTTACAACACCCTACAATGTTCATAAGAGCTGTTGGACAGGTGTGAAACCATGTTACAATAGAACCCACAGATGATCTAACACACAACTCGCATGGGCACTATAAAGCCCTGCACAGGCCTCCGCACAGGCCTCCAACTCCTTGGTTTTTTGCTTATGGCACACAGGCCCCCAAATAAAAAGCCATAAAAGTATGTGAAATCATTAACAACAACAACAACAACAGCAACAACAACAACAACAATAATAATAATAATAATAATAATAATAATAATAAAGAAAACAAATAATGTTGATTGAGGAATTTTGACACTTAAAATGATGGTATAATCTGCATGGTACATGCACAACAAAGCACCTGCTTCTGCAAAATACTGTACATTATAATTACAAAGCAACTTACAACAAGATGAAATGCGAATTGTCCATGAATCTGCTGATTGTGTGGGTAGAGGGGATGACAATTACTATTTCTGCGGCTAGCACAAAAACAAATAAAAAAATGAAAAATCAATCCTTGTTCCGAGACGAGCGATCCTTCCTATGCCCACCAAGAATACGTGAAATTTGTAGGCCTCTGCTGAATGCTTGGTTAAAGAGCATTCGAGTCTGGAATTCTGAAACAAAAGGAAACCAGGCGAGGAATGCAATTGGGGTGAAAAGAAGCAAACCCATCACAATTTCATAGCCACGGGCGAGTGTCCGAACTGATCCCCAGAACCCAGCTCGTTTTACCAGTGGTTTGCAAGCTTGAGCAATCTGAAAGAAATGGATGATGGAACAGTGCATGAGCCTACGTACAAGGAGTGCACGAGCAACAAAGCAAATATATATATATACTTTTATAAAGACATTGGCGGAACCACAGGTGGGAGGAAATGTTGCAATGCTAAAATGAATTTTCGAACTCCTAAATCAGAAGGATCAAAGGTGTTCATATTTTCAACCATTCCTTATGCCAAGCAGCACCAGCAATAAGTAGCATGCTCCTTGTCAACCTAGTAGCTAGAACCACCCTGGAGTCTAGATATAGGTATCTTACAAACAATCATCATATGAAGTATGATTTTTAAGCAATCAAATCTTTGACTAAAGGATGTGTCCAGAATCAGCCTAAAGGTGCACTGTGCTAGTTCCGGCACTCCATGCACCATGTCGAAGTTTGAAACCAGAGAATCCAAAGATAGTTTTACTCACAAAGTATATATAACTCGACAAAGCCTTAGACTCAAATTAGTTGGACATAAATCGTCTTCCTCCAATCATTTCTGTTACAAGTTATACTTCCGTGAAATTATATGAAATTATGACTTTCTTCACAATTTTAATCTATGTAATCTTATGTTTAACTTGCAAAGTATATAGAAAAATTAAAAAATTGCATAGGGAAATGAAGATATTTCACTGACCAGAAGTAAACCCCAACCAGATGGCATGAAGGCAAGAATACACACTATGATATCCTGGATTGTCATATGGGGGAGTGCAATCAGAGTAACGAGAATGGAGACAAATGTAAGGAAGATCAGTCCCTTGATTAGCCGAAACATGAGCTGAAAATTTGCACTGAACTTTCGCCGGCCGACAGAAACAGTCTGAGGGCAAAAGAAAACAAATTAAAACAAATCTGGAAAAGGTGGCCAGACATGTCTGGTCCACTAAATACTGCAATGTTTCCAATCTGTAATACAAATTGCCATATTCATTTATAGTGCAGTACTCAAAATTTATGCTGCATGTGCGCGTTTGGAGTGCAAAAAGTTGGTATAAATTGGTACACGTGGCAGCCTTGTAATTCGTGTGGTGTGTAAAGGCTATAATTTTATAGAGATTTATTGTGGTTTATAGAGCTCTTACAATTAAAAAAAAGAGAGAAAGAGAGACTGGGAGAGAGAGAGAGAGAGAGCAGCAATAGATTTCATTTGGATGCTAGTTAAACAGAAACGAGATATTGGATATAAAACCTTGTTAAGCATGAGATAATCAATTAATTAAACTGGTCAGCCCATTTTCTTTCCTCTACTTAGTACTTCTTGCATAAAAACGGTTACATACTCGTGCAAACAAAAATTATAAAACTAATATGCAAGGAAAACAACACACATACATTCTAAAGGTATTGCCTTGCTCCACAATTACACATGCATTACAGCATTCTAGAAACGAATTCACAAGTTGATACTTCACTTCACAATACAAATTGCTATCGACAGCTTCCACCAAATATGACAATAATTAATCTACCATGATTACCATAAACATCCATATACAAGAATTGTAAGGAATTTGTCACTTACCTTCATCACAAACAATATTAGAAAGATAACCAGCCAGGACATGCCATATACCTGTGGCCCATTAAGAAACAACAGCAATAAAAAATCTGATTGATGTTACTTTGAAAAGCAAAATGGCATGGCCATAGTGTTTTACTTACCAGAAAACTTTTGGTATTCTTTGTTATGGTCAAGCGATAAACAAGGCCATACTGATAAATAAAAAACCGTAAAGACAACAATATCTCTGCAGCAATACCACGCTTTCCAGAATGACGAAGATGTTCCTGTTCCTGCTCCCACCAAGATTCCCAACTTTTTTCTGGAGGTACACCAATACCACCTAGGTTGCTTACCCACTTGTTCCAATCAGTCCAATCATCCACAATCTTTTGCCACTCAAAACCAGAAGGATTGAAAAGGAAGGGTGCGAAAAGCCAAGTGCCCACCATGAACCACATCGATACTGTTATCAATACATAAGCAACTCCACTTCTATAGGACTGACCAAAAATTTGGTAGACAATTAGCAGAATCATTAGCTCAAGTCCCTTGACAAAGTGGCTACGGGAGTAGAGGCGATAGTTCTCGGCAAACTTGGCATGAAACACCACAAAGCCACGGCCTGTTGGTCTGTACTTTGCACCACCATGGAGTAAAGTCCTTCCATAATAGTGGGTCTTTGTTCCAAGAGAAAATGTGAAAAAAACTGGTGCCAGCTGAAGCTGCATTAGTATGAATTCACTTAGTGCAGTTCGGAAGCCCCTTTCTAAGCCAATCTCCATCAACATAGGCAAAGCCATAAAAAATCCAATTTGCACAAACGATTGAGAAGCAAGAGCTACTTGAAGAGGCTTATAGTCTCGAATCCCTGGTTGTTTGCTCAGCCCACCCTCGAGGCCACTGAGAACAAGATATAGGCGACCGTAAAGGAATACATACACAGTAAGAACAGTAATCTGCAGAAGAAATGAATATCAGAAAATATTATGTAATTGAAAAAACATGAAGAAAAACAGTGTGTAATTGCAACATACCAAGGTACTGACATAGTTGCCGACTGTAGTAATATAACAAGACAACATTCGGAAAAAATCAAAACGGTGCCCAAGCCTGTATATATCACGACTCAATGTCTGCTCTCCATTTCCATTTGCAATTTTTGCCTCAAATTGAGAAATCTGGTTAAGGCCAACATCTCTTCCCTTCCCAACTTGTATGTATTCATGATGAGTTACATTTCCTTCACGAAGTGTAGAATTGAAGCCTGCATTCATGTGTCACCAAAAGAGCTACATGGTAAGACGAATATTCCCCACCCCCACCACCCCCACACCCAAAAAAGAAAAAAATTTTTTTTTTTGCGAAAATGGGCATACCAGCGAATATGTCCTCACTTAAGTTGATAGTTTTGGATGCTTTGCTAACACCCCCTCTAGTAATATGAAACAGCCTATCAAAAACATCTGGATGACCATAGTGAAACCGAACCCTGAATGATCAGAAAACATTGTAAGTAATGAAGGCATATGGGGGACAACGAAACCTTCAAATAATTACAAGAGCACGGAGAAATCCAGGTTTCCAAATAATATCAGTTTAGCACATTGAACACCAATAAACATTACACAAGCACAAAAAACAATTAGCGGATTCCCAAGAGAAAATACTGAACCAACTATCAGAAGATAGGAATATTGTAAATATAGGAATGTTCTATAGATTTATTCTCCTTCCTATAATAGGAGATATGATTCTCTTTCCTACTATGTATAGTTTAACATATATAACTAGACAACATGACAACTCTAAGGGTGTCAAGCTACTCCATTCATTCTCTGTTTCTGTAACATGGTATCAAAGTAGAGATCCTACCAATTCCACGTTTTGTTGTGTTCTTGTATCAAGAATCACATATCGTTAGTGACCATCAATTTCAATCTGGTATCATCGTCGATGAGCACCTTTCATCATTGGCCTCAATACTGTCAGCCTTGCTCAGTCAATGAAGCCCCTGGTCAAAAGCCAACGCAAGCTGAGACCTCAGCCCTAGTCATTGCTAGGCTCCCAGCCCTTGCAGCAAGCCTCGTCGACTTAGCGGCCTTAGTCGAACTCAGTGGCCTCGCCATCGTCACCAATTGTACCATCGCAGTGAACATCATTGATCGACATAGTCGCTGCTAGTCGATCTGCGTCATCATCGATCTTTGCTCTCCACTGTCGATCACTACTCATCTAACTTTGTCTATCATCATCTTCATCAACAACAATTGTCGATCATCAATCAGGTCTTCATCATCGACTTCGGGTTCAATGACCACTGAATCTAGTAGCGTCACCAGTGCTCTTTCATGAAATCAAAGTCCTTCAGTTGGCCTAATCAGTTAACTATCCGACAGTTAAATGAGAAAAACTATCTCTAGTAGTTCAGGGAGGTCAAAATTGCCTTAACTAGACTTGGCAAACATAGGCATCTCACTGACTCTACTCTAGTATCCTCTGCAGCCTCTTATGACATTTGGATTCAGGATGATGCGAATATTGTGAGCCTGTTATAGAATTATATGGAACCCCAGATTGCAGATGTGTGCTCATCTGGACACCTGAAAGGAAATCTGGGACTCTCTTCAATTGGTCTACTCCATAATTTGAGTCGTATCTATAACATCTCAAGTGACTTCTTCAAACTCCAACAATCTAAAAAGTACATCACTTCATACTTTACAACAACAAAGAAGATGTATGAGGAACTGAATTCCGTTTCACCATTATCCACTGACATCAATGTTATGTAGAGACAAAGAGAACAAATGGTTGTCTTGAAATTTTTCGATGGCCTTGATCTAGAGATTGAACCTATCAAAGCTCAAAATTTAGGAAGAGCTTCTCTTCCTACATTGGCACAAACATACTCATGAGTTCTAATGGTCGCTTCCCAAACCTCTTTTTTTTGAAAAAGATAAGTAAATTTTATTCATAGGAATAGATACAAGTAAGCACAAGTAAGCACAAATAAGCATCAAATTGATGCTAGAACAAGCCGCTCATGGAAGAAAATAATTACAATCAGGCCTAACAATCAGGGTTCAAGCAAGATGATCAAGGAAAGTCAAAAAGGAGAATAAATCCATCTCTTTTCCTTCATTCACCCGTCCATATAGGCAGTTAAGAAATATACTCTTCGATCTCAACGAGGATCTGTTTTTATCTTCAAAAATTTTTTGATTCCTTTCCTTCCAAATCAGCCAACAAACACAAAATGGGACCAAATTCCAGACATGTTTTCTGTGTTTATTGAAGGGCTGCCCCCACCAAGCCAAAAGAAATTCACGAAACCCTTTTGGGAAGCAAAAATTGACTCCAAAACAGGCTAAAATCAAGTTCCAAATCTTAGTAGCCCACTGACAGTGCAATAGGAGGTGTGGTATAATTTCCTCCTGGTTAAGGCATAAGATGCAGCGATTAACAAGCGAGTATCCTCTGTGCTTTAGATTATCCATGGTTAGTATTTTTCCTCTAGCAGCACACCAAAGAAAGAAAATGACTCTTGTAGGGACAGCTTTCATCCAGAGATTTATCCATGGAAAATCATCCTTGGCAGCGAATTATAGAAGGTCTTAACACTAAAAATTTTTCCTTTTGAAACTTCCCAAACAAGGGAATCCTCTTTGTCTTCCAAATGAACATTGTTCAGCAGTCCCAATAGCAGCAAATAACCCTCTAGCTCCCAGTCATTAACATTTCTGCGCAACAACACTGTCCAGGTGCTATTTGAGCCCATTCCACTGCAGTAATCTCTTACGACAGCTTCCTTATTTACAGCTAATGCGAATATCTCTGGAAATAAAGTTGATAAGCAGCCTACCTTTAACCAATTATGGTTCCAGAATAATATCCTATCACCTCTGCCCACTTTCCAGGATGCACAGTCAGTAAATTTGCTCCAAATTTTTCTTATATCTCTCCATAGGCTAACTCCACCTGATTTAGAACAAGGAACTGAGCTACAACCTCCTAATTCCTCCCCATATTTGGTCATAATAACTCTCTTCCACAAGTTGGAATTTTCTTGGGAAAATCTCCAAATACATTTCCCCAAGAGGGCTTCATTGTGCAGCTTTAACTGCCTGATTCCAATTCCCCCTGAGTAAATTGGTGAACACAAAGTCTTCCAATCCACCAAGCTATGTTTCAAGATCCCTTCACTTCTTCCCCACAAAAAATTTCTTTGCAGTTTTTAAAGATCTTTTATAATAGACATAGGGGCCTTGCAAAGGGAGAGGATGTATGTAGGAAGGCTCGACAGAACACTCTTAATTAATGTAAATCTAGCCCCTGTAGAAAGGTATTTCAGCTGCCAAACTGCTAGCCTATTTCTACATCTTTCCAAAACTGGTTCCCAAACTTGTTTGGACTTTATTTGGGCTCCTAGGGGCAAACCTAGATATGTTGAAGGAAGATTGCTAATTTTACAGCCCAAGATGCCAGCCAGCTCACTAATGTAATTATTATCACCAACAGGAAACAACTCAGATTTGGTAAGGTTAATTTTCAAACCTGTTACTGCCTCAAACCCCAAAAGAGTGCAGCAAAGATGTCCCATTTGCAGCAATTCTGCACCACATAATACAATAGAGTCGTCGGCAAATAAGAGGTGGGTTATGCTTGTAGAATCTCTGCCTCTATTCTTGATAGAGTAGCCTTCCAGCAGCCCTGCTTCTTCCACTCTCTGCAGCATTTTGTCTAAGTCTCCTAGACGATGAAAAAAAGCCCTCCGAAGTGCCATTTATTAGAATAGAATATCTAACAGTAGAAACACACCAAAATATCCACTGACACCACCTACTACCAAACCCCATTCTTCTCATCAAATAGACTAGACAATTCCAATTAACATAGTCGAATGCTTTCTCAATATCCAATTTACACACTATGCCAGCCTCCTTTTGTTTAAATCTTGAATCAATGGCTTCGTTTGCAACAAGGGCGGCATCTAAAATCTGTCTGCCACCAACGAAAGCATGTTGAGAGGCAGATATGATTGAATTCAAGACTTTCCTCAACCTGGAAGCTAGAACTTTAGCTAATAGCTTGTAAACAGCTCCCACCAAGCTAATGGGCCTGAAATCCTTGACTTCAATTGCACCAGGTTTCTTTGGAATGAGTGTAAATGAAGGTTGAATTTAGGCTTCTAACAAACCTGCAACTGCTGTGAAATTCAAAGAAAACCAGCATCATTTCCTTCTTAAAAGTCTGCCAACATTTTTGAAAGAAAGCTATGGTCCAGCCATCTGGACCAGGGGCTTTATCACCATTGAGATCTTGGAGAGCCTAAAAAACCTCAATTTCAGTGAAGCGCTGCTCTAAGAACTCAGCTTCCAGAGAGCTAATCTGAGAGAACTCCAAGTCATCAACTGAGGGTCTCCATTGAGCTTGCTCCTGAAACAGCTACTCATAAAAGCTGAGGATACCATGCTTAATCTCTCCCGGATCTTCAGTAATTTCTCCATCAATACACAGCCTGTCAATCTAGTTTTTCCTCCTGTTTGCAGAGGCAATCTTGTGGAAAAACTTGGTATTCCTGTCCCCTTCTTTCAACCATCTAATCCTAGACTTTTGACGCCAGCTAATCTCCTCCATCTTTATCAGATTATTCAGGTCTTTAATTTTTGAATCTCTGCTGTACCTTTCCTGCTCAGTGAGTTGTCTAGAATCCTCAAAAGAATCAATAATCTGAATTTCCTTCTCAAGCTGCAGCTTCTGGCTCTCCACTTTCCCAAAGACCTCCAAATTCCATCTTTTCAAGTCTTTCTTTAGACACAAGAGCTTCTGACTCAGCACATAACTGGCGCTGCCAGTGAAAATGTAAGTCTGCCACCAGGTTTCAATCATCTCAGTGAATCCTTCAGTTTGTAGCCACATATTCTCAAATCTAAATGGTTTAGGACCACTCCTTAATCCCCCACCATCGAGCATCAAAGGGAAATGATCAGAGATCAACCGAGGCATTGATTTTTTGAAAGACTTCAGGAAATAGATCCTCCCAGTCGCAGGAAACTAAAAATCTGTCTATTCTAGATCTACTGCGGCTGTTGCTCCATGTATATTTGCAACCATTCATGGGCAGGTCTATGCAGCGTAGATCGTTAATGAAATCTGAGAATATTTCCATCTGTTTAGTTCTCCTTTCGCAATTCCACTTGTCCTCAATGCACTTAACCATATTAAAGTCACCACCCATACACCAGATAACTTGCCAGCAATAAACAGCTGCTACAATTTCCTCTAAGAAATCTGCTTTCAAAGAGGTTTCAACTGGTCCATAAACACTAGTGAAAGCCCAAGAAATATTCTCATCAACATGCTGAAATAGGCAAGATACTAAAAAGATCCCGGTTGCAAACTCTAACATTTTTAATTTCCTGCAATCCCACATCATCAATATTCCTCCAGAAGCTCCAACAGCATCAAGTGTTCTCCATTTGTACCAAACTCCACCCCATAGAGTTCTAATCACATTCTCATCGATCTTCCCCATTTTGGTTTCTTGTAGACAGACTATATCAGGCCTCCATTTCCTGATGAAATTCTTGATTAACAATCTTTTTTCCAAATTACAACATCCTCTCACATTCCAACTAAGAATTTTAGGCTTCATTGGAAACAAATGGGTACTGGTACTGCAGGATTCCTTCCTCCATAACTCTGTCCCTGCCCCTTTTGTCATAGGAAACTGAGCACTGCAGGTTCTTAAGCTCCCTAGAGCCTTTTCTTGAGGATCTTGATGGCTTCTTTCCTTTCTCCTCAAAATGAATGCCTCTCTTTTCTTCAATAAACTTAAGAAGATTTAAAATTTTGTCCTCAAAACGCTCTCCTGAAATTCCCAGAATCTTTTTAAAGGATTTCATACGAGTAATCACCCACTTTGACACTTTCTTTTGATCTACTCTGCAGTCTCCAAGTGACAAGTTTTCATCAATCAAGTTCCAGTTCTCAGGCCTATATGCTGCTAATGGTAAACAGTCAATTACCTTATCTGTCTCCTTTTCATAAATGTCTATGGGAAGATTAAGATCTTCTGGCATGAAGCCTGTATCAAAATTTCCTCCAGAGAGGTTACCATCCTCAGTCTCTTCATCGGACTCCAATTTTGACTTTTCTCTTCCCAAGAAATCTCCCAATAATCGATGTTCCAAGTATGAGGCATCAGCATCTAAGTAGATTCCAAGGGGAGTGACAGAATCTCTCAAATTAGAGATTTTCCTTCGGGCTGCAGAGCAGGACTTTTCCTCGTCCACCTTTGCCAGCATTAAATTGTTTGGAGCAATAACTTCTGAGTCTTTAAGATTTTGCTCCTTCGAGGACTCCTCCTTTAATTCATCATTCAGAGAATTAAGTGCTTCAAATTTATTAGATGAAGGCTGCCCCTCATTAATAGAATTTGAATTGCAACTTTTCATCTAAGCTGAATTTTTATTCCCCACCTTGAACCATTGAACTTTGCCATTTTTCTTGGAGAAGTTATTAGTGCGAGACTTTTGAGCCTCCAAACCATTTAATTCTTTGACTCTTCGATATCCAAGATCAGGAAAATCAAGGGAATTCAATGTGGAGGTGGCAGCTTCACGCGCCACCCTCTTCCTTGCCTCCGGTGGTCGGCAGTCTCCAAACTTTTCCACTTGCTGATGACTCCAATCAACCCATGGACTGCGGTCAACCCAAATAGCACAATCATACATAAAACTTCCAACTTTAATAACCACCGAGGCTGGAATATCCATTCCATGCCCTTTAATTCTTATTTTTGCCCACTTTAAATGAGACTGCTGAATGGTTTCTTCTGCAGTCTCCAGGTAACCACCACAAAATTCTCCTATACTTTCAAAGACTCCAATTATCCCAGAGGAACACTGGTAAGCCAACTACTCGGATCCAAGTGGATTTTGGACTCCAGCCTTTTCTGTTGCAGCAGCTCCAG
Organism: Vitellaria paradoxa; assembly: GCA_019916065.1. Classification (NCBI taxonomy): domain Eukaryota; kingdom Viridiplantae; phylum Streptophyta; class Magnoliopsida; order Ericales; family Sapotaceae; genus Vitellaria; species Vitellaria paradoxa. Next base: position 35,437,685 of record CM034244.1, on the reverse strand, counting down.
CTGTGCCATCTATCCATACGAAGTGACTTTCCGTTAAAAAAATATTCTCCTATCTTCTCCTCAGCTGTTTCTTTAGATGGAAAGACTAAGAGAAAAGTATCAGAAGCTAATTCCTTAATTTCAACCCCTCCAGGAACTCTCCAGCGTCTGTCCATCCAGTTTTTGATTTCTGCCTTCACCTCATTTTCTTGGAAAGCACCTCCCAACCTGCCAACTAAACATCTGGTCATTTGAAAACTACTCTCCACTGCATCATTGTAATCTACAGACACACATTACTCCTTGCCTTTAATTAACGAATATCTGATGTCAGTGGGATTCCACTTCTGCAGTCTGACAGCTTGCGGATAAGACTTTTGGAAATTATCGGATGTATGTTTCAAATTTCTTCTATCCTTCTTCTGGACCACCTCCTCCAATCTTGCAGAGGGGTTCCAGAGAAAAGGATGTCTCCTTTTCTCACTCAGAACAAAACTGGACAGCAGCTCTGCGAAAAATATCCATCCTTGTCCACCAACAATTTCAGGGATGCCCATCTGTCTTCTGCCATATGGAGCAAACAAACGTAACTCCATCGTCCTGACATTAGCAGTCTGGATCCTTGAACAAATCAAGGTTCGAAGACCACCCCTAAAACATCCCAATTGTTGGTATCCACCGGAAGTGCTCCTTTCCTTCCAGCACATCTTCTGCAGCCAGAACAGTTCTTCTTCATACAGAACCACTACCTTGACATAACCCCTTCCTCTTTCAATCAATCTAACTCCACCATTTCCTTTGGCATTGTCTTCAACATCGATTGTGACAACTTTCGTATGGAAAGATCGTCTTAAGTTCCTATGGAAAGATTGGTTTTTTCCTAGTACCTTTCTCTGTATTGCTCCTAAGTTGCTTTTCCGATGCACAATAGCAGGAAAGACCCTATCGTGCACCGAGAGCATATTGGATTCATTAACTCAAAGACCCAAAAGTTAAAGTTGATACCTCAGTTCAGCTGAATAATTCTAAAAGTTGAAAAGAAAAAATTGCCCTTCAATTCAAGCTGTGACATGTTTTACAATTCCCCTTAGCAATCTTAATTTCCATGAAATCATGAAGGGGAGGACTAAAAACTTTGTATAAAATCTTTGGGAAGCAAAGATGACAGCTGAGAAAGAGAGAAAATTTGGAGAGTGTTTTACCTCCTAAGGTAACACAAGGACAAAGCAAGATAATCGCTTCCCAAACCTCTTAGACCACATAAACAGCTGAATCCGAGTTTACTCATTCTGTACTTAGTAGTCAGATCAGCACTGCTGAGGGAAATGCTCAAAGTGGAGACTAGAATACTAAGGGAAAGGGCTTTTGGCCAAAATGCACACATGTGGGAAATTAGGATATCTTCATGAAAAATCATGGAAACTTCATGGTATACTGGCACAGATGGCACATACAACTATTACACCTATTTTTCCTAATGTTACTACAAGTATTGAGAATGTTTTATCCATACCAGTGCCTATTTCCAACGAGGAGTATTCCAAGCTCCTATAGGATTAGCTGGCTCAACAAGCATGTCTTCTTACAGCATCTCTCGCACACAGAGGTAATCCTATTACTTATTTGTCTAGCTATAACTTTGCACCTTGATTCTTGATTCCGGTGCATCAGCCCACATGACTGGAACATCTCAATTTTTTTTCACATTGAATATTCCTCTACCATTATTCCAAAATAATGGTAATCCTAACTCAATAGGTGAAATTGGCACACTACATTCCTATCCCTCTTCACCTTTATCATATTTCCTTTATGTCCCCTCTTTTTCATTTAATTTTATGTTTGTTAATAAACTTACCTCACAGTTAAACTCCTCAATAACATTTTCCCATAAATCTCTCATTCAAGATTTGAAGACAAAAGAAAAGATTGCTGGAAAGCATAAAGCTAAAGGAGTTTACTACCTTGATGCATTATCTGGTCAAATCTCTACAGCATTTAAATTGTGTGTCTTGTTAGTTAAGAAAGTATCATCAAGCTTCATTTCCTCCTAGATTTAATAAGAGGGCTTTATGTCCCTTTGATTAAGTTCATTTAGATGTTTGGGATCCGAGTAGTGTATTTTCAAAATTGGGTTTCAAGTACTTAGTTACTTTTGTGGATGATTTTTTCAGAATTACTTAGCTTTATTTAATGAAAGATTGTTTAGAATTATTATCCATTTTTATATCATTTTGTTCTAATATTCAAACCCAATTTGGTATAGCTATCAAAATTCTCAACAGTGATAATGCCAGAGAGTATTTTTCCAAACCTTACTTCGATTTTATGTCCTCCTAGGCCTGCTTCATCTATCATCATGCTTTCACACCCCACGACAAAACAAAGTTGCTGAAAGGAAGAACTTACACCTTATTGAGACAACCTGCTGCTTGCTCCTACATATGAATATTCCCAGGGTCTACTGGGGTGATGCTACTCTCAGCGCCTGTCATTTGATTAATAAGATGCCTTCATCTATTTTGCATGGCTAGTCACCCCAGTCCATTCTTTTTCCCAAACAAACAGTCTTCCCTCTCCCACCACATATATTTGTGTCACAGGTTCAAAATTTCACGCCTCAACCTGTGCAGCACTTAGACACTTTAACCCTGTTGAATTGCTATGTTACCAGACCCTCGCTAAGAAGCCAAGAACACTAAAGGTAAGTGAATTAGAGAACTAGAACACGAGAGCAATTTAAGAACTTGGAGAATAGTCACTTGAAAGTTGGATCCTTAGATCATTACAAATGAACCCCTACACATCCTATTTATAGTCTTCCACATCCTCAATGGACGACGGAGATTATTCCAAGTAAATGATGGACATTTGACCTCCAGAATCCTCCCCCAAAATATCTAGATACTTTCACATTTCACCTTCCAATGGAAGCTTTCCCTACATTTTAGTATATTTTATCATTTCCTACAGTCATATACAATATTATAGAATATTCATGACACCTCCTGCCATGTTAGAAGGCGTATAACGGAAACACCTGTTAGAAAGTGTGAAAATATGGAGATTGCCAGGAGTAGGAGAGGAAGAGGAAAACCCAAGAGAAGTTGAAAAGAAACTACTAAACATAACCTTGCCTACCTGGATCTAACGGAGGACATGGCCCTAAACAAATTTGATTAACGTTGTCAAATCCATATAGTCGACCCCATCTAGTGGGAAAAAGGCTTGGTTTGTTTTGGTTTATTCATGATACCTCCTAAAAACTCTACTAGGACGTGACATTTGGACGCGTGGAATCGTCTTTTCCCATGTTGTCTTTAAAACCATTTTAAGAACTTATTAACACCTCTTCATAACGACATTCTACTCGATGATTCCTCCACCGTGGAAAACGATTGACCCAATCCATCGAATCGTCCAACTCAACTTCGATCTCCCATTACTCCTATAAGCAAAATGATTCCACCTCCTATAAGGTTCTCGATGCCGTCTCAGAGGAAGAGTAAGGTTCCATTCCCACTCAACTTCTCGTCCATCTTCCCATATCGCCTATAGCCTAGTTCTCCTCTACTCCGAACACCCTTCTGACACACTAATTTTATAGCAACGACAATATATCAACTGAGGCAACAACACTTCCGCCGCAAAAGGAGTCAAAAAATGGGGAGAAGCAAGAAGGCATGTTGAAACTTGCAAACATCCACACGGTGGAGGAACTCATAAAAACCTCCATCTGAAGGAGCCTTCTAATCCCACATGTAAGCCCTACATATGGAAGGCCAATCTACACGCAACACTTGTCACCTCTTGGAAAGATTCGATGAAGCCTTCTTCAGGAGATATAAGGTATGGAGAAAAACCTTCTCACTTAAGAGACCCCGTCATACCCTAAAAAGCACGAACACCGATACAAACAACACGACACGAACGTGTCAACTCGACGATTTTCCAAAAACGCAAGACATGATCTTCAAAAACATATTTTACACAGCACTCCTTTACTTGTTTATAATTGAGCATCTCTCTAAAAAAAGGAGTATTTTGTAATTAATGTTTCAATATTTTCAATTTTTTTCTTACTTGCTTGGTCCTAACTAGATAGTAGTTGGCATCTACTAGGCTTATTGGCTCATATCTATTTTATTTGTGCACATCTTGAGGATGAGAACCAGGTTGGGTAGCAGATAGGGCACGAGTGAGGTTGCGCATGGAAAATGTTATTTTATTGGAATGATTGGGTTATTTGACTTTGGATTATATTTAGTGATTTTAAAATATTGATTATTATTCTTTGATATTAGATTATGATTGAGGATGTTTGGTTTTAAATTGGTAACAGAGGGTATTGAGATTATAAGATAACATTTAATTAATTATGATTTGATGGTTTAGTTCATATTTAATTTGTATGGTTTGAATTAATAGATGTGTTTAATGGATGTCTAGGTTTCGGCTTTGTGTGAGGTTAACTCTACATGTACATGGTCATTATAACGTACCCTTCACTGTGGGTTTCAAAGCGTGGCAATAAGGCAGCCATAGATGTGGGATTTGGGAGAGTTCAGAACGTTGACTTCTTACCATTGACTGCCCGCCCACAGGATAAAATGGAGAAAGTATGAAAAAATAAGACACCAAATTTTATGATTTAAAAAACAAAATAGAAAAACAAATTGTATGCTTCAAGAGAAGAAAAAAAATACCTTAAAGGGTCTGCCAACAATCTCTGGCCAATGGTCACAAAGCTTGTCTCTTGATTTGACATGAACCATGCAAGAGAAGAAACACTGCATGAAATGGCAGGAGAACAATAAGCAATATAATGAAAAGAATTAAAAAAACAATGGCAATATGTCTAGAATGGAAGACCAATTATATTAACCTTCCAGTAAAAATGTGTTCCCTGAGTCCAAGTATTGTAGGGTATCTCACACCATCATGCTTTTTAAGAAATTCTTGAAGCAAGTTTCTCATCTTTAAGGCTTCCTCCATGTAGTTGTCCTGGAAATGGATAATTCAACAAAGCTAATATAAGAATGAAATAATGAGTTGAGCTCAGGCTGATATAAACATGTTATACCTGATTCATATCTATTGTTTGCAAGCCTTCTCCACGTGTGAAGATTATGGCATGATTCTGATTTTCTGGCTTCCCCTCACCCAAGATAGCAGGTCCCGGAAGTTTTATTCGATAAATAACCTGTGTGTGGACAACAAGGCAATCAGTTAAAACTAATTTTTTGGTTTTCGTTTTCCGTTGTCGTTTTTTTTTTCCCCCATGAAATGAGAACTGAAACTACATTTGGAAATGAAATTTTCCTTACAATAAATAATTTTTGTTTTAATAAAATATTTAATTTTATTAATTTCTTAAAAATTAATTGAATTTAATAAAATATATTTCATATAAATTTAATTAATTAAATTACATTATATTAACTATTAAAAATCATTTTAGTTTAATAAAATATTTTAACAAATGATTCATTTTAATATGATACAACAAAAATGAACAAAGTGTTGAAATTTACAAAATGTTTATAATAGAAAAAAAAATGAGTGAAAATATTCTTTTTGTTTTCGTTTTCTGTTTAAGTTTTCATTTTTTTAAATAAAAAATAAAAACAGGTCTAACAAACACGTTTTTGTTGCTAGTTTTAAAAAATTTATAAATATAAACAGAAAAATTGTAGAGATAAATATTACCAAATGGGGCCTAAAGGGTACCCTCAAATTTATGATTTGGATTTCTTGGAGACATTATCTCCTGTTGCTAAAATTACTTCCATTTGCCTTTTCATTTCCTTGGCTGCTATTTATCACTGGCCTCTTCATCAAATTGATGTAAAAAATGCCTTTTTACACAGTGATTTGGCAAAAGAAGTCAATATGAAACAACCTCCTAGATTTGTTGCTCAAGAGGAGTCTGTCTGGGGCTAGTTTGCAAGCTTAAGAAATCACCATATGGCCTAAAACAATCCCACTTGGGAATGGTTTGGCAAATTCAGCACATTAGCTATGGAGTTTGGTCTTACTAGTGGTGGTGTCGATCATTCTATATTTTATTATCACACCACTCACATAAAGATATAACACTTAGTGTATGTGGATGATATTGTCATCACAAGTGATGATGATACACGGGGCATCATTGATGCAAAGTCAATTCTTCAAATTAAGTTTAGCACTAGAGATTTAAGACCACTTATATATTTTATGGTTATTGAGTAGCTTGATCACATAAAGATATTGCTCTCTCACAAAAAATATGTTCTTGGTCTATTATTTGAACAGGTATGTTGTCCATTATTTGAACAGGTATGTTTTGGTTCGAAACCTATAAACTCACCAATGAATCCTAATACAAAAACTTTTTGTAGATAAAGGTAATCTGTTAAAGAATCTCGGTCAATAGAGAAGATTGGTTGGGAAGATAAACTACCTAACAGTGACAAGACTAGACATTTCATTTCCTACAAGTGTGATTAGTCAATTCCTAGAGTAACTCTCCACTAATCATTGGGATGCAATTGTTCGAATCCTGAGATATTTGAAAGAGCACTTGGAAGAGGTTTTTTATATCAGAACAATAGCCATACTTCAGTATAGGGATATACACACGCAGATTGGGGGAATCATCATCAGATAGACAATCTACTACAGGCTATTATATTTTTATTGGGAGCAATCTAGTGACGTGGAAGATCAAGAAACAAATGGAGGTAGCAAGATCAAGTACAGAATCAGAGGAATTAGAGTTATGACTCATACTTCGCGTGAATTAATTTGGATACACAATATGATGAAAAAAGTGGGAGTTCAACATCCACAGCCTATGAAATTATTATTGACAATTAGATTGCAGTTGATATTACTTCCAACCCAGTGTTCTATGAAAGAATCAAGCATATTCAGATGAATTGCCACTTTGTTAGATAACAGATTTTACAGGATATCATTAAAACTAATCATGTTAAGTCTAAGGACCAATTTGCCAACTTGTTCACTAAAGTCCTTGGAGGATCTCAAGTTAGATATATTTGTAATAAGTTTGGAACGTATGATGTACATGCTCTAGCTTGGAGAAGAGTGTTAGAGAATATTGTGAATATTGTAAATATAGAATATGATGATTTAGATGATTTGATTTTATTGTCATTTCCTAAGTTGTAATTTGTTCAATGTATATAATACATGCTTAGACAACCCTAAGGGTGTAAACAATTCCATTCAATCCTTGAACGTTTACAATAACATCAAGTTAAAACAAACACCACAAGCAACCGATGACAATATAAAGAATTATCCAAATGGAATTCAACCGAGCAACATAAAGTCTCTTCACTTACCCAAAAAAAAAAAAAAAAAAAAACAAGAAGACTCTTCAGTGAAATTTTCATCTAGGACAATCTTCATTGACTAATAGTAGTTAGCTACTCCTTATTTGGTTCCTGTATCAAGTTTAGAGTCTGAAACTTGTCAACTTGGAAAAACATTACTGTAATTCGTTTCCTAGTCATGGTCTTAGTAGAAAAACTAAGTCTTGTGATCATGTTCATACAACATTTGGGTACCTTCCCAGATTTCTAATCTTAATAGATTTTATCATTTTGTTATTTTTGTTGATGATTATTTTCTCACGATATGGTTATTTTTTATGAGAAAGCCATCTGAATTACAAGCTATTGTGAGATTTCAACTCAGTTTGGAAAGTAGATAAAAAAATTTCAGATCTAATAATGATTTGGAATGTACTGTCTATTGGAAGTACTGGTCCCCCCTTTCAATTTTGAATTTCTCGATTGTGCTCTTCTAGTACTTGATGCACCAATTTGGCTCCCCACATACGAACAGGTGTAGCATGTGGTAGCGAATGTTGGCATTTATTCCATATCGATAAAATGGTACATCCCTGTTAGAATTTAGGAGTGATATGATTTTATTTCCTATTAGGATTGATATAGGATTAATTAGGTTTGATATTATTGTCACAACTATATTTCCTTGTCTTGGTTTCTTTCCTTATGCGATGTAAGTTTTTTTGATTATAAATAAGACTTAAGGGAGAAGAGAGAAGACAATTCACTTTCTCCTTTTTCTCTCTTCTTTTTCAACTTGGTATCAGAGCACTCTTTCAACAACAAAAAAAAAAAGGGGGTCGGAGCTTCTGGTCTCGCCGCCGGCCGATCCACCAGTCATCGAAGTTGATTGCTGACCATCCTAGAAGAGTCGTCGGCTGCCAACAACCCTCACCCACCTAAGCACGTCGCCAGAGTAGCACCGATGCGCCTTCATGTGCAGCTTGCCACTGCTGCCCAGTTCTCACGCGCCGGCTTCCTATTGGCACGTGTAGGCGCGTGACCCTCCGGCATCTCCCCAGAGTCAAACGACGATGCTCGCCTGAAGCAGGAGGGTCATCCGTTACTCCTGATCTGGTTCTTCTTTGCTGTTGATGTGGTTTGCTCTTGATCTGGTTCTCCTTTGCTGATGATCTAGTTTCCCTTTGCTATTGCTCCCGATTTGTGATGCTCGGTTGCTCCTGATCTGGTTCTCTTTTGATGTTGATGTGGTTTGCTCCTAATCTGGTTCTCCTTTGCTAATGATCTAGTTTCCCTTTGCTGTTGCTGCCGATCTGTGATGCTCGGTTGCTGCTTCTATTTGCTGTTGCTGCTGATTTGCTAATGCTCTGTGACGATCTGCTAATGCTCTGTTACTACTGATCTAGTTCTGCTCTGTTTTCTTTTTGGTGTCTTAATTGCCGATTTGGTGGCTCTTGGTAATTCTCTTCCTTGTTGATTTCGATTTCTTGTTTATTTTTTTATTCATGGCCGAAGGAAAAGCTAATGCTATTGAACAGAAATCAATATTAATGAAAGATGAAGATGTTCCTCGGTCGATTACTTTTAAGAAATTGAATGGATTAAATTATTTGGCTTGGGCCCACGCTGTGAAGGTGTTTCTTCATGGCAAGAAGAAACTGAAATTTCTTACTAATCTTCCACCCAAATTAGATAATAGTGAGTATGATGATTAGTTGAGTGAAGATTCTGTTGTTATGGGCTGGTTATGGCACAGTCTTAAGCCCAACATTGCCACTACGGTAGAGTTTTGTGACTCGTCAAAGAAAATATGAGATTCTCTTGCTGACTCGTTCTCACAACACAGTAATGTCTCATGAGTGTTTGAGTTTTTGAGCAAATTTTTGTAACCAAACAGGGTGGTCGTCCTCTTTTAGAATACTACAAAGTCCTTAAGAACCTTTGGGATCAGCTGTTACAGTATAGGCCCTTTACTACTGACCTTGAGCAACAAAAGCGACACTAGGAAGATTTTATGATGGCCTCTCTTCTCTCTGGGCTTGATTCTGATCTACGTGGCTTCAAAGATCAAATTCTTGCTAGTGAGACTTTACCTACAGCTGCCAATGCTTACTCTTGCCTTTTGCGATCATTCTTAGACCATCATACTCAAGGTCAAGCCACTACTTCAGAAACCTCTGCCTTGATCTCCACTGACACTGCTACAGGAGCTTTTCCTTGTAGTATGCGTGTACGTGGTCATTCTTCTCGAGGTCCATCGCGTGGTGGTCGCTCTTCTCAAGGGCGAAGGGATCGTAAATGCTCTCACTGTGGTCGTACCAATCACATCGAGCCTTATTGTTGGGCCAAGTATGGTCGACCGGATCAAGCTCATCAGGTGTCAAATGGTTCTACTCTTGTCGCTTCCACCCAGTCGACACACACTGCTTCAGAGCCTTCAAGTACCAATAATGATCTTGCTGCCCAACTTAGTGAGCTATTGCAAACTCTTCGGAAACCTCACCCATCTACTTCCACTGTTTCCTTAGCAAATTCAAGTAAAATTGCTTGTACTGCTTCCACTCCACCTTCCTGGGTCATTGATTCTGGTGTAAGCTCTCATATTTCTGGTAAATCCTCCTTATTCTCTCATTTAGATCCCATTAATCATCATGTTGTTTTAGCTGATGGATCTTGCCGACCTGTACAAGGACAAGGGGTTATTTCTCCTCATTCTTCAATTCATTTGCCTCATAGTCTTTATGTGCCAAATTTCCCATTCAATTTACTATCTGTTAACCAATTGACCAAATCCTTACATTGTTCTGTAACCTTTTCTCTTACCTCTTGTGTGTTTCAGGACCTCAAGAACAAGAGGACGATTGGTTTGGGGCATGAAAAAGACAGGCTCAACTATCTTGATTCAGCTAGCTTTTCTACTACCGCTTCACCTGCTTTGAGTGCAACCGTTTCTCCACTCCAATTGCATTTTCGTCTTAGGCATCCCTCATTAAATAAATTGAAGTCCGTCATTTCTCATTTAAGTCCTGTATCGAGTCTAGATTGTGAAGCTTGCCAGCTTGGCAAGCACCACCGTAGCTCTTTTTCTAGTCATGGTGTCAGTCGTCAACCAGAACCTTTTGATTTAGTTCATACTGATAGTTGGGGACTATCTCGCATTACTAGTATTAATGGTTATTAGTATTTTGTTATTTTGGTTGATGATCATTCTCGTATGACTTGGTTATTTTTGATGAAACAGAGGTCTGATTTGCTATACATTGTGACCACTTTTATAATGAGATTTTTACCCAATTTAACAAACGTATCAAAATTTTTCAATCAGATAATGCTCTAGAATACGTGCAATCTGTTATGGAAACTTTTTGTACTGATCGGGGTATTATCCATCAGACCACATGTATTCACACCTCCCAACAAAATGGTGTCGCCGAGTGCAAACATCGTCATTTGCTTGATGTTGCTCGTACTATGATGTTTAATATGCATGTGTCAAAACCTTTTTGGGGGGATGCTGTTCTTACTGCTTGCTTTCTCATTAATCGGATGCCATCTGCTGTGTTAGGTAACCAGTCTCCTTTTTCTATCTTGTATCCTGAGGGTAATTCTTTTCCTCTTACTCCTCGAGTCTTTGGTTGTGTGGTCTTTGTTCGTATTCTGGATCCTGATTTAGATAAGTTATCTTCTCGTTCTCGAAAATGCATTTTTTTAGGCTACTCTCGTACTCAGAAAGGATACCGTTGTTATCATCCACTTTCTTGTAAGTATTTTGTAAGCGCTGATGTTACTTTTTTTGAATCCACACCCTTCTTCTCTGACTCTGGACTCAATTATCCCATGACTTACTGTCCGGCATTCAGGGAGAGTCATATCCTACTCGCGAGGAGGAGACTAGTCAGGGAAAACCTAGTCCTACATTACCTTTACCTCTTTCTCACCCTTCCTTACAAGAGTCTCAGCAAAATCAGTTGCAGGTATACCAGCGGGATCAGAATAGATGAGTTGTTTCTTATGGCCCATCCAACTCGTTAGATTTGTCTGAGGTCCAAACCTCTACTCCATCTCCCTCTGATGATGATTTACCCATTGCTCTACGTCGATATAAGCGTGCTTGCACCCAACATCCTATTGCTAAATTTGTTTCATATCATCGTGCTTTTCCTTGTTTGTATTCTTTTATTTGTGCCTTGTCTTCAGTCTCTCTTCCAGTCTCATATCAAGCAGCGTTGTCTTCACCTGGGTGGAAGTGTGCCATGGATGAGGAAATGGAGGCACTTTATACAAATCATACTTGGGACCTAGCCAAATTACCTTCTGGGAAGAGAACAGTGGGCTGTCATTGGGTTTATAATGTCAAATATCTTCCAGATGGTTCAGTTGAGCGACTTAAAGCACGCCCTATTGCAAAAGGCTATACCCAGGCTTATGGCGTTGATTATCTAAAGACCTTCTCTCCAATTGCTTGTCTCAATTCAGTTCGCATTCCTCTTGCTGTGGCTGTAAGTCGATCTTGGCCATTTTACCAGCTAGATATTAAAAATGCTTTTCTTCACGGTGAACTCCACGAAGAGGTTTATATGGATCAACCACCAGGCTATGTGGTTCCTGGGAGTGAACACTTAGTCTGCCAGTTACGTAGGTCCTTATATGGTCTGAAACAATCCCCTCATGCTTGGTTTGATCGCTTCATTGATGTTCTACTCAAGTATGGTCTGCAGCAGTCTACCTCATATCATTCTGTCTTTACTCTGCATTCTTCTACTGGTACAATTGTGTTAATTGTATATGTTGATGACATTATTATCTCGGGTGATGACGCCGCAGGCATTGCTGATTTAAAAACTCATTTAAGTCACCACTTTCACACCAAAGACTTGGGTGCCCTTTGCTATTTTCTTGGCATTGAAATAGCACGATCCAACGCAGGACTTATGCTTTCCCAGCGTAAGTATGTTTTGGATCTTTTGTCTGAGACTGGCTTACTTAGTTTCCGGCCTGCTGAAACTCCCATGGATGCTTCTGTTAAACTGGATGCGACTACTGGCACACCATTTTCTAATGTGAGTCATTATCGACGTCTAGTAGAGAAGTTGATTTATCTCACAGTCACTCGTCCTGACATTACTTATGCAGTCCATATTGTTAGTCAGTTTAGGCATGCTCCTCGTAACACCCACTTTGAAGCAGTATGTTGTATTTTACGTTATTTGAAGGGTGCTCCCAACCGCGGTTTATTTTATCGTCCTTCTTCTCTTTCGGTGACTGGCTATAGTGACGCTAATTGGGCTGAAAACCGTGATGATCGAAGGTTCACTTCGAGTTACTGTACCTTTGTTGATAATAATCTGGTTACTTGGCGCAGTAAGATGTTGGCTAATTTGAATTTATTAGAGGATTAGCAAGAGGATTTGTAGGAATTTGTTTATGTAATTAGGTTATTGTAATTAATTGTAATTGATTATGATTGATTGGTTTACCATATTTAGGAGATTGTATCTCACTATAAATAGGATATGTAACATACAGATTAAGAGCATGAATAAAACTATTCTCCTTTTTCCTCATGGTATCAGAGCTGCAGAAGCTCTTCTGGGAATAGGGTTTACAGCATTTATTGCGTAAACCCTTCACTGTCTCTTCACTGCCCGGCCTTCATTGCCATTTTTTTCTTTATATCCAGCACACACGCGCTTGGCAGAAGTACTCAAAGGGTTCCGATTGGCAGAATACCAGAAGATCACCGCCAGCTGCCGTGCCACGCACCGCCGAAGAAACTGTACGCAGACCCACGCGCCGGCGCGTGAGGCACTATTGCCTACCGCCATTCTCCAGATTTGGTCGCCGGCCTTTGCTCTTCCTTGCCCAGGTGTTCTTTTTTCATTCCTACGATTTTTCTTTGACTGGTTCAATTTTTCCCATAACAAGAGGTCTATGCAAGTGTGCTGGATTGCTCTTCCTCCGTTTCCAAGCCTGAGAAAATTTCCTCTCTGGTTAGTTTTATTTTTCTCCATATACCCTTCTCTATCCGATGTCAGATTTGACAGAAAAAACAGCCACCTCTCAGCCTCAAAACGAGGCGACCATTTTCAACTCAACAGGAGGAGACTTGCCAAGTATTCAATCTGCCTATAGGTTGAATGGTAAAAATTACATGAAGTGGTCTCAATTGGTTCAAACTTTTTTGAAGGGGAAAGGAAAACTAAGCCATCTACTTGGAACTGGACCTAAAAGGGGAGACCTAACATTCGATGCATGGGATGAAGAGGACTCCATGGTTATGTCCTGGCTTTGGAGTTCTATGCTACCTGAGATCAGTGATACTTTTATGTTTCTTCCAACTGCAAAAGACATATGGGATGCTGCTAAACAGACGTACTCTAAGGTTGGGGATGCTGCTCGCATTTTTGAAATCAAGACTAAGATTTCTGGCACTAAACAAGAAGGACGCTCTGTCACAAAGTACGCTAACATGTTAAAAGGTTTATGGCAAGAAATGGATCACTATCGGTGCATTGATATGAAGTGTAGTGAAGATGCAACTGCGCTAAAGAAATTCATTGAGAAAGAACGTGTATATGAGTTTCTTGCTGGGTTGAACACAGAGTTTGATCAAGTAAGAGTCCAAATATTGGGGAGGAAAGAACTACCCTCACTCAATGAAGCCATTTCCATCATCAATGCTGAAGAAAGTCGCAGGGGAGTCATGCTATAATCATCACCAATCGATGGGTCGGCTATGGTTGGAAAAAATAAAGATAAGAAATTCTCAGTCTCGAACACTACTGGCTCAGATAATGGAAAACCCGAAGGCAAGTCTTCTGGTAAGGATGGCCTTTGGTGTTCCCATTGCAAAAAGCCCCGTCATACTAAAGAACAGTGTTGGAAACTTCATGGAAAGCCTCCAAGTTCCCAGTGGAATCAAAATTCCAAAAACTACATTCAGAGGAGTCAGGGATATGTGACTCAAACCAAGGAAGAAGAAACCCAGCCTAGCAATGAAAAGGAGAGTGTATTCAGCAAAGAAGACATCAGGAAGTTGAAATTACTCCTTTGAATAATGAGAGATCCTTTGTTCCATTCTCTTTAATTCATAGTGATATTTGGGGTCCATCTTGTGTTCCTAATATCTCAGGGGCTCGTTGGTTTGTCTCTTTTATAGATGAGTGCACCCGAGTTACTTGGATTTACCTTCTTAAACAAAAATTTGACGTGAGCAACATTTTTCCCATTTTTCATAACATAATCAAAACTCAGTTTGATGTGGGAATTAAAAGAATAAGGACAGACAATGCTAGAGAATATTTTAACAAAACCTTATCAGCTTACTTTCAAAAAGAAGGAATTGTTCATGAATCTTCATGTGTTGATACACCCCAGCAAAATGGTATAGCTTAAAGGAAGAATGGTCATCTCCTAGCATCTACTCGAGCTCTCCTATTTCAAAATCATGTCCCAAAGAGTTTTTAGGGGGAAGCTGTCCTAACTGCTGCTCATGTAATCAATCGTACTCCTTCTCGGGTACTTGACTTCAAAAGTCCAATAAATGTTCTTGCCAGGTATTTTCCCAATGTCCATCTTTCTACTAAGTTGCCTCCTAGAGTCTTTGGATGTGTCTCCTTTGTTCATGTTCATTCTCACAGTCGGAGTAAATTGGACCCTAGAGCCATCAGATATTCTTCTACTCAAAAAGGGTACAAGTGTTATAATCCTACAACTGGCAAAATGGCAAAACCTACATTTCTGCAGATGTCACTTTTGCTGAACAAGAGAGTTATTTCTCTGATCCTTATCTTCAGGGGGAGCTAGTTGGATTGGAAGATAAAGAGTCCTTTTTGAAAGAGCCATCCATTCTCAACAAAACTTATCAGTTCGATCCTATTCCTGACTCTACTTCCAATGAATCAATTCCTAATGAATCATCCTTTACAGAGTCAACAATTCCTCCTGTCACAAAGCCATTACAGGTATATTCAAGGAGAGTGAAGCCGGTGGATAATCCTGTGCATGTTCAAGAATCAGACTCTTCACTTAGAACTGAGGTAATCCCTTCTATTAAAGTCTCTCCCTTTGTTTCCGATTTAGACCTACCTATAGCTACCAGAAAAGGTGTGAAAAAATGTACCCAACATCCTCTATCTAAGTTTGTGTCCTTTGAAAAATTATCTGAGTCACACAGAAGCTTCCTCACCCATTTAAACTCTGTAGTTATTCCACAATCTTTATCTGAGATACTTGGCAAGGAGGAATGGAGATAAGCTATGAGGGTTGAGATGGAGGCTTTGGAAAAGAATAAGACATGGGAATTGGTGGAGTTACCAACTGGAAAGAAACCGGTAGGTTGCAAATGGGTCTTCACAGTGAAGTACAATTCAGATGGATCTATCGAAAGATATAAAGCAAAATTGGTAGCTAAAGGGTACACTCAGACCTATGGAATAGACTATCAAGAGACTTTTGCACCAGTGGCAAAAATGAATACTATAAGAGTGTTATTATCCTTAGTTGCAAACTATGACTGGCCCTTACAGCAATTTGATGTGAAGAATACATTTCTACACGGAGATCTTGAAAAAGAAATTTATATGGAGATTCCACCTGGTTTTGGCATGAATAAAAGAGAAGGTCAAGTGTGCAAACTAAAAAAGGCATTATATGGCTTAAGCAATCTCCCCAAGCATGGTTTGGAAGGTTTACCAAGGCTATGCAGAAGAGGAAATTCAAGCAGAGTCAAGGTAACCACACACTATTTATCAAACATTCAACTCTAGGGAGAGTCACAGCTGTGATAGTTTATGTGGATGACATTATTGTAACTGGAGATGATTTAGAAGAAAGAGAAGCTCTTCGGAAATATTTGTCAGAAGAATTCGAAATTAAGGATCTTGGGAAGTTGAAATACTTTCTTGGAATTGAAGTGGCTCGGTCTAAAGAAGGAATTTGCATTTCACAGCAGAAGTATACTTTGGATCTCTTGGAAGAAACAGGCAAGTTGGGATGTAAACCGTCAGATACTCCAATTAAGCCTAATCACAAAATTTGGGAATGTGCAGAAAGTGAATCCATAGATAGAGGCATGTATCAACGTCTAGTTGGAAAACTAATTTACCTGTCTCACACAAGGCCAGACATAGCCTATGCTGTGAGTATGGTAAGTCAGTTTATGCAAAATCTCAAGGAGGTTCACCTCCGTGCAGTGAACAGAATATTGCAACATTTGAAAGGTAATCCTGGTAAAGGAATTTTTTTCAAAAAGGGCGTAAGGATGGAAATAGAAGCTTACACAGATGCTGATTATGATGGTTCAGTCATAGACCGTAGGTCAACATCTGGATACCTCACCTTTCTTGGTGGTAATCTAGTAACGTGAAGGAGCAAGAAACAACCTGTTGTGGCAAGATCAAGTACTGAGGCTGAATTTCGATCGATGGCTCTAGGAATTTGTGAGGTGCTATGGCTCAAAATTATTTTGGAAGATTTGAAGATCCAATGGGAGAGACCTATAAAACTTTACTGTGATAATAAATTTGCACTCAACATAGCTCATAACCCAGTTCAACATGACAAAACTAAACACGTGGAAATTGATAGACATTTCATAAAGGAGAAGCTTGATAGTGGTCTTATATGTACCCCTTATATCCCCACAGAAGATCAACTTGCGGATGTTTTGACTAAAGGGTTACCAAGTCCAAATTTTCAAAAGATCACAAGCAAGCTGGGAATGAAGAATATCTATTCCCCATCTTGAGGGGGAGTGTTGGCTAATTTGAATTTATTAGAGGATTTGCAAGAGGATTTGTAGGAATTTGTTTATGTAATTAGGTTATTGTAATTAATTGTTATTGATTATGATTGATAGGTTTACCATATTTAGGAGATTGTATCTCACTATAAATAGGATATGTAACATACAGATTAAAAGCATGAATAAAACTATTCTCCTTTTTCCTCACAAGAAACATTGTGGCTTGTTCAAGTGCTGAGACTGAGTATCGTACTATGGCTCATACTGCCTCTGAAATGCTCTGGGTTCGTTCACTTCTTCAAGATTTTGGTGTTGATATTCCTACTCCTATGACTATGCATTGTGACAATCAAGCTGCCATCTTTATTGCGAATAATCCTGTGTTTCACGAACGTACCAAACACATTGAGGTTGATTGCCATTTTATTCGGGATTTGTTACTTCGCAAAGAGCTGAGCACTCCGTTTGTTCGATCATCTTCTCAATTGGCTGATCTTCTCACGAAACCATTGCCTCGATCTTCATTTCAGAATCTCTCATCCAAGCTGGGCATTTTTGACTTATATGCTCCAGCTTGAGGGGGAGTGTTAGAATTTAGGAGTGATATGATTTTACTTCCTATTAGGATTGATATAGGATTAATTAGGTTTGATATGATTGTCACAACTATATTTCCTTGTCTTGGTTTCTTTCCTTATGCGATGTAAGTTTTTTTTATTATAAATAAGACTCAAGGGAGAAGAGAGAAGACAATTCACTCTCTCCTTTTTCTCTCTTCTTTTTCAACTATCCCAAACTAGTATTAGATCCTAACGGTCATATTCATTCCTCGACAACTGGTTTTGAGTTTGATGCTTTAACAGTCGCCATTCCTAATTATTTTACCACAGTGATTTGCATTCAAGGTAACATTCGAATCACTACAACTACTATAGCCTTAATAAGATGCCATCTCTACACTTGTGTCCTTCCACTACTAGTGAACATCTCTATTCTAATGAAAAGTAATATTATGAATGTGCGGGACAGCTAACAGTCATGTCCACTCTTCTGAGGTTGTTTTTACTTTGACCATCTAAAAGGAATGGACACAATTATGATGTTTTTAGGTTCATTTTCAAAAACTATATTATTGGATCATCCTCTATCATTTATAAAAGAGCCTTAATTTATACCTCATCCAAATTTTGTACAGGCTCTGAAGAGTTAATGGACTTTGGCGAAGCAGCTTTAACAAGGGCAGAATAATAAATCTTCTGGTTAACTTTTTTGGTTCTGTCTTTGCTGGGTTCTTCTACCTCATCGATATAAGCTACACGAAGAGATGGGTATCTGTGACAATGAAATGTCAATAACAGCATATTTAACAATCGCCAGATCCACAAAAGAGTATGAAAGAACACATACTTCGTCATAAGCCTCAGAATGTCTTGTGCACGAGAAATTCCAGCTCGCTTGTCAATACCATATTGCTGACACGAGACCACGTATGTGAACTTCATATCAGCCACTGCTTGACATTGTGCCCACAATGATCTTTCTCCCTTCATCCGATCCTCCATATTTAATTCAACAGCTTTATAGCCCTCCATCAAATCTGATCATAGGAAGTTCATCAAATAACAAAAGGTAGACAATTTCACAATTTACAATAAATTTTTATTCAAATAAAATGAATGCTAGCATTATTATTTACACCATGTGAAATGCTGTATAACATCAATGATTACAAATTATCCAGGTGGAAGAGTAGGCACCTTCATCCTTGGCCATATCTAGGAAGGCCTGAAGCTCCAGAGCTTTACGATAATACATCATGCCTCTTACTGGCATTGTAATAATAAATCAGTACAATGAAAAGTGAATGATAGATGCTCTATAATAAGGTACATAGACAGGAAGCATACCAGTTCTAGTCAAAGTTTGGCCTCTATATGATGCCCAAAGACGTAGTTTTTCTTCAAGTTCATCCGATCCTTTCATTTCTTCTTCGTTGTTGCACTTTACTCGATCAAGAAAGTTGTTCCATTCATCTGCAGAATCAATTTGACACCACCATTTTTTTTTAAATACTGAAATTAATATTAATACACACAGAAAAGAGAACTATTTTCTGCATTGTTGCGCATAACAAGAAAGAAACCTGGAAAAATTTTCTGCAGGTAAAAAAGGATGGAAACACCATCTTCATTTGGCACTTCCAATTCCTGAAGTGAGAAGAGCACCTCTTCTGTGTAGTATGGAGTTAAAACACTACAAGAAACATTGCCAACCCATTGAGGAAATTGACTATCAATGCCATATGACGAAACATAGTAGCATAAAAACCTAATCTTGGAAACGGATTATTAGCCATATGATGAAACTATTCATAGAACCATAATCATAATATCGTACATTAACCAAATCACAATGCAGTACAAATGTCCAGTGTATGTTTTTACAGGCTTTTAGAGTTTTCACTGCTAGGGCGCACACATTGTCTAAATAGAATTAATTAATTAGCTTCGAGAAATAAGAAGATATCGCAATATGATATTTGAACAAACACGAACAAAAACTAATGGCCTCTGTGCTTAAAATAATGCCCCCATAAACGTCATTGTCACAGGCAACTGAAATAGGAAAACTTACGAGAAGGAAAGCATATTGCGGACTTTGGGAGCCGAAGGCATGTCCATAAACAATGAATTCGAGAAGAAGGAAATGCGCCTCCTAGCTTCTAGGTTTGATGGTACATCCATTGCAGATTCCTTCACTGTAAGCAATAGATAGAGCCGTTTGATCTGCAGACATAAACAAAAATTAATAGGTATCTTTACATTTTATTTTATTTTTTCCACGGGGAAGGGGTTGAATAGCTGCTAGTTGAAGATAAACATTCTCATCATGATATATCTTCACCAATCACCTTCTCCTTCCAAGCTTCTGTTTCTTGAACTGGAAAGTTTATTGCTCCAGAAGAAGCAAATAACTGCTGATGTGTTTGCTCAAGAGAGGTCATCCCCTCATGTCCTGATCCACCATGGATTGAATCTACCAAGCTATTGAAGAGAGGAAAAATGAAAATAACATCAGAATGACATCAAGTTAACAATAGAATACGGTGCAATTACATCAAAATGCTTCACCTGGATATGTGATCTTCCATCATTATGTCTCTACTTACAACCTCTAGCATGTCCTGGAAACAAAACACAACTTGATCTCTGTCTTCCTGCTTATTCTCTAACTGCAGAAACGAAACTAAAAGTAATTCAATGTGAACTCTTTATAAATCCCACTCATCAGTAACTTAAAAGAAATTGTCATGTAATATTACAACATATTGTGAATATTTACCAAGCACTTGATAAGCTTGACGAAGTGCTCATAGAGGCTAGGAAGAGAACTCATCTTGAATTCAGTTAATAAATCGTCTTTTTCTATATGGTTGTCAATCTCAGAGAATATATATTCTATAACCCTGGAAACGCAATTTGGACAAGCATATGAGAATGCGTTAGGAATGCTGGGCAGCATGAAATAAAGCACTGTATCAAATCAATATGTATATTAATTTCTACTACAAATTATTAGATTGAAGCAATGTTTTCTAAACGGGTCCAGCCCGGGCCGGCCTGGCTGGTTCAACCAGATGAACCATCAACAAATCTCTAATGCGGTTCAGATTTCAGATGGAGTACTAAAACCACTTATTTTCAAAAATCGTTCTATTTTAACAAACTCGTTTATAACCGCAGTTAAGCCGGCATATTGTAAGAACCAGTTCCTGTTCAAGACAACCGGACAATCTTTGAGATTTATACACAATGATATTTCCCCGTAGCCCTCACCAGGAATGAATCCTCATTCTCTCCATGTATTTTTCACTTATTTACTTTCTGTTAATCTCAGACCTGAGTCTTCATAACGAAGGGATACATGAAGGAATTGCAGATTGATTAATATTTGAAAGTTAAGAATCACCTCTAGCATCAATATAAATATACATATTTGAAAGTTGGAAATGCCTGTCAGATTCAATATATGAAGATGGAACCGGTGGTAAGCAGTGCCTCTTTTATTTACTCTGTTCTCTCTATGTTTTATTAGATTGTGCTTCCTCTTCCAGTTATATTGGTAAAATCCAAGCTCACTTTTATAATCACTTTCTATTTTCAAATTTTGAGTATATTGTGGATTTGTGTTCTTGTGGGTTGTGATAGTTGAAATTAATTTGTATTATGGTCGCAACAATCATATCGGCAACTTTCAGCCAGGTTTTTATTATATTAGATTTCCTTTTGCAGCTTTTCCATGCATCCCAGTCAGTGGACGAACATATCAACCACTACGCAAATGCAACATTAGCCATCATACCTACGTCATGATTGTGTTTTTTAAATCAAATTTTATTGGTTATTAGATAATTATACTTTAGAAAAGTTAAATATGTATTTTGTTATTTTTTTAATATTCATTATATATATATATATATATATATATTAATAAATCAAGGTGCTAGGGCAGTGTGAATGCACTTGACTAGTCCCTGGGTATCTTAATTTAATGATCGGGTGAGCCTCTTGTGGCCCAAACCTCTCAGGTAATTTATATTAGTTAAAGACGTATTTTGCTGTTTTTTAATATTTATTTTATATATACATATATTTTGATAAATCAAGGTGTTCAGGCAGTGTGGGTGCACTGGACTAGTCCATGGGTATTTAATGTAATGATCGGGTAAGCCTCTTGTGGCCCAAACTTCTTGGGTAATTTATATTAGTCTTTTTAATTATATATGACGTAATTATTATGTCATGAATTAATTCCGGTTTACCCGACAGTTGAACCAATATCTATTGGCCTGGCCTCTTTTTTGGTTCGCTTAACAGTCTGGAATTCAAAACATTGATGCAAAACTCACTCTGTTTCACGAGCACCCCGAACCAAATACTTAATAATGTTGCGAAATGAAGCATAGCATTCACGAACAGCACAATACATGTAGTTGTCAGCCTCAATCCTCTTCCTTAGCTCTTTGTCCTTGCCATTGCTATCCTTAGCCATGTCCAATGCTATTGGGATCTAGCCAGTTGATGTAGAATCAACATATACAATTGTTAGGAAGTTTGTAGTTTCAATAGGAATAATGTAGAACCACGCATCATTAGACATGTTTCAAGTATAAAGCATCATTTAAGTACTCAAACAGTCCTGTCTTTGGAGATGTCCAATGCTATTTGGATCTAGCAAGTTCATGTTGCGTAGATATATGCATTATCCAAATGAACCATATAAAGTCACACATCAGTAAAACAAAGCATGGGAGTTCTTAGACAGTCTATCACAACTACTAATATGTCTCCACGCTAATAGAGTAACCACAAAGAGCCCCAGTCATAGTTTCAAACTCATATTCATTAGCAAAAATAGGTAAATATCCGAACATGGTATACAAGTCTGGCTTTCAAAGCTAATAAATATTAGCAGGCATGGGCAGAATAACAAATGAATAATATTTTTCTACTTGTCCACATTAAAACGATAACTATCAATTTGTATTTGTTTTTATATTTTGAATAGAATTTTATGTTTTATATTACAATGGTACAAAAGAAAATTTCAAAAATTCTACATATTGGAGCAAAAATTCCTAAAATATAATTTCAAAATATTAATAAATTAATTGAAAGTTAAAAGCTTTAGAACTCTTACCCTTAAAAAGTATTAAGAGTTCTAAATCCACACTACTTGTATTTTATCCCAGAATCTCCATTTATTTCTTTAAACTTGCAATGCGTTTTTTTTGTCTAAAAGATGTCCCCTAAGCGTCCAAAACTTTCTGGTTCTGAAACTAACAATAATAATATCACATATTAAGATGCATGTTCAATGCGAACATAATAGATTCTGAGAAGTTGCCAGACTTCTTTGATTTTTATAGTGTCACTCTATAAATATAAATAAAGTGCCAAAACCTTTTGATGCGTGTACAGTTGAGTTCAAAAAACTAAGAGTTGAAAAAAATGAAATTCATAGATGAAATTAAGAATCAGGAAAACACCTAGAGAGCTAAAGCTACAAAAAATTTCAAATGCAGAAGAATATGTCATTTCGAATTTATGATGATCCATAAGATCAACTTGTTGACAAGAGCCTTTCAATACTTTTTAAATCTTTCCTTCTATATATTGTTTTTTTTTTTTTTTTTTGGGGGGGGGGGGGGTCACTTCATGAGAGGCCGTAGACTAGCACTAGTTGACCTTTAGGGGACATGTTTACTAAAACTACAAGACTTTTATTTTAGCCACCATCTCAACAAAACGGCAAGCCCTTAGGGAACTTCATTATTTATATTAACTTTTTTTTTCCTCTCAATACACCTTCACATGTGGCTAAACTAAGCTCTTTTTTTAAGGGGCCAAACAGGTGCAACTATTGACCTTTATGGGTTAGCAGTGAGATTTGAACATAAAACTCATGTTTGCTCTAATGTCATGTTAAACTATTAGTAACCATTTCACCAAAAAGCTCAACCTGTTAGGGAGGGCGCAACTTAATTTCTATATTGACTTATTTTATCTCAACAAAAACATTGGGAAAATTTGTTAGCTACACTCTCAATGCC
Source organism: Vitellaria paradoxa (assembly GCA_019916065.1). Taxonomy (NCBI): domain Eukaryota; kingdom Viridiplantae; phylum Streptophyta; class Magnoliopsida; order Ericales; family Sapotaceae; genus Vitellaria; species Vitellaria paradoxa. Next base: position 35,414,026 of record CM034244.1, on the reverse strand, counting down.
CTCTTCCATATCTTTGCAAGCCAATGCATTGGCATACCGACCTTGCTGTAGATTTCCTCTGCTTTGAAGTGATCTAAATGCTTCTCAAACCTCAATCTGCATTTGTTAAATCAATAAATTACTACATATGAATCTTACCTACAAGGAAATGATCTGTACACTTAAACCTGAACTCTGTGTTTATCCTTTAATCCCTTGTCAATAGTATTGGTTGCTGATGTGTCCCCAAAATTGGCCACATTATCCATCATCATTTTATCACCTAACTGCAGGGATCAACTGAGCCCTTAGCCATCATAATTCTATCACCTAATTGCTAGGAGCCTAGGATAAACTGAGCCAACAATAATTGGCTGACGCAAATAGACATGACTAAACGCATCATAACCACTTTTTTTGTTTCCTCTCAAATGATCAGAACATGAATTAGAGTTTTGACCAAGTAGAGAAAATCCTCTGAATAAGCAGATACCATTTGTTTTGGGATTCAATGATATTCTATATGCTTAATACAAAAATTATATCGAGGTTGAAATTGCTATCCCTTCTTATGTCTAAACTATAATTGCAACTCAATAAGCACAAGAGCAATTTACTTATGGCAGACGGTATGGCTCAATTTTCTCCAATTTCCTCAATTTGAAGCCATATCCCCAATTAAACAAACAAATTATTTCCTTTCTCAATACGAAAACCCATATCTCTTTTAGCCATCCTCTTGCTGTTTTGATTCAGAATTGGTCTATACTATATCAATTGACTATCCTCTTTGATCTTCCATTGGATGCCGTCACTAACAAATTCCATATATTCTACAAGTGATTCCAAAATTAAATTGTTTTTCAATTAAGGGTTTTTCAACACTCCCATTTCAAAAAATAGTTTGATCCATGAAACAAACCTTGCTAGCAAGCAAAAATGGAGGCCACTGTATGAGGTCCAAGTCACGGTCCGCCCAATATGGAACAAGTAAAAGGTCCATTTCCCTGAAAATCACACCAACTTTTATACACTACAGCAGAGTATAATAAAGTTCAGGTAAAGAAATTCTCCCAGCATATTTTTAGACAAAAAGGGGTTAGATCAAAGTAAATGAACAAAAGGGGGGCTTTATTTTCTAAGCTGCACATCACAATTACCTATTACTTATAAGATCCTCCTCTCTAAAACTGCTAATTATTGTGTTCCACAGCTGAGCAAATCTAGCTGCTGCTTTTTCTTTATTAGATGGGATCTGGAAAAATAAATAAATAAATAATTTGACTAAATGAAATTCAAGTAATTCAATTTCTATCATTTCAGAGATTATCAAACAAAGATCCAACCAAGTGAAGTGGAGAAAATTTTCAAATTGGTAAAAGAAATAACCTCAGCGAAGTTCCGAGAGAGAGTGGCTTTCAGTCCCTTCTTTTTCACTGGTTCACTCTTTTCCTCTGGAATTAAGCAGGCATTAAAAGCACCAGGCAATGATTGAAATCTGGACCTTAGCATTCCTAAGGTTCTAATCTGGAAGCAGTATAAGTTACAGAAAATAAAGGGAGTGGTAAAAGTAAATAAATTTGAAGAAACTCAATACAGCGGAAAGCTTCAAAGAACCAAACGCATTGGAATCAAAGGCTATATTGGTCTGTTCTTCAGTCAATATACAAATTATGGAACTAGCCAAATTCAGTGCTGGTATCCTGGCATGCAACCAAACTAAATGATGTTTTTTTTTTGTTTATGACAAGCAGAAAGCACAAAACAATCCTCAGATTTCACCACCATGAACACAAAAAGGCAAAACACTGCACAACCTTTGAACTTCCAACCATCATTTTCCTTCCAGTACTATTTATACAATTTCTGACAAAAATTGCATGCCCATGTCTGAATCAGAACCAAGGCCACAAATTTCGCAGTGCATAAGACCAAATCTTAAAACAAATGGAAGATATATTAAAAGCAAACTATCCAGCTAAACTTCTTATGCACTGTTGAAAAAAGGAATGATAACATATGAAACCCTCCACTACATGATGATAAAATTTAGGGTACAAAGCAATTGGTCATTGGAACACAAACATAAAATGGAAGTGGAAGTGACAAAATCAAAATGGAAATATGCACCTTTAGGAGCTCATAGAGATGGAAGCAGACACATTACAGCAACTCTAGGACCCTTAGAGCACGGACACTTACAGAATGGTGTTGAATCTATGTTGGATATGTGTTGGACACTCAGTCCCCTCAAATACTTTCTTGACATAAGTCAAGCACTTATCCAAACGTTTATTACTTTTTAATTGTTTTAGAATCGGACACACTTTGCCACTTTGGATTTGGAAACTTAAGAAATGAATACATCACAAAATTAAAAGAAACATTGGAATCCAGTAAAATAAAAATAATATAGATTTATACCTATCAACCAATCAGTCAAATTTATTAATTTTAAAAATTTTAAGACAAAATTTTAAACTTGTTTATGAGAATAGATCTTTCTAAAATGCCCATCAAATTTATTAATTTTAAGAATTCCAGGACAAAATTTTAAACTTGTTTATGAGAATAGATCTTTCTAAAATAAACATTGAAACTTTTTTTCCATACGCTTCTCTCCAATATATAGAATTAAAAAAATAATTTCTTGCTATTTTGATATAAAATAAGAATATAAATGCATTTGCTTTTTTTCCTTTTGATAAATATAAAATAAAAAATTACTCATTGTCAGGAACACATATGTACATATTTACTTGTTGATTTTTTTAAGAATTGTCAGGCCAGCATAATATTGTGTCTGTCCCCTTTTTATGTACGTGCTTCCTAGCTAGGACCTTCAAAACTTATCACATTTTGATTGGCTAATATTTTTAATACAATGAGACCCAAGGACAACAATTTTATCTAACTGATAGCAAAATATAGCATTAGAAGTTGTGGGACAAAAATATGAAAGTTGCAGCATAAAGAAAATATGTTCCACAGACCTCCCCAAGACGACGGAATGCACCATAGATACCTCCAAATAATGTGGAGAATATGGCATACCAGATCTGGATATCCATAAAATAGACCTAGAAAAATATAAAATTTCAAAGCAGGTCAAGTAAGACCCAAAAAAAAAAAAAAAAGCGAGGGAGATTAAATGTGTGTTGAAACGAATTCAATCCATACAAGAATAATTGGAGCCCATAGCGCAATCACAACACCAATGTTATTCCTCGCTGCAAAGAAGAAGACAGCGTAAGAGACCAATTCATGAAATGATAAAAGGTTTGAACTTTGCACCCTCTATTCACATTTGTTACCGCGAGGAAAGAATTCATGCCACTGATAACTTGTTATGTGAACATGCATGACATCTATTGTTGGATTCACCAGTGGTTTTATCTGCAACAGAGAATCATTAAAGAAGTTGCAAGGAACTGGATCAATTGAGATTGGTAAAGTTCCTAGTCAAAATCACCAAAAATAATTTACCAAAATTCAAGAATTAAATGAACACAAAAAAAGCCAAGCATAAAACAGAATGAACATGTAAACTTTTCAAATAAACAAAATTAGCCTTCAGACAATCCACTATCAATAACTTGAAGTCATTACAAAGGCAAAAAACCTCTTCCACCAGTCCTCCAACATCTCCATGCATCTGCTAAAAACCCATTTGCTAATTTCATTATAAAAAATGAAAGACCAAAAAAATATATATATATTTGCTAATTTAGACCCCATTGGTTTTATGTTTCCATGCATCTGCTAAAAACCCATTTGCTAATTTATTTATAAAAAATGAAAGACCCAAAAAAAAAAAAAAATTTGCTAATTTATACCCCATTGGCTTTATGTTTTCTATTTTTCTGTTTATGATTACAAAATTTTTGAAAACTAGAAAAAAAAAAAAAAAAAAAAAACATGTTTGGTAAACCTACTTCATTTTTTATTTTTTGGCCCAAGAAAATGAAAACTTAAGACAAAAAAATGCAAACATATTATTACACTAATTTATTTTATTAGAACTAAAATAATAATTTATGACTAACAATTCATTTTGTTAAACGTAAATAATTACGTATAAAAATATTTATTTAATTAAAAATGAAGTAATTATCATTCAAATAATAATTTATCATTAAAATGATTAATTTTATATTTTAAATTAAATTAATTAATTTAAAAAATATTTTATTAAATTCAATTAAATTTACAAAAAATTTAACAAAATAAATATTTTATTAAAACAAAAATTAATTATTATAAACGAAATTGCATTACTAAACTTGCTTTCTATTTTTATTTCGGAAGAAAAAATGACAACTAAAAACAAAAAATTGAAAATAAAACAGTTAGACAAAAATAAAAAAAATTAAAAAAAAACCCCACTACTTATTTTCTCATAATAGAGTGCTTCCTTAGGAGAGTTGACAAAGCCATTACAAAGGCAAAAAAATCTCCTTCATAAGTCCTCTTAACATCTTCATTCATCTTCTAAAAACCCATTTGCTAATTTAGAAAACCAACACTACTTATTTTTATTATGACAGAGTATTTCCTTAGCATACTTGAAAACTGGTGGTTTTTTATATGGTCCTCCACATTTCTCACCGGGAAAGCATGACAACTACCCATTAAGTATTAAATCATATGATTTTAAAGAAAGAAAACATCTCTCAAGTTCTAAGAAATTGTCTTACAATCATACTATCCTTACTACCATAGAAAAGCTTCATCCTAACCAAAGTCAACAATTATACATCAAAAAGAAATTTCTTCTCACCCCATATTGACTTTAATTTATTTACCACATCTTAATGCATCTAAAACTACTTTTGATGTCAGTTTCTTAGGACTCGTTTGATAATGCTATCGTTTTTCTATTTATGTTTATTTGTTCATATTTTCTAGCTTTTGTTTTCTGTTATCGTTTTTTTTCTGAAAAAAAAACTAAAACTGTATTTGAAAATGCATTTAAATTTAAAATATTAATTTAATTAATTAAATTAAATATATTAAATTATTTTAATTATACGATTTATTAAAAATAATTTAACAAAATATATTTCATATTAATTTAATTAATTCAATTATATTATTTATTTTTAAATTAATTAAATTAATTTAATTTAATTATATTATCTATTAAAAATAATTTTATTTTAATAAAATACTTGAATAAAATAATTCCTTTTAATGTGATGCAACAAAAATAGACAAAGTATTAAAATTGACAAAATGTTTATAATAAGAAAAAAATGAGAGTAAAAACACTTTTTTTTTATTTTACGTTTTTCTGTTCAACTTTTCATTTTTTGGAAATAAAAAAATAAAAACAAATTTAACAAACACGTTCTATCGTCTGTTTTCAAAATTTATAAACATAAACAGAAACACAGTAAATATAAATGTTACCAAATAGGGCCTTAATGAGTCTTGTTATTTCTTCTTAAATCTTGCAATGTCAACAAGCGGTACATCTCTGTAAATTGCTTTGCACCACACACTACAATAATGATTTTCTTAGGTACACCTTGATCTTTACTGCCGTTTCTCCACTACATCAACCATTCTCACAACCACCAAATCACTAGTAATATTGATTTGCATGTTAAATAAAATTGAAATGAATATGGAGAATGGGCAAGATAAACACCTCAATGTAGTAACTGAAAGCCAACTTTGTCAATATAAGAAGAACCCAAAACATTGTATACCTGGAAATTTGAATAAAGAATTATAGGAAAGCAACAATTTTGAGTATTGTGCATTTAAACAGAAATTCTGCGCATTGGATGCTTACTTGAAAAGAGAGAACGCGCTCTCATGCATTCCCCTTCCAACATATAGCCGAGGCTGCAAGACATCATCCAAACTCTTGGTCAATCATGTACCATGAATCTATATTTCATTCAGGTAAAATCTGATCAACTGCAAACTCAATTACAATAGCATTAAACAAATAAAATGTGAATAACAAGGAACTAAAACATCAATAGCAAGGAGATGCACATACCTGTGACCACCACATCATCAGCATCACCAATTTATTGTTTGAACTCTCAAGGAATCGACGGATGGATGGGAAAAGAAATAGTAAAGCAGTGAGCAGATTTGGTGACAAGTACAAAACAATAGCCAAGATAAACAATGAAGGAGCCTGTGAATTACTCCCAAACCAACTTCTAATGGTTTGAGCAAATCCAGGAGGATGCTCCCCCCAAGTATAAGCATAAGTGACTGGTAGAATTATCACCCATGCAGCAGCAGACACAACCTTCAGTATGTATCTTAGTTTAACATGAAATGACATGCTCCTTCTTGCTTTCCAACTAAGGATAACATCAAGGACAGCTGCATAATTAAGATGTATAATAATCATATGAAAACATTCATGAAGTAGATGAAAACAAGAGTACAACAGGAAGAGGAAAAAAAAATAAAAATAAAAAAACAACAACAACAACAATAGCATCTTGGTCAAATTATATAAAGAATGAAGATTCTTTCTGATTCTCTAAAGCATGTGAATGGTACATGTTAGACTTATATTTATAATTGGCAAATTAGTGAACAAAACAATGATTTCAAACTTGTACCTTTAGGCATTTGGCTAAGGTGTCAAAGGTATAGGTATAGGTCTGAAGGTTTTTGAACGATAAGATTTTTAGAATATTCAAAGCAGTTCAGTGTTATATTTCAAACAAGATTCAGTATGGGAATTGCCTAAACAATTCTTATGTTCTTTTAGGAAAGTTTCCTAATGCTTAAGGAGATAGGAAATACTTTAAGAAGATTCGAATCATTTATAGAAAAGTTTCCTAAAAGATTTTGGAAATAAGAAACTAGACAATCTTATGAAAATTGGATTGCTTGAGTGCTTTATAAATACAGACCCTCTCCTAGGGTCTTAAAATACTTAAAAAAAAAAAAAAAGAGAGAGATTACACATTGATATTTTGAGTATCATAGAAAAGTTATATCATACACTTAGCCAACAAATTCTTTATACAAATTGTTCAACGATCTTCAAGGAGTTGAAGATTGGTCTTTCACTAGAAGGGTTCATCAAGGGGATTGAGCAAGTACTCTATATAAGGGATCGTGAATTCGATTGGGTAATTCTACGTTCTCAAAACTTGAAATCCATTTATAATGTGAGAATTTTGGCTAGTCCCACTGTATGGCTGCAGATGATATAGCAGCTCCTAGTCCGACAACTAGAGCAAGAACCAAGGATGGCGTGAATCGCACGCTCGAGGCTCGTGGTTTTTTTTCTCTTGGTTGATAAGAGTTTATACATTAAAATCCAAAGTTAATCCTGTCTAGGGTTAACTGTCTCCTAATTAACCATTACCCCAAATTTAGGTTATATTTAATCCACGCACTTAAATTCACTGTATCTTGATATACCCAACAATACACTACCCATAAGGTAAAAACTACCACTAAATGAATCCCATTAAATTTGCAAATAAAGTGGAGACCATACAACTCTTTAAAGCATGTGAACTCAAAAATACGGAATACACATTACAAGGAATGGGTCAAACATTTCGAAGAGCTTGTAAAAACAGAAACAGGTATATATATCAGACTAAGCAGTGGAATAGTGAAAAGAATACTACAACCCATACCTACCTTGCCCGAGCTTTAGTATCGCAGCGGAAATAAAGACACTCAGGACTTTCTTGAAAACATCAGCATTAAATACTGAGCTTGGTTGCCCCGTACCATTCCAAGCAATAATTATCATAGCCTTAATAGAGAGAAACAAATGAGTACAACAATATGCGAATTATAGGGTTTAGACATTTACATTTGTTTGCACGCATGCACATGCATATGAATACATATAGACATGTCCATATTAAGAAAAAAATTACCTGCAAGCACAATATAAAAAAACTCCACAATCTATCAAAGCTTCTAAAAATGTGCCAATACGATCGAATCTCCACAAAATTGACTTTCCCAACCCACCGATCTCTACCAGTTGGCCTGTTACCCTGAACATCAAAATAGCCTCACAATTCTTAGGGGGCTCATCAACAGACAATCTCTTAAAGGTAAAATTAGCTTCAAAAATCCTTACAACACATATCGTGATATTTAAGAATCTTACAAGTAACAATAATGTCTGATAAATTTTCTCAATTAGTTGAGACTGTAGAAAAAACAATAACAGAACAAAGCTGAAAATCAGTAATACGATGGGATTACAGGGGATAAGTGATATTATGGGATTAGAATGGGATTTATATCACACTGGGATTATTTAAACCATGTTTGGTTAGTGTTGAGAGAAACAAACACGGCATTAGAGCAAATGAAGGTCCTGCGTTCAACCCAAAAAAACTAGTTGAACATATTTGGCCCCTTCAAAATATTCAGCATGGCCACAAATGAGGGGGTGTTGAAAATTAAAAAAAAAAAAAAAAAGCATGTAGAAATTCTAGAGTTTAGTTTAATGATTTGACACACCCATTAGGTTTATCTAGCATTGTATTTATAATACTAGGAGATGTGTGCATCATGATGGACTTTAACTGTGAACACCTAGCAACAACCAACTACCAAGTAGCCAACAAGGAAAGGTACAAGGTCCTATGTGTTATTGGCCCTAAGAGGAGACATCTCTTCCATTATAGCTCGCCACCCAGCACAAGAGAAGGCATCAGACACAAAGTTAGAATCAAAACCAATGATCACCCAGCATAAAAGAATACATCTCTTCCATTGTTGCATATCAAATATAGCCTTAATGTATGAAATTCTAATAATAAATTAATTATCAATTTATTAATTACGCATATCATGCCCCACCTGAAGTATATTGGTTTTTCAAAAACAAACACATTTCCTCATTTTTGAAATATCCCCCCCTCCCAAAAAATGGCACATGGTTGTGCACACACCCATTTTTCCTATTACAATCAACACTTAAAATTTCTATACCATAATGAAAATGAAAAAGGAACAAGGTGGTGGAAGTAGTTTTTAGCTGTTTACCATGAAAGATTAGCCATTTCCAAGAATTAAAAAGGAATTCTACCTAATCCAAAATTTAAGGCTATTTCTCCTTGTTGCAGATTGAACCTCTTTTATGGCAAACTTGCCCTGCAAAGGCACTTAGATATTCTGTTTATCAATCATGTTTAGGCAACTACATTGTTCTTGGACCTTTAAGTACACTAATCCTTTTCAATCCTCCTACAATACAAAGCTCCATGTCATATTGTTGGGCAACTACGTTGTTCAGTTCCAAAACTAATCTTTTCACCAACACACATTCCACTTTTACATATTATCAAACTTTTAAAATTTACAAGCATGTCTTTGCTATCAGGGATCATGTTCCGTTGGAAGTTCAAACCCTAGAACCTATTGATGTAAGATTGCAATATTGAAAGAAGAAGAAAGAAGCAAAGAAAAAGAGAAGAAGTGAAGAAGAAGCAGCCGCAGCCAAAGAGGAAGAAGCAAACAATCAAATCGTATTCATTCAATAACAATAACCCTATTAACCCTAATTAGGGTTTAAATAATGATCATCTAAAATTCATGGGCCAAACATAAAAGGCCTCTAATAAAATAAACTCAATACTACACTAGCCCAAAACAAATGGGTCCAAGTAATAAACAAAATAAATCACAATCATGCTAAACTAAACAATTAATAATCAATACATAATGCCAATGGTTGGGCCTTTTGGCCCGATGTCTATATACACGCCGTGCTTTGGTGTCCGCACCACCTATGAAGTACGGACTCTTCAAAGTAGATGCTACACTCGTATATCGGATATTTAGAGGATACGGATACACGAAGATACGTTGCGTGTCTAAATTTTTTTTTCCCGGTATAAGACACGGCTAGGATACGGGAGAGACACTTTTGAAATACAACAGGAGTCAAAATATAATATTTCAAACTTAATGCGAGGGTATATTTGAAAGGGTAAAATTTAATTGGGGTTCAAAATGTAAATAATTAAAAACAACTTAAAATGTCTCTTGAAGACTACCAGAGGACACTTTTTTCACGATAGATCAAAACAAAAAAACCCTAGAGCTGTCATGTCTCACCTTCGCTCCACCTTGTCAATGACCGGAGCAGCAGAGACCTCGACTAGCCTTGTGCAGCTCCGGTGAGCTCCATCTTGCGCAGCTCTGGTGACTCCGGCGGTAAGTTTTTTTTTTTTTTCACTGCTCTAGAGCTCTCTCTCGCTGCACTCTGTCCCTCTCTCGCTGCTGTCTCTCTCCCTGCACAATCTCTCTCTCACTGGTCTCTCATTTTGGGATGTCGTATGAAATTGTATGTGCCTTCAATACTTGTTGATATTTGTATATGAACGATATTAGTAGTTTTGCATATGAATAATCTTAATTTGTGGATTGGATGATATTTTTAGTGCTTAATGATATTTGTGCATGAATGATGTTGGTAGTTTTGCGCATGAATGATGTTGGTATTTTTGCGTATAAATGAAATTTGTGGATTCGATGGTACTTTTCATGCTTAATAATTATTATTTATACAAATTTTTGCAGTGCATAAATGCTACTTCAAAAATATTTTAAATAAAATTTGTATTTTAGTTTATTTATTTATTTATTTTTTTGGACATATCTCTAGTGTGTCCTTATCCTCATTTTTTAAAAATTGTCGTATCCCGTGTCTGTACCCTTATCCACTCCCGTGTCCATCTTCGTGCTTGAAAGCATAGAAGAATATGCCAAGTTGATATTTTTCATATTTATTTATTTTCCTTACACCTCAATTCTCGAAGCATTTATGAAGCATAATAGCAAGCTAAACCTGAAATGCTTCCTAATATGCACAGTCCCAATCCAAAAGAAACATTAATATCTGCCACGCAACATCTATCGCACCACCAACATCTTTTTTTTGTTGGGGGGAGGGGGATGTCAAGTCAATCACATTGCTTTTCCTATTTTTGTCATCACCAATTAGTCAACCAACAACTGTGAAGCAAAGACAATCCAAAACAAATGTATCCATGTCCTACACATCGATTTGGTCCTACTTCTACAGGAGGACATAGTAAACAAGGTCCAGGGTTGACTTCTTTGCATAGAATAATGATGGGAGAGCAAACAAGATGCAACCAATTTTAATCTTCAAAAAAAATCTACTGGTCCTTTATGTGAATGATGCATAGGTGCTTGGGAAATATCCAAGTCAGCAGCTAATGTCCAACAAGTAAAATCAATTAATGCTTACCCCATTTTTTCCAGGAACAATTTGTTCAATCGGCTGACAAAAAAAATCAGCATCAGCTCGCATAGGCCAACTTAACCGGAAACAGTCAGCTGACCTAAAATTTGCACAAGGCCAAAGTCATAATATAGTTACGTAACATCTTGGACAAAATGAAACCACTCCCACCCACCCATCCCCCACCCCCCCCCCCCCAAAAAAAAGAGTAATACCAAAAGTATTCATTTAAATCATCATAGTTCCTCCACTGGGAATGCTTCGATATCCCGTTTCTGCTCCTTGCAGCTTCCTTTCGGGGTGGGGGGGGGGGGGGAATTGAAGATGATATTAGAGAAGTTGACAGGAGTATAAAAACCAAGCTTATAATATATTCAAAAACTAATTCAGGCAATACCTTTGCAATCACTTCGTAAATTGGAGTAACAACTTTCTTCAGGAAAGCCTCTTCTTCACCTCCATAGGCTGGCTTCACATTCTCTCCCGTCATCGGACTGACATTTCCAGCTAGCATACCATACAATTCAAATGCCATCTACAATAAAACCAAACATGACATGAGAACCAAAAACATATCACCATTATCATAATCATTTATTATGACCATAAGTGTTGTTCAATTAAAATGATATTTTTGGGCAAAAGGCAAACAAACAATGTTTGATGAAAAACAAATCTGTGGGTTTTATATAATATTTGACCTGAAGCAAGAGGGGGATTGGAGATCAAAATAAATAAATCACCTGATAAACATTTGATATTGGTACATCATAATTTTTCTAAGAAATTTGTTTACATAACCAGCTAGTCATAACAAACCGATTCAAAGTTGTCATACGGAACTTAAACCACCATAAAACAACTTGAATGAACTAGAACAAATATTTATTGATCTTCATTTATGTTACGTGACTCTTCTAAATGTACGATGTACCCTTGTCAGATACTTGACTCTTGGATAAAGATATGATGTATGTGTCTGCATATATAATTGGACATCTACACAAACATATTTAAAAATTCAATTTTAGCACTTAATTATGGGTAAAACTTCTATTTGCATGAAATAATCCAATGACACCTGATAAATATCACATTATCCTATAAAATAAAATGATTATATTAAATATATATGAACTTTATCCATGTCTCCATTTCTTCAAATAAGATATAAATGGATTTGACTCTAAGACACACGTATTCTACAGCCGTACCCGAGTCTATGTAACATTGATTTCCATTATTTTTGTTTAATGTTTATCTTTGTGCATGTGCAGAGAAAATTCCTCTCTTTCTCACCTTTGAGTCCAACCCTCATTCTGCCTATATAATTATTTACTTTAATTGAAACTTCGTTTATGTTCGAAACAACATGGAGTTTTATTCTGTTACTCGTATAATTTAATAACTTTATTAAAATTTGAACATCTATGGATGCTAATCAACACATGGAGTCAGCAGCCATATAAAAGTCCTGCTACCAGTCATACTCAATTGGATACTGTAAGAGAGACTGAGAGAATGAAACTTCTCAAAATCTTCGTTAAGAAAAATTGTTCACGTGCTAATCCCATAATTTGACCTTTTCATCTTAGAAAGCCCGCTGAACGAAAATATCTACATCACGCTACAATACTGTCAAATAGGGTGTGAAACTTCTCAAAATCTTCGTTAAGAAAAATTGTTCACGTGCTAATCCCATAATTTGACCTTTTCATCTTAGGCAGCCCACTGAACAAAAATATCTACATCACACTACAATATTGTCAAATAGGGTGGTGTTGTGGAAGAGATAATATCTATCTAAATGGAGACACTTAGTGCTAATTAAGTGGACAGATGAAACATTTTTGTTTCCTAAGATAAATATAACAAAGTACAAGTAAAATATAATTCTAATATTTCCATTAAACCTTAATAATTAATAAATCACACCAAAATAACAAACAATATATACTTTTCATATTTTTGAATTGCTCTAAAAAGTTGAAAATATTTTTGAAATATTCTATTTTTTTCCTAACCTAAATATCCTACCAAAACAAAATTTTTATCCATGACCTAAGCTCTCTCTCTTTACCTAGGAAGCACAACATGCCTAGGAGGGAGGCGTATGCATGTACAACTCATATCAAACATGGCTACACAAGGACTCATGTTAGCCGCACCATTGGATGTAACCCAAAATTTTCTGTGAATATGGCCTAGACATCCTGTGAAATTTTGACATGGTAGGGGTTCTAATTCTTACAAAAGCTACGTGGGGGAATCTTTTGTTAAATGAATGTTTATTTCTAAAAACAAAAAAATGAAAAAAAAAAAAATAATGCTCATTAGAGGCCTTGGAAAATCTTTAGATCAAGTATCCCGTTAAGCCCTAGCAAAGGTTGCACATGAGTGTGTGTGTGTGTGTGTGAGAGAGAGAGAGAGAGAGAGATTGATGAAGAACAGAGAAGACTAAACAGGAGTAAACATACCAAATACTGAGTAGAACCTAGCCCTCTATCCTTTGATGACAATGACAGCGACGTCAAGGAAAAGGATCAACATACCTAGCTTGTTATTCGACACACTAGTTCTTCTAAGCTATTCCCAAATTGTTTTTGATGACAATGATAGCGATGTCAAGGAAAAGGATCAACATACCTAGCTCGTTATTCGACACACTAGTTCTTCTAAGGTATTCCCAAATTGCTTTTGATTACTTTATTCTAATTAGATAGTATATATTGAAACGCACGAAAATGCATAATCTTTTCTTTTCCCATTAAAATTTCCTCTTCAGTAAATGAACATCTGTCCATATTTATTCCTCAAATAATCAAATACTTTTTGAGTCAAACATCAAATATTATCATTATGTCATGGGAACTTAGGGTGTGGATATGGCTGATGAAATAATTTAAATTTCAAACAAATTAAATTCTTATGTTAGGAAAATAAAACAAATAGAAAGTATGTATTTAATTGTCACTGTCACTGAATAACTACCCATACATATAACAAAAATAGACAATTATACTCTAAAATTCACGTTAACACGTCCGTCTAGTGTCGTAATTCTGTTGCATGCCTGTATCCGTGATATTTAACTTTTTAAAGAGGCTTGAGAAGGTCCTGAGGCTTTAGTAAGGAATTTAAAAATCATCTAGCCCAGTGGAAGAATGTTTGTTTGCCTATTAATGGTGGAGGATTTAGAATTAGAAGGTTTGAGTAGTTAAATGAGGCTCTGTTGTTCAAAGTGGTTGTGGAAGTTTGGGATGGATGGAGCTAGTGTTAACTCAAAAACTCAACTCAACAAAGCCATTGTCCCAAAGTTGGGATCAACTACATGAATCCTCTTGAATTCCTCAATAGAACACATGTAAGACATGATGATGATGTTAACAGTGATTCAGTGAACGCTTTCAAAAAAAATTGATATTGCTTTGTCCCATAGACTAGAGATCTTACGCAACTCTTGTTACTAGAAAATTGAACTGCTTTCTGTTAGCTTAAAACTTTAAATCGGTACTTGTTAACATGGTATCAAGAAGGATGGTCCATGGCTGAATCCAAATACCTCCCCTGTAATGTGATACACCCATCGGTTCCCCTCCCCAAACAATGAACAGTAATAGTATAGTTGAGAAACAGAATAAAATAATTGAGAGCGCTCAATCACCCTACTTCTCTATAATTATATTTATAATACCGAATTATAACTAAAAAAGGAAAATGCAATCACAGTAAACCAACAGTAGTCATGCTCAATTAATACTAAAATACTCCAGGATATTCTGACACTCCCACTCAAGCTGGAGCATAGATATCAATCTGTTGATTAATTTAAATCTCTCGGTGGTTGAAGATTAGATAGATTAAATAAGTTTGAATGAAGATCAGATAAGGCTGAATTAGGATCAGGATAAGAGCTGGAAGAGTTTCAGATGTATAAAGAGTTGGTTGCTGATTTTTAGGGATTGTATCTTAGCTATTTAGGATAGAGATGTATACAGATATTTAGGATAGCTTTTGTATATAAATACCAGCTGTAAATCTGTTCATCGATATAATTTTTTCTACGGAAGAACTTCCTTCATGGTATCAGAGCAGGTGCTCATTACAGAGAGTCCTATTCCTTCCAACTGAGGTTGTCCTCCTCAGATCCAATTTTTTTTTCTCTCTGCTGAAGTTTGTCCTCTTCAGTATTCGGTAAACCTCCTTGCAAAGCAAAAATGAGTGCTGGCAAGGAAGAATCTACTTCTCTTGATCAATCTCCTCTGGCTTCTCCAACCCTTGGTGAAAGTCCCAACCTGCAGATTACGAGTCACAAACTGAATGGAAGAAACTTCATTCAGTGGTCCCGATCAGTCATATTGGTTATTAGGGGTAAAGGAAGGATGGGCTACCTGAATGGAGATGTCAGGTAGCCTGATAAGGAAGATCCTGCTCATGTCAACTGGGAGTTAAACAATTCGATGGTGATGGCATGGTTGATCAATTCCATGGAACCTCACATTAGTCGAACATACCTCTTTCTTCGAACTGCTCAAGCCATCTGGCAGGCAGTGAATACAAATTATTCTGATCTCAAAAATGCATCTCAGGTTTTTGAGATTAAGAATAAACTAAAGGAGATAAGGCAAGGTCAACTGGGAGTCACTGAGTTCTACAATGAACTACAGATGCTGTGGCAAGAGTTGGATCTACACTATGAAGCTGATTGGGGAGACTTGGAAGACAACATAAAGTTCAAAACCCATCTGGAGAAAGAGCGACTGTATGAATTTCTGACAGGGTTAAACCGAGACCTTGATGAGGTACGAGGGAGGATTCTTGGCTGTAAACCCTTGCCATCCATTGACGAAGCCTTTGCTGATGTTAGGAGGGAAGAGAGTAGAAGAAGAGTAATGCTTGGAATGAACCCAGTCAGTCCAGCAGGTGAGAAATCCAGTGAAACGACAGCCCTTGCTGTTAAAGGAGATCAAAGGAATCATCAAAAGGACAGAAGTGGAAGACCCTGGTGCAGCCACTGCAACAAGCCTGGACACACCCGAGAGACCTGCTGGGATCTCCATGGAAAACCAGCCAACTGGAAGCCTAGGGGCTCAAATAAGGGGAAGAGTTTTCAAGCACAGCTAGAGGACAAACCTGCTGAAGGCCTTAAAGAATCAGAAAACAGTGGAATATTTCTGAACAAGACTCAACTGGAACAGCTGAAAAAATTATTGGGTCAAGCTGCAGCAGAAAACTCAAAAAATTCTGCTATGGCATCAGGTACTGCCATGCATACCAAGAATACAAATTCTTGGATGCTGGATTCTGGAGCCTCTGACCACATGACAGGTAATTTATCCCTACTACACTCATATACCTCATGTCATGGAAGTCCTAGAGTTAAGGTAGCCAATGGCTCTTACTCTACTATCGCTGGAAAAGGATCTCTTCGCCTTTCAAACTCTGTGATTCTTCATTCAGTATTATATGTCCCTAACCTGGCCTGCAACTTAATTTCAGTCAGTAAACTCACCCAAGAACTCAAGTGTTGTGCTAAGTTTTCTCCCACTGATTGTGAATTTCAGGGAATGGACTCGAGGATGATGATTGGCAATGTTAGAGTACAAGATGGACTCTACTACCTTGAGAATAAAGAAGATTCTGCAGAAATAGCCATGACTGGGACTGTATCTTCTCTTAGTTCCAATAGGGATGAAATAATGTTAAGGCATTATAGGCTAGGCCATCCAAATTTCCATTATCTAAAAAGATTGTTTCCTGATCTGTTCATTAATAAAAATCCTAGCTCTTTCAAATGTGAGTTCTGTATTCTTGCTAAACACTGTCGTGCCCAGTATCAACCTAAACCACACAGACAATCTCAGCCTTTTTCTTTGATACACAGTGACCTGTGGGGACCCTCTAGAATAAAGAATGTTTCTGGAACCAGATGGTTCATAACTTTCACTGATGATCACACTCGGGTCTGTTAGGTTTATTTACTTAAGGAAAAAGCTGAAACTGCCAAGGTCTTTAAATCCTTTCATTCCATGGTGTTAACTCAATTTCATGCACATATTCAGACCTTAAGAACTGATAATGGAAGGGAATACTTCAACTCTATTCTAAGTGAATATCTTGACTCTAATGGGATAATCCATCAAAGCTCATGCTCAGATACACCTCAACAAAATGGTGTAGCTGAGAGAAAAAATCGACACCTTGTCAAAGTTGCTAGAGCTCTTATGTTCACTATGAATGTACCCAAGTATTTATGGGGAGAAGCCATTTTAACTGCCTCTTACTTAATCAATAGAATGCCTTCTAGGCCCCTGAATTTCTCTGTTCCTTTGAATAACCTCCTTCAAACTTACCCAGATTTAAGGTCCATTAACTCCTTACCTCCAAAAATTTTTGGATGCACTGTTTTTGTCCATAATCAGTCACCAAATTTGTCAAAACTTGATCCCAAATCTATCAAAAGTGTTTTTGTTGGATACTCTCCAACTCAACGTGGTTATAAATGCTACTCCCCTTCCCTTCGTCGTTTCTTTGTGTCTTTAGATGTCTCTTTCATTGAAACTCAGCCCTTCTTCACCAATCCTTCTCTTCAGGGGGAGATGGTGAATGAAGACAAGTCTTGCTCTTGGGATACATTCCCTGCCACAGAAGATTCTTAGTTTCAGTCCTTAGAAGTCCTGCCTTACACCACAGAATATCCTGTTTTTCCTGCAGAACCTCAGCCCACAGAACCTCAGTCTATACCTATAGAACCTAACATGGTTTCACCTGAGGAATCTCTAAGAGAAAATACATCTCAGTCAGGGGGAGGAACTACCAGAATTGTCTCTCAGCCAAGAGATCAATTGCTGGTTTACTCAAGACGTAGGCAGAACAGACAAAGCCAATCTGACTCGAATTCAGATTCCCAGAACAGTGAAGGAGGTACTGAGAACAATATGGAGCAAACTGAAAATCCAGAACAAGATTTGAACTGGCCTATTGCACTTCGGAAAGGGACAAAAACCTGCACACAGCACCCTTTGTCCAAATATGTCTCTTATGCAAGACTCTCACCTGGGTTCTATTCTTTCACTACCTCTCTGTCAAAAACTGCAGTTCCCAACAACATAGAAGAAGCCTTAGAAGATCAAAACTGGAGAGCTGCAGTTCAGGAAGAAATGACAGCCCTGCAGAAAAATAATACTTGGAAGATGGTAGAACTCCCTGATGGGAAGAAGCCTGTCGGCTGCAAATGGGTTTTTGCTATTAAATACAATACAGATGGGAGCATTAGCAGATATAAAGCCAGGTTGGTAGCTAAGGGATTTACTCAAACACTTGGAATTGATTACCAAGAAACCTTTGCTCCGGTGGCTAAGCTAAACACTATAAGAGTCCTGTTATCCCTAGCTGTAAATATGGATTGGCCATTACATCAATTAGATGTAAAAAATGCCTTTCTAAATGGAGATTTGCATGAAGAAGTGTACATGACTGCACCACCTGGATTTGAAGACAACAACAACAATGTGTGCAGATTAAAGAAGTCTCTCTATGGGTTAAAGCAATCACCAAGAGAATGGTTTGAGAAATTCACTCAAGCTGTTAAGAGAAAAGGATTTACTCAAGCTCAGACCGACCACACACTGTTTTACAAACACTCTAGGGAGGACAAGATCACAATCTTGATTGTATATGTGGATGACATTATTGTCACTGGAAGTGATCTAGTGGAATTGAACTCCTTGAAGAGGTATCTAGCAGGGGAATTTGAGCTAAAAGACTTAGGAGCTTTGAGATATTTCTTGGGAATGGAAGTTAGTCGCAGCTGTGCAGGAATCTCCATCAGTCAGAGGAAGTATGTGCTGGATTTGCTTCGGGAAGTGAAAATGCTGGGCTGTAGGCCAGCTGAAACACCTATGGATCCTAACATAAAACTGGAACTGGAAGGTGAAGAAGTTGACAGGAGAAGATATCAGAAACTAGTGGGTAAATTAATTTATTTGTCCCACACTCGACCTGACATCACCTTTGCAGTAAGTATGGTGAGCAGGTTTATGCACTCTCCAAAGAAGCAACATCTTGAAGCTGTGTTGAGGATCTTGAAGTACTTAAAGTCTACACCTGGTAAGGGACTGTTTTTCAAGAAAGGAAGCAATAGAATAGTGGAGATTTACACCGATGCTGACTGGGCTGGCTCATCAATTGATAGGAAGTCTACGACAAGCTACTGTTCTTACCTTTGGGGAAACTTGGTGACTTGGAAAAGTAAAAAACAGCCGGTGGTAGCTAGAAGTAGTGCTGAAGCTGAGTTTAGAGCTTTGGCTCATGGAATATGTGAAGGTATTTGGCTTGAGAGACTATTAAAAGAGTTGAAGGTGTCTTATTATGCTCCTATGAAAGTCTACTGTGATAACAAGGCAGCCATCAACATAGCACAAAATCCAGTCCACCATGATCGAACAAAACATGTTGAAGTGGATCGACATTTTATCAAGGAGAATCTTGACAACAAAACTGTGTGTTTGGACTACATTCCTACTCGGGAACAAACTGCAGATGTCTTGACAAAAGGGCTACATAAACGAGGTTTTGATAATTTAGTAAGCAAGCTGGGAATGATTAATATATACTCCCCGCTTGAGGGGGAGTGTTGATTAATTTAAATCTCTCGGTGGTTGAAGATTAGATAGATTAAATAAGTTTGAATGAAGATCAGATAAGGCTGAATTAGGATCAGGATAAGAGCTGGGAGAGTTTCAGATGTATGAGAGTTGGTTGCTGATTTTTAGGGATTGTATCATTAGCTCTTTAGGATAGAGATGTATACAGATATTTAGGATAGCTTTTGTATATAAATACCAGCTGTAAATCTGTTCATAGATATAATTTTTTCTACGGAAGAACTTCCTTCACAATCATTCCTAGCTTGATGCAAAACTGCTGAAACAAAGAGCGAGTCAAACACAATAATAACATTTGAACCCAAACCTCCTAGGACAAGAACTCTAATACTATGTTTAGTCACCAATTATTCCAAAAGTTTTAGGTATCAGGAAATGAGTCCAACGATGTATATTAACCTAACTTAACAATTGATAAGTGAATGCTACAAAGTGATAAAAGAACAAATATATATATTAAATGTGTACTTCCTCAAACACTATGATGCCTTAATAAAGCAATGCATATCTAAGAATATGATATGAAGAAAGAAACGTTTCAAACCATACATGATGATAAATATAGCAAAGGCATTCTGGCATGAATCTTAGGTTTGCCGCTTCGCCCCATATAAGAAGGTATAAACCCATATATAACAATTTACGCTGTTGAACTTCCTGTTGTATGGTGGGTAACCTGCAGTTTGACAACACAGAGAATTAAACAGATGCAGTTTGTTTTTTTTTTTTTTGGGGGGGGGGGGGGGGAGACCATGCTTGAAACCAATTTTGTAAACAATCCCAGACTCAGGACCATAATATAAGGTGACATAATGAGATCTGTGGGTCCTTTCTTTGTGACACGTTAGCCACATCTGTGCCAAATGCCAGAGGAGCTTTCTATGTGAAATGTCAAATGCCCGTTACCTTCCCCTGATTTTTTAGTGATTACATATAGAACATCTCATGTCGAAATCACACACCTATCATACACTCATTAACAAACTGGACGTGTCTTTAACTGTTCCGATAGCAATACAGATTGCATTAAGTTTCCTTGAGCCTTTCTTTAAAAAAAAAAGTTTCCTTGAGCCTAAACAAAGGATCTAGATGATAATATATAAAGAAATTATCGTGTCAACAAGTCTTATCATGAGAAGCCTCACCAAAGACTACTTTTGCGATCCAAATACTTGCACCATTTCTTGTAGTTCTTGAAAAGTCTCTTCATCACGTCATCCAAAGCACATTCATCCAACTGAGCAACCAAAAGAGAAAAAAGAAACTTGCTTAGTATCATTTTTTTTTTTTTTTTGATTGGTAAGGGGGGAAGGCACCCCGGGTGTCGAACCCGGGTCAATGAGGAGGCGGGGGAGGCTTTTACCACTCTGCCACAAGCCATCCTCAAGAAACTTGCTTAGTATCATATGAGAAAATAAAATAAAATCATGCTAGCTAAAGTAATGGCATCACCTGGACGCATTTCAGCTTTTAAAAATTTAATACTTGTTAAGTCACCAATTGTCCCAAAAACTTAAATTGTTAGGAAATGGGCTCAATGATTTATATCAAGCTATTTCAATACTTATACTCACATACAACCCCAACTCGTACGTGGAGCAAAGAGCTAAATTAAACAAGGTGCACCAACATAAATTAACAAGTGCACAAGAACAAACGGGAAATAAAAATTAATAATGAGACTTGAGCCCAACCTCTTGGAACTAGAGCAACTCCATGGGATAAGACAAACTGCAGTGTTGTCCGATCCCCATATGACGAACAGGGTGGTAAGAACTTTTTTCACATTATATACATTAGAAATAAGGCATTAGCAAAAAAACCTAATATCTACTTCAGTAGAGATAAAAGGAGACCTAATGCATGAGGCTCCTAAGTATGCGGGGACAATGTACACATTCTTACCAGAGCGAGTGTTTCCAATTATTGAACTCATGACCTCCCCGGTCACAAAGGATCAACCTTACCATAATTCATTTAGGAAAAAAACAAGAAAAAAGGAAAAAGAAGAACGAAAAGAAAATGAAAAGAAGAAGTTGTTATAGGTTTCAAAGTTCCTAAGTTTAAAAACCTTAACTGCCAAAGGAATTAATCAATATAAATCCACGTTATCTTAATTTTAATCATAGGCCCTACAGAATTTTTTTCAAACAAACAATGTGTATCACTAAATTACTTGTTCCAAGGATGGATAGGTGGACGCGTACATTGTGTGGGAGGCTCTTAAAAAATAAAAAATAACATGACACGTATAGATGTGAGTTTAACAGCAACAAAGTATATAACGCAAGCGCCTCACATTTTAAGAAGTGTTATCTCTTAAAGAAAAAATGTACAAGCATTACTGCAGTACAAGGACAATACACCATAGTTAATGAAGCATGTCTTTAATACCTCAAGTGTTTTTGCCTAACTTTTTACGCCCATCAGGTTCCTAAAAAGAACCATAATAGGTTAGACAATAAAAGGGCAACTCAGTTCTCAAAATTGTCAACTATTTAGGGATGCTTATAATATGTTCACAATGTAATGCTTGCGCATTTCAAACTGGTCTTCTCTAAGATGGTCCCATTCCCAAGGGTATTTTTTTTGCTTTTTCTTTTCTCTATTAATTTAGCCGACCCCACCTAGTGGGAAAAGGCTTGGTTTGGTTTGGTTTGGTTTCTTTTCTCTATTAATTAACCCCAAGGGTAATTTTTTTGCACCCTTAAATCTGTTTTACCTGTTATTGTGTTTACCCCTTGTACGTTCTGCTTCCGTTAACAAGGTGAAATGTCAGCTATATCCCCATGAACAAACATACGCATAATGTGCAGGTGATCTTGTATGACAGCTATTTTAATGATAATTTCTTGAATGCTCCCCCTTGTAAATCTAACAGCACAGAATGGTTTTCTCAATTTTAAGAAATTAGAGCTAAAACATCTAAGCAAATGGGTTATAGAAAAGAAAACACGCTTCTTCCCCACCAGCAATATCAATAACCAATAAGTGTGGTAGTACACATCACAAAAGTTGTCCCAGAAAAACAAATTAAAAAAATGGCACACAACCAGAAGCCATCCACTTTGGGTGATACGAAACAAAAATATCATATAAAGGATATTTCATAATCAAAATCAGCTTTTCTCCATGCCACCCCACATTTTTCTCAACAGAAACATAGACCCAGTATGATTTTGAAAAATGTAGGCCAACTTACTGGAGGGATGCTATATCAGCTTTTGCAAACATTGCTAGCACAAAATATTTGGGAAAAAAACAAATTGATAAATAAAATATAATTCAATACAAAATTTAAGAAAATTGAAGAGTGAAAATATGGTTTTATTAAAATTACAGTGAGTAAATTTCACTTCAAAAAGCGTTCTGAAATATTAGTCGTCAAGTTATATGCATAGGGTACTAATAACAACAACAATTGTAAGGTCCAAGAAAATCATGATGAGATCAGAGATGGGGTGCAGTGGAGGTAATAGGATCCTGACAGTTGTAACAGGAATGTTAGCAGAAGCAATTATGGCAGAAGTCTTGTCATCAGTACTTTGATGACATAGGGGACTGTCCATGGTATGTTAATAGCAGAGGATGGCAGTGAAGGTGATGATGTAGTTGCCATTGTATCCCAGAATTGTTTCAGAAGACAGACCTTGGGTTGTTGATCAGGCTTTGGGAACTGCCGAATGTGCACATTTGCAAGTAATAGAATCAGGTGCTCCCTTTGATTTGCCACATTATCCTTCTGCAAGTTTATTTACCAAACAAATAGTCAGTGACCTAAAGAAAATTAATACAACTTGCAGTGCATACTCAAGCAGCATTTTTCAAACAAAGAACTATATTTATATACAAACATATTGTATTCTGTCACCTGAAAACCAAACATTGCTTGAAGCCAGTCTAGGATATCTTCATCATTTTTCTTCTTGTAGTCCCTTGACCATGGAAGACCCCTGGTATTGCGAAGAGCTACAAGAGCAGCTTGAATCTGCAAATTAAATAGCCAACAGCTTTTAACCATAATCATGAAAATCTTAGAGCAAAGGTGAAAAATACACTGAAGTACCAAATGAGAGCTTGAAACAAACCTCTGGATATCTCATAATTGCCTGATTCACACTATCAGGATCAAGAGGAAGAATATTATAAGGGACATAGATCTCAGTCTTTTCTGCAACTTTATCATGAGCTTCCAATATCTGCTAAGGTATATCACCGTGCTAAGTGAGACATGTAAAAAAATCCTGTATGGAGTCGATCTTCTAGTTCAATGGTCATTTAAGCTTTTTATTTATAAGAAACAGACATCAAAAATTGTTCTCTAACTAAAATAAATGTTTCGGAACCAAAACAATATTGCATTTAGCTTCACCTCACGATCAACTTCCACAGCCTGGGTCTGATTGACAGCCTTCAGAACCTCAAAGAGAACATTAGCAGTCTGGTATGCTTTTGTAAGCTGTGCACTAATAATAAGGGAAAAAAAGACTGTCAAATGAAAATACCACTTGAATAGCTAGTTCCAAGCACTGTTCCCAGATATTCCTTTGTATCTCTCAGAAACTCACCGATCAGCTTTATCAGCAGCATTTTGCAAAGCTTGAATATATTTTTTGTAGTAATGCTGATAAAAGCTTTGCATCTCACGTGCATCACTTTGTTTTACTCTTCCCATCAACGATGGATCATTTTCCTGAAGCATTAAAGAAAATCCCTTTAAAAATAAGAAGAGAGTTATTCAAGTCAAATGATAATAAACAGTAGAATGACCAACACAAGCAAGAAATTGGAACACTTCAAGAAGATTCCAGATTTTGAAGGTTTCTAACTTGGTTTTGAAATTTTCACAACTACCCAACACCTCCACCAGTCATAAAAGACAATAGAAAATGGACAAACGTTTGAACATACCTTATTGGAAAAGCAAGAACTATGAAGTGATGAGAAAGATACAATAGTAATGAGCAGAAATAGAATTCATTATGGCTTCCCACACCAAATAGCTTCCAATGAATATCAAAAAAGAATCATTTTAGCTTTGGTTCCCTCGGATCTCTTACCAAGGGCCATTCTCATCTGGACTAAGGGAAAGCATGAAATTTGATTTTAATGGCAGTTCTATTGGAACTTAAGTCAACTCAGGGTTGAAAGAATTGCCACTTGCCAGAGAGATCAAACTCCTACAATTTTCTCTTTAACTAGCAAGTAATATGGGTTGTCCAATCAAGACAGATTTTAGGATTAATTGAAGGCCTTAAGCTCTCAGATTTTTTTCTATTCTATTCTTCAACTGTTCTGACCCCAAAATTTACTTACATATCTATACTAATATATAAAGGCAACATCAGAGATTTTTCAATATGCATTAAGCCTGTTAAGTAATTTCTTAAAATACCCCCTACCATCAGTTATCTGAAATCCCCACATTCCTATGTTTACAAAAGCCCTACTATTAAATGACTTATTCTGTATTTAATAATAATTTTATACTAATTTTTTTTACTTGCCACATATATAATAAGGGCTCTAGGACAAGATATAAAGTCTAAACTACCCACACTATTTAATGGTTGTAAATGGAAAATGACAATGAGATCTAGCTAACCATTTATGAAATCCAAATGGTCCAAGTGCCAACACACCAAACTTAAGGGAATTGGGGTGAAACTCTCTCGTTATCAATTCGGGGTACTCCACAATTTAAGAAAGGGAGTGAAGTAAGCAATAAACAAACATTTTTTCAACAATCAGTAGCTTTTATGTTACAGGTCTTCCATTCTGTGTTTATGTTATCAATAGTAGATTCAAAAGCTAGTTCAGACAATAGATAAACTCATTTAGGCTATGATACCCATTAAACAAGATATTATATTCCACAGAACTACTGGTGAAGCTTAAGGGAATTGGGGTGAAACTCTCTCATTATCAATTCGGGGTACTCCACAATTTAAGAAAGGAAGTGAAGTAAGCAATAAACAAACATTTTTTCAACAATCAGTAACTTTTATGTTACAGGTCTTCCATTCTGTGTTTATGTTATCAATAGTAGATTCAAAAGCTAGTTCAGACAATAGATAAACTCATTTAGGCTATGATACCCATTAAACAAGATATTATATTCCACAGAACTACTGGTGAAGCTTGCTATTACATCCAATGATAAATAATACGTAATTCCAGTTATATAACATGCATATTTAGTATATATTGAGTAAAATAAAGCAGTCACTCACGTGGAAAAGCAGAACCATCAATGCTTACCCTTTCCAGACGTTGAAGAAGTGCAGTTTTAAATTGGCGAACACCACGTCCACTAGAAGTGGGGTCCAGACGATGAGCTTTCTCAAAAGCATAAAACCGACCTAAGTAAAAACAATCATTTTGAATGTTTCAAAACACAATAACAGAAAACATACAAAAAGAAAGAATTGGACAAGATAACTAAAATAAAACAGAAACATGAACGAAGAATAACAGTGATAACAAGCAAAAAAGCAAAAGAAAAAAGAGAAGAGAAAACAAAGTGACAATTTTTCAAACAAATGAGAGAATTCATCACAACTAAACTGCTTAAAGTATTCAAAACTATCAAAAGGCCATCCCATCTTACATCTAAGGCTCCTTATTATCATGAGATTTTATTAGAGATCCAAGTTCTGATGCAATTCAAATAAATAATGTATATCAGCTTCATTATTGTCACATGCTAAGATTATATGTATTGGCATCGTATCACAAACCTACTATGTGGCAATTCTTTAAGTAGTTAGAAAGTTTCTACTTGGATGGAACCAAAATAATGTGGAAAGTCCATCGAGTAATTTGTATTTTGAGGGAGATAATTGGAATCTTTTATGCTTAGTTTCCAAAAGGGGCCACGAATGACCAAAGCATAAAAATATCCGAATCCAATGGCCCAATTGAAGATGTTAAGATAGGGTAAAATAGCCTCAACACTTTTTTTTCTTTTTTTATTTTTTTGGTTGTCGAGGGGTTTGGGGGGTCACCCTATAGAACCAACTCTGAAGGATTTCATATTTTGATTTTTTGAATGGAGAGTCGATATTGTATGATTTTTATTCATTGGCGTAATTGATTTTAAATGGGGGACACTTCCTTGTTAAGATATAAATGATACCGAGTGCAAATAAGTAGTACTACCAAAGGCTATTATGCCAAACCTAAGCGACCAAATTGTAAAACTAAGGGATAGGCCACAAAACTGGCCTTGCTCTATCCTTTTAGCGATTCTCGTGCCAACAAAGAAAGCTTTAGTTTGGCCTTCTTTAGCTCTATCCCTCACAAGTGAGTGAGGATACAAAGTCAAAAGAAGGGGGAAAAAACTTTTAAAAAAAAAAGGAAAGGAAAAGGGGGCTTGCCTATGCTTGGCACCCTTAAACTTCTTGTTTTGATTTTTTTGTAATCTAGCTCCGCCCAAAATTCATACTAGTTTTGGTTGACATGACTTCATTCCTAGTTTAGTTTATTTAGTATCACTCATTCTAAATTTCATCTAGAATATCTTGTTGCAAAGAAGTGATTAAACTTAGGCATTGTTTGGTATCTTTATTTGTTTTAACTTGCACTATGTTGATGTTTTCTTGATGAAACTGTTAAATCTCACTCCTTACAATGAGATAATAGGTTTTGATTGTAATAATGCTTTTCTTGTCGATCAACAGGTAACTAACATCAGTATAATTGCCAAAACCTACAATTACACTACATACAATACATGTTGCTAAATAGGCACTCATGCATATCTTACAAGTGTATCTTTTTTTCTTGTTTTGATTTTTTTTTTTTTTTTTTTTTTTTGGTAATCTAGCTCCTCCAGACTAATCAGTCTAAAATCTATAATGTTGTCAGCTCCACTTTTCATAGGGATCAATACAATGAATGTCGCATTTACACTCTTAACAAACTGTTCCCTCTGATGAAATTCATTAAAAACATTCATTATCTTCGAGCATGTCCCAACATTGGTGAAAGAAAGCAATTATCCAACCTTCTGGTCCTAGAGTCTTGTCCTTATTCAGTGACTTTAAAGCCAATCAAACTCAATGAACCTGCCTTCTAGATTCTCCTTATCCTGATTCACAATTTGGTTAAACTCCAATTAGTCCACTCTATGTCTCCATATCCCTTATTCCTTAAAAAGATCTTCATAGAAATTGACAATGCTGCTCTTAGTCAGCTCTTCCTGCTCCAAATTATCAAAATGAAGAGGAGTATATGGAATAACGGAAGAACCTCCCAAATTTGTTGCTCAAAAGGAGTTTGAATTGGAATGTGAGTTAATAAAGAAATCGTTGCATAGCCTAAAACAGTCAACTAAAGCATGGTTTGGTAGATTCAACGAGGTGGTTACGCAATTTGGCTTGAAAAAATGTGGCATGGATCATTTACTAATCCATTGACATGCAGCCAGTGGTAAAAATTGATTATTAGTCTACATAGACACCTAGACAGCATTGTGATTATAAGAGAAAAAACAAGGGGAATATAGGAGTTAAAATAGTTTCCTGAGGGTAAATTGCAAACTAAAGATTTGGCCTTGTTAAAATATTTTTTAGGAATAGAGGTTGCAAGATCCAGTTGTGGCATTGCATTATTCCAACAAGAAAATGTTTTGAATTTGTTGCCAAAGACAAGATTGCTAGGAGCTAAACTAATCGATACTCCGATGAACCCTAACAGGCCAACACAAAACTACTACTCAAAGAGGACCAATTGCTAGATGATCTGAACAAATATAGAAGTTCGGTTGGCAAGTTGAAATGATCTGAACAAATATAGAAGGTTGGTTGCCAAGTTGAACTACCTAAAAGTTATTCGATATGGCAATTGCTGCTAAGAAGAGCAGCTGAAATTCATTCTACCATCAGAATTAACATGCCCCACCCGCACACAATGAACACAAAATCAATTTGCACAGTCAAACAGAACAGCCAATCATACTTTGTGCTGGCTCTAGAAGTACAATAATTCTTTTGAAAGAAAAATTGCACTGAAAAAGCACTTGCAAAAGAGATAATCAGTAGCATTTTTCCGTACAAACTACATAAATGTATTTATGTACATATATAGATGGATGAGTGTTCAGGAAAAGACAGAAGAAATAAAAACTTACATAGATAAGCAACCCTTGCATTGGCCTTCTCAACTTCATTGGCAACACGGAGAATTGGAGCAATCTCTTCAAGAGTTGATGGCACGACTTCACTGTCGAATGTAGACTCTCCCAGATTGCCCGCTGTCTGAGTCCGCATGATCCGCCGCTGCTGCAGCTGCGGCTGACTAGACCTTCCTCTGGATGACATTTTCACTAAACTCCGCTCAAGGCCTCAAAATCACCCTCCTTTCCCCGTAACAATCAAAATCCAGCTCAAAAACAAACCCTAACCAGTCCATTCACCAAAACCATAAATATCACAGAAAATCCATAACAGAAAGATGTACATAAAAAGAGAGAAAATGAACTGAGATAAAGCAGATAAAAAAAATAATAAATCAGTAAAGACTACCGGAAAGAAGATGGAGAAGCTAGTCAGCTTATGAATCTATCATCTGCAAGAAGCAAAAACAAATTGAGAATCATGAAGAAAAAAGATCAAGTACAGTACAGGTACCAACACTGCAATGTGAATCTAAAATAAACCAAAAAAAAAAAAAGGATCACATTTCGAAAAGTTGAACTTGCATGTGCGGGTGTGAGGGAGAGAACATGGGTGGTTTCAGTGAATGGACAAACCCTAGGAGAGAGAAAAGGCCGGTAGAGAGAGAAAAAGAGGGTGGGATGAGTTTGGGGGTGAGCAGGTCGTGTTTCTGCTGCAAAGATGGTTGTTTAGAGCAGAATGGAAGCTGAGGCTCCGTTAGGCATTCCAACTAATTACTGCTAGCTGTTATACCCAATACCAAAGTGGTCGAAAAAATGTAAAGTAATCAAAATTTAAAATTTATTTAAGAAAAATTACTTTTTTTCTTTCTAAATAAAAAAATAACTAACTAGCAAAAATAAAATTAAGAGTCTATTTCGGAACAATTAATATTGCCTAATGACTAATGACTAATAATTGACTTAAAAAAAATAACTAATTTAGTGTTTAAGAAGAAAAAAATGTGACTAATAGCTAATAATTAATTAAAAAAATTAATTAATTTTATGTTTGAAAATGAAAAAAATAACTTTTTTTAGGTGGTTAATTTATTTTTATTAAATTAAAATTTTTATTCTTAAAAATTTTTTAAAAAATTAAAATATAAAAAAAATAAAAAAATTTAATCACTATTAAAATTATCATTAATTTTAACTAATAACAACTCTTCCGAAACGTACCCTCCGCCATTCCTGCCACTCCAAGCCCGGAGGTGGGGGGAAGGATATGCAGAGAAATAAAGTTAAGCTGGTGACCTGGATTTTGCACTGCCGATGGGTGGGTGGGCCCTATTCTGTCAGACTTTGCTCACAAAAGAGTCCAAGGAGTTCGTATAATTACTATTGTGCCAGTGCGTGCCAGCACCCCAAAAAAATAAAAATAAATAAATGAAAAACAAAAAAAAAAAAGTTCGACCTCCTTGATAGCGTCTTTATTTTTTATTTTTTTATATTTTTAAAATTTTATTTATATTTTTAATATTTTATAAGTTAATAACAAAAATATATTTATTAAATCTGTTTATATTTTTTAACTCTAAAAAAAGAAAAATATAAATAGAATATTTTTTTCTGTTGTAAATATTTTATCAACTTTAACATTTTATCCATTTTTGTTATATCATAATAAAATGAATTAACTTATTCAATATATTATTAAATAAAATTATTTTAATAAATAATATAATTAAATTAATACGTAATATATTTTATTAATTTATTTTTAATAAATAATTAAATTTGTAAACGTGATTACATGAAAATGCCAAACAAGTTTTTACGTAAATAGAAATATTATTTTCACTTTTTTATAATATTTTATCAATTTTAACATTTAGGGTGCGTTTAGTGCGCCAAAGTTCTCTGAAAATTTTTGAAAATTTCTATAAAATTTTACACATTCTTGTCTTCTTAAAATTCAAAAAACATTTAATATCTTTCAAAAAAAAGTCGATAACTAAAATTCGGTTAATCAAATAGTAAAATTTTTTCGCTGTTCTCATTATAGACTCCCAATCTACCAAATGACACTCACTTTAATTATTTTTTGTGGCATTTTTAAAACCGTTCTAATGGATTGTAGAAACCATTCCGACAGAATTGCGCGATCAACTTTCATCCAAACGGTTTTTACAATCCATTTGGACGGATTATAATGTAAAGAAGTTACGACTGTATAAAATTTTGAATTCGTTCAAACGGAAATCTAATCCGTTATAACGAAATTTACTATTCATCTCCAAAAAATATAATTTGAGCTGTGTGCACCAAATACAAAAAACTTCCCAACTCACATTTTATCTCATTTTTTCTCACTTTTTGGAGCGCCAAACGCAGACTTAAAATATCGAACCAACTCTAAAATAAGCTAGCAGTTTTTTTGACTTTTTTTAAAATATTAAATTTACTCCTTAGAATTTTAATTTTTTTTAAAATATTAAAAGTTAAAAATATCATATCAACGAAAAAATTTTAAAAATTAACTCTCTTGGCTAATTTGTAGTTAATTATAAAAATAAAATAAAATAAAAAATAACTGTTCTTCTCCCGAAGCTCGCCCAAATAACATCTGGAGGGGCAGGTAATGTAAAAACCACAAAAAGAGTGGGTGTTCCAGTCGCGGGTTCGAATATCAAAAAAGCGCATCGGAATCAAAAAAGGTTGAAAAGCATAACTATAATAAACTAGCCGTTTCAAGATAGTGAACGGACCATTTTACCATTGCAAAAGCAACGTGAGACGTAAGGGCGTGTTTGGTTAACAAAAATTGGTCAAAAAGAACAATAAAATAAAAAAACGTAAAATAAAAATGATACGTGAAAAATTTTAATAAAAAAATATAAAAATTTAATTAAAATAAATAAATTTTAGTAGAAATTGGTGCACAAAACGAATTTAGGGCTCGTTTGGAGTCTCAAATTAAACCAAAAAACTTCAAAAAATTTTAAAAATTTTCAAATTCCTCCAATCAAATTTTACCACCTATCATTATTACATCACATCAATTCAATCCATTATTTTTTTTTATTTTATTTAGGACTCCAAACGAGCCCTTAATAAACATCAAAAACATCCGGCGTCCCTCCAAAATCGGAAATAACTTTGGCCACGTTTAGAGCTAAAAAAATAATATAAAATTTTATAAATTTCTATAAATACGAGATAATAAAATTTAAATTTTTTATTTATGACATAAAATATGAGACATTAACTTTTATAATTTTATATAATTTTCTACACCTCCAAACACATTTAATAAACATCGATCCTTTCTTCCACGAGAAGCGAGGACTTCTGTCTCTCTCCTTTGCATTCGTTGGGCCATCTGGTGGCTAATGCATGATGTCATACGGAAAATTTTACCAAAATTTACCGTAAGTTACTAAATCTTAATTATTTTTTATATTTTTTTAATAAAATTTTAATATATATTATTTTTATGTTACATTTTTTTATTTTTATAATATTTTTTTATTAATTTTTTTTTCTTCCAAACAGTCCCGTGTGCATGTGACCGAGGGTTTTTGATTTGCCAAGTTTCATCCAAAAATTAATGATAATAATAATTTTTAATTTTTTAAACACAAAATCAATTTTTTATACATCAACCTTAATTTTATCAACTTTTACTGAATAGTCAACACCTAAAAAAAAGTGACACTTATCAGCTCCGTGTACAAAATTTTAACAAAATTATACACACTTAAAACTTGCACACCAAACAATCAGTAAAATCTGTCTCATATAATTGATTTAAACACTAAATTTGCACAAATTTCCACCAAACGGATTTTAAAAACACCCAAAAAAAAAATATAACTATTAGCAAGTGTTTTTTAACCAAATTTTATAATATATCACTTTTACATTAATTTTAATTTTTATTTTTTTGGCATACCAAATTCCATTGTTATCAATTTTCTTCAACTTTTACAAACTTTTACTAAATATTCAACTAACCATTAAAGCATCATATGTCACTCATAGATGTAAAGTTGTAATTTCTTTATATTTTTTAATTAGTGATGTCAAACGGCCCTTGTAAAGGTTAAATAATAGAAATATTCATTTCATGTGTTGGTCACATAAAATTATTTTCCGTTAAAAGGATAGGCACGAATGATAATTTTAAATATATACAAAAATTATTAATACAAACGTGAAATTAATGAAATAAAATATAACATGACATAAATATTTTGACACAAAATTAACACTATTTGATTTAATTTTGATATAAATGAATTTATAATATATTTCTTAAATTTTAAAATGTTTAAACGAAAACATAAAATCAACACGTATGGCAAATTGTTCATTAGAGAGTAAGTCAATGCAAGTAATTACGAGAGGCGGTCATGGGACTTTTGAAATTCGGATTTGGTCATTTTATGTTTGTATGATGGATAAATATGGGTTGATATTTTAAAATTAATATAATTTAATTCAATCTTAAAATATTTAAATATAAATAAAATTAAAATTTCAGATCTTGTCATTTTATTTTTGTATGATGGATAAATATGGGCTAATATTTTTAAATTAATATGATTTAATTTAATCAGAAAATAATTAAATATATATACAAATACGAATTCCAAATATAATATTTTAAAAGTAATTGTGAGAGGTAAATATGATCCTTTAGGCTGCGTTTGTTTGAGGAATAAAAATGTGGGATTGGATGAGTAATTCGTGGCTCCCACGGATTAGAGGAGTAATGAAGTGTTTGTTTGATATCCATGCGTCCCACGGATTGAATGAGTTGTGGTCTAAATGGCCGGATGTGGTATCCCGTGGGCCTGTGGGATTAATAATCCCCCGTGGCCGGATTTGTTTCCCTCCAAGATCCAAAAATTCAAAATTATTTCCTATCACATCACATATCAAATCACATTTTTTATCATACTTTATATCCCATTAACTAAACATAAAAAAATAATTCTACATAAAAAATTAATCCCATATTTTATCTAATTCTATTAATAGGTCACACAGTATTACTCATCCCCTATTATCCAATCTCTCAAACAAACGCAGCATTACGACTTTTTGAAATTTAGTTTTTGCAATGGGAAAGGATAAAACACTGTTCCATGAACTTTTTTCCTTTGTTGTACATTATTCTTTTTTATTAAAATTATTTTGAAGTGGGCCCACCGTTTTGTCATTGGATTCTTGATAAATGTCGGCTGGTTAATGGGAGCACCCCTTTCTCTTTATTCCATGGGTCCCGTTTCCACAGCTCCACTCTCCCCCACTGCCAAGCAGGATGGCTCAGGCAGAAAAACTCCCGCGATTATATAAATGCATCGGCTACTATCACACCATAATTTTCATTTTAAAAATAAAATTAAATTCGTAACTTTTAGGGGACATTTGGCACTGCCAAAAAACTCAAAAACACGCAACTTCACGTTTTAGGGGATGTTTAGAAGAATAATTTTTAATAATGTTTAATAAAAAATTATTACTTATAATTTTTGACATGCTTGATAAAAACAACCAGAATTTTTAGCAATTTTAATAATTTTTTACAATTTTTAAGTATTTAATAAAATTTTTGATAAACTTTAACATTTTCTAGCAATTTTTATTAATTTTTGATAACTTTTGAGTTGAAAAGTTATTATAATAGAATAGAAAAATAGCAAAAGTTAGTGGTTTGTCAAACACTCACAAATTAATAGTTGGTAATTTTTTACTCAAAATTTTGCTACTAAATGCACCCTTAATGGTTAATTGAACATTTGATAAAAATTTGTAAAAGTCAAAAAAAAAGTTTGAAAAAATTAAAGAAAATTTGTACAAATTCAACTTGTATTTGATGGAGAAGGTCAAAAAAATTAATAAAAACTAATTTTTTTTTTTGGTGAGCCAAACAATCAGTTAATATTTTTATCATATTTATTTGCTTTTATATAAAAGAGAAACTATTTTAGTGCTTTTATTGGACATTGCCTACCAATTGTGATTTTTAAAATATAACTTTTTAACCTTTTAGGTGCTAGTTTAAGGAGTGTTTGGAGTGTCAAAAAATCAAAAAATCAAAAGTGGGTATTTATGTGATATAAAAGTAACACGTGACAAAATTTGATTAGAGAAATTTGAAAAATTTTGAAATTTTATGGAATTTTTTGAAAATTTTAAGAAACCAAACGGCCCCTTAGTAATGTTGTCATTTTTCTGTTTATATTTAAATATTTATATTTTCTATTTTTTTGTCTTATGTTGTTATTTTTTCTGAAATGGAAACTAAAGTTATGTTTAGAAATAAATTTTGTTTACACTAACTAATTTTTTTCTTTTAATAAAATAATTAATTTCATTAGTTTTTTAAGAAAATTAATTGAATTTAATAAAATATGTTTAATATTAATTTAATTAGATTAATTAATTATTAATTTAACTTATCAAGTTAAATTATAATAATTTAATTATATTATTTATTAAAAATAATATAATTCAATAAATATAAAATATATTAAATATAATTTAATTATACTATTTATTAAAAATATTAAATAAAATATGTTTATATTAATTTAAATAATTTAATTATATTATTTATTAAAAATTTTTAATAAAATCTATTTCATATTAATTAAATTAAGTAAACTAATTTAAATTAATTGTAAATTTAATTTAAATAATTTAATTATATTTATTAAATATAATTCAATAAATATAAAATATATTTCATACTAATTAAAAATAATTAAATTATTTTATTTAGTAAAAATAGTTTAATAAATTTTATCTCTTATTAACTAAATTAAATTAATTTTATTATATTATATTAATTTAACGAAATATGAAATATAATAATTTATTTTAATTTAATAATTTATTAAAATAATTTTAATTCACAAAATATTTAGATAAAATAATTCATTTTAATATGATGTAATAAAAATTGACAAAGTATTAAAATTAATAAAATGTTTATAACAAAAAAATTAAGCAAAAACATTTTCTTTTTTTTATGTTTTTTTAACAAATATATTTTTATTGTTAATTTTTAAAAATTTATAAATATAAAAAAATTAAACATAAATATTATCAAACTGAGTTTGACAACGCTTGCTCACCGTAAACGTACAGAATACTGTAATGCATTTTAGGTCCGTTAAATAATTTTTTTTTTAATTACCCATTAACATTTTTAGTTTCTCGACACACTGTACGATGGCGAAGACAAAGTTGTTTTGATCATACTAGCAAAGGTAAAGCACATTCTTACGTTTAGTCAATAAATCAAATGTAATCTTACCTGTACCTTTTTAAAAAGAAGGCCTTTTGACACACCTTTTGCCCAATAATGCCAGCAAACTCGTTTTAAACTCCCGAGAGGTGGTCCAGTGCGAGAATTTTTTTTTTATTTTTAATTATGTTTTGTAATATTTTTTTAATAAATGTAAATAACCTGTTTGAAAACTATCCCAAAAAAAAAAATTAAAATTTGAAAACAAATATCATATAAGACAACAAAATTACAACAAAAAGAGTGTGTTTGGCGCACCAAATTTTGGTGAAAATCTCTGAAAATCTTTAAAGATCTCTGTACATTTTTACACATTTTTGCCTTCTCAAAATTCAAAAAAAAAATTCAATACCATTCAAAAAAAATCGATAACTATAATTCGGTTAATTAAATAGTAAAATTTTTTTGACCATTCTTACCATGGACTCTCAAACTACCAACTAACATTCACTTTGATTATTTTTTGTGAGATCGTAAAAACAGTTCTAACGGATTGTAGAAACCATTTTGACGGATTTGAGCAGCCAACTTCCGTCCAACCGATTTTTACAATCTGTTTGGATAGATTATAGTGCAAAAAAGTCATAATTGCCAAAAATTTTGAATTTATCCAAACGAAAATCTAATCCGTCAGAACGGGATTCTTACTATTCATTTCCAAAAAATACGGTTTAAGATGTATGCACCAAATGCAAAATATTTTTTCAAGTCACATTTTATCTCACTTTTTATTACTCCAAACTCACCCAAAATGTCAAAGCTAATCCTTGCCAAATCACTCTTAAATATAAGATTTTCAATTTTCCAAGTTATTAATACGCTTTATTAATATATATCTATATTATGTTATTCTATATCCATATTAGATATATAGTTTATTTAGGATAAGTTACTTAGAATTTATATAGTTTATTTAGATAGGTTACATATA
This sequence comes from Vitellaria paradoxa, assembly GCA_019916065.1. Taxonomy (NCBI): domain Eukaryota; kingdom Viridiplantae; phylum Streptophyta; class Magnoliopsida; order Ericales; family Sapotaceae; genus Vitellaria; species Vitellaria paradoxa. Next base: position 35,376,793 of record CM034244.1, on the reverse strand, counting down.
ATACTTGTCATATTAGATTTCTTATTTCTCTTATTTATTTCATTGTATTATACAAATTTATATAAAATTTTTCTATTTTTTTCATTCATTATTTTCTCTTAACATGTATTAGACCTCATGGTTTTTTATCTTGGAGAGATTAGATGTCCAGCAGCCACATCTTTGGTTGTCAGTGGTGCCTTTCCTAGCATCCCCATCACCTTCGCCCCCGCATCTTATTTCACTTTCTTTGCCATCTGTATCATATCTCTAGTTTTTTTTATTCCCAGGATCCCATAACCATCCATCTAATACCCAAATCATTATTTTCCCAAATTTTCAATCTCTCTATTGGAGACTCCTAAAGCATTTTCATGTGCCACTGATACTTTTACAGATTCATGACCTTAGAACGTGTAACCTGCACTTCGCACAATGGTGCTTTTACAGGTTCATGACCTCTGGGTGTGTAACATATGCTTCATGCAATGGTACTTTGTCCGTGACTTTTGAACATGTAATCTACACTTCACACGATGATGCTTTTGCAAGTTCGTGACCTTCGTGTAACCAGAGCTAGATTCGTGACCGTTAAGCGTATAATCTATGCTTCACACAAGGGGGTGTGCTAACAGTTTTATGTGGCTTCACCTTCAACCAGTGCCACTGTTTTTCATCCGACTTTACTATTCAATCAGTTCAATCCAGTTCTTAGTTTGCAAACTCAAGTTGGTCTCTACTGGCTGACCTTGAGTTTCAAGGGGATGTTAATATATATCCATATTACGTTATTATATATCCGTATTAGATATATAATTTAATTAGAATAGATTACCTAGAGTTTATATAATTTATTTAGAATAAGTTACCTAAAGTACTTATCCTACTAAGTTTCTTATTTCTCTTATCTACTTTGTTGTATTATACAAATTTAAACAGATTTATACAGAATTTTCCCAGCCTTTCTTTTCTGTTAACATGCCTAAATTCATTCAAGCCTTTAACTTCAAGAATTCAAGGAGTTCAAAGTTTTTATTTTGGATATAATTTATAATTTTTCTAGATTAAATCAAATTTTTTTATTTGCAAGGCATAGTGTATTAGGGTATAATTTCCTAATTTATAATTAGAACATTTGTCAAAGAAAGGACCCGAAATCATTTGGGTCTTGACTCTTACATTGGGATGTTCTAAGTAGGTGATGGTAACAAGGATGATTGAGACATGTTGGGATACATGTGACACGAGTCATGATGTTCTACCATGTCATGGATCATACACCACATCATATCATCATATTATCAAATTATAACATGCTATTATACCTTATGATCATTCTATACTATGCTATATCATACTAGAACATCACACATCATGCTATCACGTGCTATTATACCTTATGATCATTTTGTACTATGCCACATCATGCTAAGATATCATACATCATGGTATCACATGCTATGCCATATCATGCACTATATCTTGACATGCGATGAACATTATAATATATGCAAAAACACACTCACTTGGTAGACACAGCCTTCAAACTTATAAGTTAAACATTTACCAATCTAGAGTATTCACCTGAGTAAGTTATACTACAGAGATTAGGGATGACTTGGGATTGGCTAAGCCACTGATTTCTATATCATAACTCACATAAATATATCTACCATGCATTCTATAATTATCATTGATAATATGGGTGAACAATAGAACATGAGTTGTCATAGCATTCATTATCCATAGCATATTTCAACATACATATTGCATCACTCACATAATACTTAGCCTCCAAGTCGACATTATACAAAGCAAACTCTTATCACTATGAGCTAGGCTTTTCCCAAAGTTAAGCAAGAGGCATTGACTCAGTAGATTAAAATACAGTGTGAGTTACAACACTCACAAGCAAAGCTAGGCTCCTCACATATGTAAGTATTGAAGTGTTAGTCCTCACAAATGTAAGCACCAATCCCCACAGTCGTAAATACCTAATAGACAGTTAATCTCCTGTGTAAGTGATTAATAGCCAGCTCATAGCTCTATAGAATAAGTGCCTACTTACCAGCCTCTTAAAATTACCAATAATGTAAGTGCCTAATGGGCAATCCATACATCTTAGGATGACATAAGTGCCTAATAACCATTTTTTAATCTTTTACAAGTAGTGTAAGTGCCTACGTGCCAACCCACAACCCAAGACGAGGTAAGTGCCAGTCAGTCTATCTAGACTTGATCTACACATGTCACAGATGTAAAAAACTTATGGCTAGTTCACATATCTCAAGAGGTGTAAACACCTAATAGCTTATCTCTAGTTTCCCCAGTAGTGTGAGTGCCTAAGTGCCAACCCTTATATTTATTGCCATACGACATAAGTGCCTAAGCGCTAGTCAATCTATTAGATCTGGAGCTATACTCTTCACGTCTTAACTCAGTCATTAACTTAGACATGTCATTCATTTTATCCCTGGAGAGTTATTATTAACACTTACATATTCACCTACATACTTGGACAACCTGTCAGGGCCAATGATGATGATTAAGGCCATTAGGATGCTACCCATGACATTTTGACAATCATATAGTCATGCATGGACTGAGGCTAATAACGATTATAAAAGTCACTAGTTTTTCATTCACGATATTCTTTTTTTTTTTTTGGATAATTAAGTATAATTTGGATTAATAGGTGAATAAGTATTTTAATCATCACGAGGGCATTCCCCCGTATTACAAGTTTAGATAGTAGAAGTAGAAATCCCCCAGCTATTACAAAAATCTATATTTACATTAGAATTCTTTGGGATAGGGATGAGAGAGCATCTAACTTTTACTTTATGCATGATTTCCCTGATGACATTAGAAGCTGAAAAAGAGAGGCTATTGAAAGCTCTAGCATTCCTTTCATGCCATATGTGGTAGACTATAGCCACTGAAGCAATCTTGTAAATTCTTTTGTACAAGCTTGTGCCACTGAACTTCCCCACAACCCATGTAACCTCATCTTTCCATGGCTAGAGAGGTTTGATTAGTAAGCATTTTTGCATGATTACCTTCAAACTTCAGCTGAGAATGGACATAGGAAGAATAGGTGGTCCATAATTTCATTGCATTGCTCGCAAAGAGCACAAAGAGGATCAATATACGTTCCCCATGCTATAAGCTTGTCCTTGGTGCTAAGTCTTCCTCTAATAGCAAGCCATAAGATGAAACTATGCTGGGGTATGTGACTGGGAAACCATAAAAGACTATGCCAATGTACCTTTGGTGCTCGCTCCCTAATGGCTTCCCAAGTAGTTGTGGCATCATAACTTTTTGTTCTTGAGGCTGTCCAAATGAATTCATCATCCATAGCTTGGGCTAGTTGGTAGGTTGGTGGACTTTCAATGATTACCTCCCGAAGCTCCGAGGTGTTCGGAAAGGGCCATCTCCATTGATCTTCTTAGATCACACAAGATACTTTAGCATTCATTGGCAAACCGGCATCATATGCAATCCTTCGTCCATACTTGGGAATCAAGGGTCCCTTAGGATGCCATACTTGGACTTGCACCATGCTGCCCGTAAGGATTGACTATTAAAGCATAAGGTCCATATATGCCTTAGCATGGATGCCTTGTTCCATTCATATATTTTCCGAATGCCCAAGCCCCCTTCATTTTTTGGTAAGCAAACATCACTTCAAGCTACTTTAGTTCCCCATTTATTCATTTCACTTCCAGACCATAGAAATCTATGTAGTATTTGCTCAATGGAATTACATACCTTCTTATGAAGGATGAAATGGAAGCTCTAGTAAATTTGAATGCTAAAAAGAATAAACTTGATAAGTACTAATCTTCCCACATATGATAAGCATGTGAAGGACCAACTTTTCACTTTCTTGATAATCCTTTCAATGAGCTCCTTGCAATCCATTCCTTTAAGCTTAGTTGAGATAGGGGGACCCCTAAATACTTAACTGGCAATTCCCTAAGTTGAAACCCGAGAATGGAGGATAGGCCCTACTTATCCTCTTGAGTAATTCCTGAGATGTAAATCTTGCTTTTACTCCCATTTGGTTTGAGCCCTGAATACTTATGAAATTCTTGCAATACCTCACAAATAAGCTTGAAAGTAAAGTCATTTGGGGTACGTAGTAGGCACTTAGTATGAATAAGTCATCCGCAAAACATACATGAGTATTGGCTGGGTTTGAGCATTTTGGGTGATAAGAGAATTGACCCTCATCTACCAATTTTTTGAATAGCCGAGAGAAAAACTCCATTGCCAATAAGAACAAGTATGGAGAAAGGGGGTCTCCTTGCATTAGTCCCTTGGCTCCTAGGAAGTAGCCTTCAAGTGCTCTATTTAAGAAAATAGAAAATTAGAGGGGAAGTGATACAAGTTTCAATCTACTTCTAAAACCTACTAAGGAGTTGAAGAGCATGTAATACTAAGATGGAATTAAGATATTTTAGAAAATTTGAATTTTTATTTTGATTTACAAGATTTAGTAAACCTTGAACCTGACTCGGTGGGGAAACCCGATAGTCACGTAACCAGTTTAGGGTAATGAGTTGTAAGTCCCGTTTTTAGGCATAAATCGTTGACAGGTCTAGGGTGAAAGTTTTGCATAAGTTTTGTAAAACAAAATAAGAATTTAATTTTTCTATCATGTCTTTCTTGTCTAGATCTATGTCTAAGGCATCAAGTTCATCCCAATATAGTAATATAATAAATCAAGAAGAACAAAATATACAAAACTTACAACAACCTATGTCAAACTAAAAAATCCTAAATGTCCCTATCAAAGAAGTTTATCACATCAAAAAATGATTTTTTTCTTCCGATTATTCTATCAAGACAGTTGAACAAACTGTCCCCTTTACATCTGAATGTCAGTCTATCAAACTTCTTGATTTTTGGTATTATTAGAAAACATCAAGAAAAATATTCATATATACATTTTGGACTAGTTCTAGTAGCTATCCAACCTTTAACTAGAAACGAATTAAACACATCAATTCTACTCTGTCTTAGGGATCAAAGACATCGTAAATTCCAGGATTCTTTATTAGGAGTTATTGAAATTAGCTTATATAATGGTCCAATATATTTTAATTGTTTTCCAAATTATCCAGTTTATTTACATGATACTAGAATATTAAACTCTCTTGTTCTTAAAATACAAACATCAGGATATGATATGGAACCTGGAAATATTTCTTTTGCTGTAATCTATAAAATTCATTATAAAACTATGACCACTATCATGGATCCTTTAGTTAAAATCATTAGCCCTAAAGAAGAGACAATCTTTTTCCAAACTCAAAGAGAAAATTCTAATTTAATAGTCCCACAAACCATACTTTTGAGTGATATCAATCTCCCAGTAGAATGGGAATTAGAAGATCAAATACCCGCTCCAAAAATAGAGAACAAAAAACTCCAACAAATTGAAGAACTCCCAAATAGATCTGTTAAACTTAAATTTTTATCCACAAAACTTTCTAATTTACAAATTAGAGAAGAAGGAGAAACACATTTTCAAACAAAAAATTTTAATGAATCTTATCAACCACCTAGATCCTCTTATTCTAAAGAACCCTATCAACCTCCAAGATCTTCTTGCTCCTCTATTCCAACATCAAGCAACTATGAACCTCTAAAGCTTAATAGAGTTAGAAATAGATCAACCATACCTCAACCTATTTACACAGATCAAATAAATCAACAAGAAAAAGATGATGAAAATAAATCTTCAAAACATATGTCTCTAACTCAATCTCAAATGCAAGATGATCCTTAAATGTTTGTCATAGATATAGAATTTATTATGAACAAAAGTATATTAAAGAAAGATTTTGAATCATCTGAAAACACTAAAAAAGAGAATGATTTTTATCAAACTTTAATGAAATTGATAGGATACCAATAAGAGAAAAATTCTATAAACATGTCCAGAATTATAAAACTCATCTCAGATTTTTTGATTGGTTTGAAGAATAAGCCGCCAATAATTCTTTACAATATCCTTTTATTAAAGAAATAAATGTTACTCAAAAACCCCAACAATGGAACACACTAGAAGGTATTAAACAATCCACTCATCCACTTCATGAAGAAATATCTATTCAATATAGAAATACAATCATTAAGGCTTCACCTTATAAAATGAAATCTCCAGCAGAAACTGATATAACGTCTAGAGATATACAAAAAATCCTAGAACAAAATAATTTTACAAATCAAAACCTTAAAACAATTAGTGATCAATTAAATAGAATTGAGAATAATTTTCAGGAACCAGCATCTGAAATAGGTCAAAGTTCACATCAAAAACCTCTATTTATTCCTTATGAAATTCCTAAGAAAATTAATACTCAATTAAAAGAAACATATTTAATATAAGATATTGATAATAAGATTAAAAAACTACAAAATACATTAACATTTATGGTTACTCCTGAAACACCTTCTCCATCATTAAAAGCTATCTATATATTATCACAATTATCTGAAACAGAAGTTGAAGAAATATTAGAAACTTTTACCCCTCAAGATCAAACAATCAATATGGCCAAATGGAACCATAATAAAATAATACAAGACAAATAAAAAATTATTATCCGAGACCATCTTTCCCAGATCAACAATATGAAGAATTAGTCGAACCAACTCAATTTTTCAAAGGTACTGGAATTTATAAATGAAATTTAAATGGACTAACAGAATATCAAAAAATTAACAAATTACAAGAAATGACAATGGTTGCAAGTGCTTATAAAATGAAAAAATAATGTTCTGATAAAGCAGTAGCAGAAATTCTTATATCAGGATTTTCTGGAATACTTAAAACTTGGTGGGATAAATATTTTACTGAATCAGAAAAGGATAATATATTAAATGCCATTAAAACTGATGAATTTAATGAACCAATAAAAATTGAAGATGAATATGATAATCCAACAATAATAGAAGATGCTGTCAATACTATAATATTTTCTATTGTCAAATATTTTATAGGAAATACATCGAAAATTGAGGAAATATCTTCAACAATCTTAACAAATTTAAAATGTCCAAAATTACAAGATTATCATTGGTATGAAGAAACATTTTTAACAAAACTTGGAATGAGAGATGACCAACGTCTCCCGTTCTAGAAAGAAAAATTTATAAACGGATTACCAAGATTATTTGCTGAAAAGGTAAAAACTAGACTAAGAGAACAAAATGAAGGCATAATACTTTATAAACATTTAACATTTTCAGATATATCAGACACTATAAAAGATATAGCATTGAAAATATGTATTAATTTCCAGTTAAACCAAAGATTACAAAGAGAATTAACACAATCACATAAAGAGTTAGGCACATTTTGTGAACAATTTGGATTAGCTAAACAAAACTTACATCCATCAAGAAAACATAAAAAACATAAAAGGCTAATACCAAAAACTTATTATAAAAAGAAAAGACAACCTAGTCAAGATAATTTTTACAAAAAACCATATAAAAATAGATCAAATCAATTCCAACATAAGAAAAAATCGAAGAAGCCTATTAATAATCAGAAAATATCCCCAACATGTTATAAATGTGGAAAAATAGGACATTATAAAAATAATTGTCCATTAAAAGGTAAAATAAATTCCTTAGATATTGATGAACATCTCAAAAAACAATTAGAAATATTGATGATAAATAATTCTGAATCAGAACATGAAAAATCAAATTCTCAAGATGACTTTGAAATAGATAATATCACATCATCAACCGAATCTAATACAGAAATATCTGATGATTCATCTAGTAGCAAAATTATCAAACAAAACTGTCATTGTAATGTTATTACCAGAGAACAAGAACTAATTATGGAAATGATTGAAGATATAGAAGATCCTCATCTAAAAAGAAATCATTTATTAAAATTAAAAGAAAACCTTCAACAGACTAAAAAGAATAAAGTAAAGATTGTAGAAAATTGTTATGATCTAGATTCAATATTAAAAAAGGCTAAACAACCTCAAAAATCCCAAAAAATTTCAATAGAAGATATTTAACTCGAAATAAAAGAAATCAAAAAAGAGATTAGAACTCTAAAACATGAAATAGGAATATCAAAATCAGAAATTCAAGAATTAATAAATCAAGTACTAACTCTAAAAAATCAACATTCTAATGCTATTGTAGCCTCAACCTCAGACCAACAAACCTTGTTAACTCATGATAAAGAATATAAAAAAGATGATATTTTCCCATTAACCCAAATATCCTATCAAAAATGGAATGTAAAATTAAAAATAGTAATAAATAAAGAATATACTATAAATACTACTGCACTCTTTGACTCTGGTGCTGATCTTAACTGTATACAAGAATGATTAGTACCCATAAAATATTTTGAACCAACAAAAGAGAGACTATCATCTGCTAATGGTATGCCATTAAAAGTCAAATATAAATTAACAAAAGTTCATGTATGCAATCAAAATATTTGTATAAAGACTCCATTTATCCTAGTAAAAGATCTAAATAGAGAAGTAATATTATGAACACCCTTCTTAAATCTTATTCAACCTATGTCGGTATCCCCTAAAGGAATTTCCACAAATATATTTGATCAAGAAATAATATTTGAATTTCTTAATCCTCCAAATATCAAAGATTTGAATATTTTAAAAGATATAGATATAGAAAAAATCCAAATAAATAACATCTTAAAAATCATATCAAAAGAAAAATATCTAATGCTCCTAAAACAAGAAAATGTATGTCAACAAATCAAAAATCAACTTCAAGATAGTCAGATGTAATTAGCAATTGAAAATTTTAAAAATAAAATAATTAAATAAGTTTCCTCTACTATTCCAAATGCATTTTGGAATAGGAAAAGTCACATAGTCACCTTTCCTTATATTAGAGATTTTCAAGAATCAAAGATCAAAACAAAAGCTAGACCTATCCAAATGAATCAAGAACTCTTGGATTATTGCAAAAAGGAAATTCAAGATTTATTAGACAAAAAACTAATAAGACCGTTCAAATCTCCCTGGAGTTGTGCTGCTTTCTATGTAAATAAAAACGCTGAAATAGAAAAAGGAACTCCGAGGTTAGTAATAAATTACAAACCTTTGAATGATGTTTTGCAATGGATAAGGTATCAAATCCCTAACAAGCAAGATCTCCTTCAAAGGCTTGTACATGCTAAAATATACTCAAAATTTGATTTAAAATCTGGATTTTGACAAATCCAGGTCTCAAAATCAGATAAATATAAAACTGCATTCACCGTCCCCTTTGGACAATATGAATGGAACGTCATGCCATTTGGATTAAAAAATGCTCAAAGTGAATTCCAAAAAATTATGAATGATATTTTTAATCCATATTCTGATTTCTCAATAGTATACATTGATGATATATTAATCTTTTCTAATAACATTCAATCTCATTGGAAACATTTAAACACTTTCCTTTATATTATAAAGAAAAATGGTTTAGTGCTTTCTCCATAAAAAATTAAACTCTTTCAAACAAGGATAAGATTTCTTGGACATTATATTGATCAAAGAACTATTACTCCTATTGAAAGAGCTTTAGAATTTGCAAGTAAATTTCCTGATGAAATTAAAGATAAAAAATAACTTCAGAGGTTTGTAGGGAGTCTCAATTATATTTCAGACTACTACCAAAAACTTAGTATTATTGTTGCTCCTTTAAGAGAAAGACTCAAGAAAAATCCTCCTCCATGGTCTTCTCAACATACCTTAATTATCAAATAACTTAAGCAACACCTTAAGTCTCTTCCATGTTTACATATAGCAAATACCCAAGCATATAAGATAGTTGAAACGGATGCATCAGAACTAGGATGCGGTGGTATTTTAAAACAATGTCTTCCTGGTCACCCTCAAGAACAATTAGTCCGGTTTACATCAGGAACATGGACTAATGCCCAAAGGAATTATAGCAATATTAAAAATGAAATTTTATCTACTGTATTATGCATTCAAAAATTTCAAAGTGATTTATTAAATCAAGAATTTTTAATTAGAATTGATTGCAAAGCTATCAAGCACGTTTTACAAAAATATGTTCAAAATATTGCATCAAAACAAATTTTTATAAGATGGCAAGCTATTTTATCAGTTTTTGATTATAAGATTGAATACATCAAAGGAAACTTTTGTATTTTTAATTAAATATTCAAATAATATAAGATTATAACTTATTCAAAATAATTTTTAATCAAACCATTCAAGTAATATATCAAAAAATTGATTGAATTAAAAAATTCAAAAAAAATTATAATATATCTAAATAATATTTTATTTTTAATTAAATTAATCAAATAATACAATATTATAATTTATCCAAATAATATTTAATTTTTAAGTAAACTATTCAACTGATATCCAAAAATTAAATGGATTAAAAATACGGATAAAATTATAACTCATCAAAAAATTTGGTCTTTTTAATTAAATTATTCTAATAATATAAGATTATAACTTATCCAAATAATTTTGAATTTTTAATTAAACTATTCAACTAATTGAATTAAAAATTTTGGAAAAAATGATAACCTATCTAAATAATATTTTATTTTTAATTAAATTATTCATATAATAAAAGATTATAACTTATCAAAATAATATTTAATTTTTAACTAAACTATTCAACTAATAACCAAAAATTGATTGAATTAAAAAATTTGGATAAGTTATAATCTTATTTTTTAATTCAATTAATTCTTGGATATTAGTTGAATAATTTATTTAAAAATAAAATATTATTTGAATAAGTTATAATTTTATCCATATTTTTAAATCAATTATGTTCGGGTATGATTAGACTAATTTAATTAAAAATAAAATATTATTTCGATAAATTATGTTCTTATTCTATTTATGCAGTTTAATTAAAAATAAAATATTATTTAAATAGGTTATAATCTTATCCGTATGTTTTCATTTAATTAGTTGAATAGTTTAATTAAAAATTAAAAATTTTTTGGATAAGTTATAATTACAAAATTTTTTAGATGAGTAATAATCTTAAAATTCACTAAAAGCAAACTACATTGATAGTCGTTATCAGCTCCATTGGAGGTAATAAGAGACATGTACACGTATTAGTACGATTTTTTATACAACTAATAAAGTGTAACGGGTCTCAATTCAAGCTCAATACTCTGTTATCCCAACAAGTTGCCTAGCCACGTGAAACCTACTTTGCCATTCATCTCATCTAGATTAGTCTTCTACTTTAATCTCCGACAGCTCAAAATTCAAGAAAATATGCAATCATATGTCTAAAATAGCTCCATAAGTGATATTAATCCAAATAAAATTTTGGTAAGTTCAAAATAACAAAAGGCCTGTACACATATTAGTAAGATTTGTTTTATACAACTGATCTAGTTTAACATGCCTCAGCTTAAACTTAAGAAAATGCTGTCACAACCACTTTCCTAGCGACATTAAACCTATCCAGCCGCATGACAAAGGCAGTGTTATCATCAAACCATCCAAGGTCACCATATTTATATATATTCGTGTGTACAATTTTAAATTAAGTTCTCATCTTGCAAAAACTAAAGATTCAAAGAGCAGTAAATGTTATAATGGTTTTTTGTTTATCCCATGCTAATTTCAAGACTAAATAAAACTTTCAGGAGAGCATCTTACACAATAACAAATTAAAAAAAAAATCCCTTTTAAAACAAAGCCAATGGTTATCCACCATATCAGTCCAAAAAAAAAAAAAAAAAGATAAACACTTGCAACCAACAAGGTACAAATAACCAAAATGACTGCAGCTCAATGGAACTAACCAACTGACAGGGAGCAAGTAACCCTATATAGAGAGTAAAACAAACCAACAACCATTAAGCTAAGTAGCATTTGAACCATTTTACTTACATGGAGAACCACCCAAAACAACCACATAGGTTTAGCACCAAACCAGCTCCAATACTTTTCCAGCTCTCATAGCAACAAAATAGTTCAAATAACAGAAATCAACAAACAAACCAATGGCAGTAGCTAATATTCCACACCAAATGAAATATCAATAAGCAATAATCAATGTATTAGCAAATCATGTATCAAGAACCAGCAAATTGCAACAAATAGCAACAAATCATGTATCAGGAAAATTAGGCTTCTTTAAAATAGTAGGTGCCATTAAATTCTCCAAAAAGTAATAAGAATATCACAATAAATTAGCATAGCTTAGCAGTACTAGGCTCCGAAATAGTCATATAAAAACCACCAGCGAGGCCTTAACAAAAAAACAAATACTGTAATTTCTTAAGAATACAAAAATAGAAATAAAGATGTCAGAAATCACTCCGTACCACAGCGAGGCCTCTTTCACTCATAACAAGGTTACTGAAGGTGTAGTATTGAACCTCAGCTATGGCATTAATTGTAGCCGATGCCTCCTCCATATGTGGCTCATCTTCTATTGCTGTCGGTGTTTCCTCTACGTGTGGCTCCCCTGCAACTTTTACAATTGTATGAGTAGGTACATCACCTAGTAAGTCCATAGGGAGGTGTGACTTTAATAAAGTGTCCTTCGTATGTCGTCGATGCCGTGTGTATTGCGTAGCTAGTACTGGCGATACCTTATAGACCTCTATGTATCTAATGTGGCTCAGTCAATTAGGGAGTCAAATGCTGGGGATGTTGAGAAAGGCTCAATGTGCAGCATCTCAAACCAAATGTCATCCTCATCTACTCAGAGTGCAATGTATGAACTACTAGACATCTGTATAGCAGATGCTGGGGTCAAAAGCTCGACACTTGGCCTTGAAGTCAGTATCTATGTCTCACCAAGGGCCACATCCTCTGCTACTGGTAGCTTTTGCATCTCTGAAGAGGCTGCTGGACTTGTAGATGTACTAAGGATGTGATGATCGAATGCTGGTGGTGGGGATGACCAGCTTGTATTGCAGGGCCATATGGAGCCGGTTGCCTACATCCTTATCTACCGAAAGGTTGTACTCGGTAGGGCTACAATGGTTTGGCCTGTGAGGATAAGTCAGGTCAGCTAGTATTCTCGGAAGCTCTCAATCACGACTCATGATCGAGGGTTGTGACTATTGACCGACCTCGCTCAAGAATCCGTTGGAGTATTGAAAGATAACCACCCTGATCTGTATTGGAAATGACTATAAGTGCAATGTGATAATACATACTCATAATAGTGTTTATCCACAAAATACATAGAAATTTATATTAGTATTGAAGAAAGTATTGTTAAAACATGTATTATTTAAATATGTGTAGAGTAGATATTATACCAATATTAATCAATCCGCTTCCATTGGTTGAGACCCAACGATTGGCGCAGTAGAGGTAATGCAATATGATGCCGTGTTACATGACGATACCACTGCATGTAGGAGTCGTCGAATGGGAGACGTTCGTTGCCCCCACTCGTATACATATATGCGGTGGTAGTACCCAGTCTATCTCTCTCTGTCCACACCTAGTCACACCATGTAACTGTTAGTAAGTGTCAAACTCTGGTGAGATCATCTGGCAAAGGCCAAACTGTCTCATCACTTGCCTTGGCATGTGGTACTCGACAATACTGTAACATATCAACAGATAGGTTGAGCACCACATTACAGCACCAACTTGGCAGTAAGCCGGAAGTCTAGAAAGAACAGACTCCGGGTATGGACACCACGTTATTTGCTCATCTCTTATGATGGTGAACTACTCTCCACAGTCCCTTAGTGCCTAGGAAAGGTTAGGTCGAGGTAACCCTTCCATTTACATCCCAGTGGGTCAGTTGGAAGTCCAAACTTCTCCGGTACAGAAGTAGGAGAAGGACATGGTCGTCTAATAACTAGTTGAAATTGTGCCAATTGCTATAATGCTCAGACCTTTTATAAAAAAATGGCAAATTACTCTAAAACTTTGACAAAATAAATGTAATTATAAATTATACTGAACATATAAATATATTTCCTTTTTTTTTTCTCCTAAAGTATCGTAAGAAGTCCTGCAATCTCGGACATGCGGCTGGTGGAAGCTCCGCACATCTCCTTGTATAGGCAGGCTAGAGTAGCTACTTCCCAGCTAACCTACTAGACTCGTCCAAGTCTCGGAGCAATGGTAAATAAAGTAACTTCACTAGATTCCCAAACTTATCTAATAGTAATGTAATCTGATAACGATGAGAATAAGTGTCCGAGTATGGCATTGGATATTAGTTTTTGTGGCCCCACCTGGCAACGCCTGGAAGTGCCCAATAAACCAACTAATCTTTAATCGACCGTTTTTCAAACTCGTCTTTGTTGGTGTCCAATTAAGTAGCTCCTGGCATAGTGCCTGCCACCCCCAAAGCAACCTGTTTCTCCTGGTAACAACCTCACAACTGAGCCATAGGCTAGAAATGACCTCGATATCCTGTAATGTGATGGTGGCCTCTTCGACAAGTAAGTGGAAGGTATGTGTCTCAGTCCGCCACCGCTCTACCAATGCCATGATCAGTGGCCAGTAGAGGTGGACAGCTCCCAATCAGTAAATGCCGTAAAAACTTGCTTTATGCAACTGCTGCAACACTTGGGGATCCTGAGGGGCTCCAAAATTTGATAAGGGGATGCTGACTAGTCCGACAGCGAATGAGCTCTTCATACTACACATTGCACAAATAAAAAAAAATAACCACTCATTTTTCAGAAAAATGGCGAATATCTAAATAAGACATTAATAAAATTACGTCTATTAACGAAATATATAAGTACCATAACAGAAGCATCCCAAATATCTGTCAAACAATACTCCACTTATGAGTGGAGAACAGTGCGATTCAATGGCCCAGGATCTAACATCTTGATTAGGTAGGAACCAGTCATGACTTGGCACTCTTCAGTTATGTGATTAAGCTCAGTTACTTGATGAGCAAGTACATCATTCTGATAATCTGTCAAAGATTTTTGGATCGGGGACTAACCGTCGCTCTATTACTCTTTGCATTCATAGTGATTAGTCGACATTGACGAATGTATAATACCAATTTGTAGAATGTTAACTGCACTGCTGCGGTTATAGGTAAACTCCTAGCACCTAGTAGTATATTGTTGAAACACTCAAACAAATTGGTTGTCATTATTGCATATCTATAAAAGCCACCATAACAAAAAGTCCACTTCTCATTTGAAAAATCATCTAGATATTTTCAAGCACTTGTGTTAATAGACTTGAGTAACTCCATTACGTTATTGAATTTCCATACTTGGTTGCCTTCCCTATTTGCCAAAGTGAGTCAATAAGTTGTTTGCTTTTCTATTTTTTCTTATAGTTGGCCTCCATATGCCGTAAGCAAAAGCAATGGGGTACGTTAGCCCAATCGGACTAATGGGATGCAACTACGGCATCTATTGTTTTGTGACGATTAAAGATAAGGCACACCTCTTGATTAGGGCAAACATGTATCCAAACCATCCTCAAGAAGTACTTTCAGCTATCGTAGTCTTCGATATCCACGACTATAAATGCTGGGGGAAATACATGCAAGTTGGCATCTTGTGCCACAGTTATCAACAGCTTGCCATTGTACTCATTATGCAAATGTGTTCAATTAATCAATACCACGGGAATGCGATGCGTAAAGCCATCTATTAAAAGCTTAAAACTCCAGAGTACATACCTTAGAATATGTTGGGCACCACCCATATAAGGGTGATGCTCATTGTGTACAATTATGCCCCTATTGTATGATTGGATTGCATTTATGAACTTCAGTAAAATCATGTATGACTGCTCCTAATCTCCAAATATCTTGGCAATTGTCTTTTGTTTTGCTATCTATGTCTTTCGATATGACATGTTGTATTTGAAACGGTCCTTTAATTTAGCTTGTCGCCTTATGATAGAACAGGCAGGGTTAGACTTAACTAAATGGATGATTGCACTAAAAAAAAGTTTGATTCAAACTGGTCATGGTCTTAGCTCAATCGTGCATAGATACACGTGTGAGGCCTTTTGTGTTTTGTTATTTCAAAGAAACTATGTGAACTAAGTTTGCTTACTCAAACCTGCTACTTACACTAGCCTTCCTTTCTCTTTAGGCACTCAACTACCCATGATTTCTTGTTTGATTCAACAACTATGTATAGTTGGTTAGTATTGACAGCATAAAGCTTCATTGACTGGACCAGTTGGTCATTGTCTTTGAAAATTTGGCCAATGCAAGGATCTTCAGTCTCCGAGTTTCATGTCTGGTAGTGAAGTGAAGGGGTTCAGGAAAGTGCACTATCATTTAGTTCAACTAAGGTGAACATTTTAGACATCAACTCATGCATTCGTTGAACTATAGTTTCTTGGTGTTCATTGGCAGTCAGATTCTCAGTAACTGGTCCCTTTATTGTGTCCAACTCCTGCATTTCTATCTCTTCCTCGTACATCAGACATCCAGCCCCATTGAACTCGTTAGCCTGGTCAAACACGTAATCCTAGGGCTTGTCCATATGTTGCACGTACTCACGAATAGGGTTTGAACTAGGTCAAGAAGGTGGGGCCGCATGGTGTTCAGGAGAATTGTAGGAAGTTAATGGCATGACTTCATTGTAACTGCCTACCAAATTTTCAGTCAAAGCATCCTCGGTAGGGCTTCTAGCTTTATCGCCAACCGTCGAAGGATCAGTTGATTCTAACTTTAAGTACAAGTTGCAGTGATTGCGATTCAAATTGTCGACGATGTCAAACATTGCCTCGACTCCATCATCATCCACTAAAGGTACAGTTCTGTGAAGTATTTGGTTTGTACTACCAACAATTGGATATCTGCATACTACTCCCAATGCCCACTAGGCTAAATTCACGTTGACAACTTCGCACAGTTTGGCCAATAACATTATGTAGGTATACCGAGTACTAACCTTAATAACACGTTTAAATTGTATGTCGTACCCTACATCCTCATCTGCTCTGACGATGTTCCCTCCTCAAAAACATAATAGTGAAATTCGTTCTTGAGACGTCACGGGTAATTAATGAATAATAGATTACGACCCTAAAAAAATAGTATCATCTAATTAAGGTATGTATGTGTTTTGTGAAATGGTAAGTATTATACATACTTTTCTCGTTGTACATAACAAAATAAATACAATTGCAAGATTTAAGGCATTTGACAAAATTGTAGATAATTATTGAGTTTTGTTTTACTTAAGATAAATTATTTCAATGACCTTATATTTATATTACTTCTCTTTTTTGTTATTCATCAATTTGTTTTTTTTTTTTCCTTTTAATTAAGCAATCAAAGTGTATAGTCATCCATTATAATACATGTATTCGCACCATATATAGATGCAAACAGTAGCAGACCCAAAAACTTTAACTGCGATACGAAGCCTATAATTTATGGGATTCTAGCAAAACTTAAAAAAAAAATTATGGTAGTGTGGCCTAGGCCGTGTACAATGTCACTTGGATGCTTATACTCTAAAATGTAGTACGATGGAAGATAGGCCCCTCAAAGAGTTGTTATATTATTAAAATACATTTTTATATAAAAATAACTTATTTAACAAAAAAAAAATAATGAAATGCGCTTTATATTTGATACTAGTCTTTACTTATTATCTTTTTATAAAAGTTTAAATTTGTTAATTATTGTTACACAATTTGTTATCAAACTATTTCCAGAAGTCTTTTCTAATGAAATTATAATATAGGTATTAATATTTTCAGATTCTCAAAATTAGTGTATTCGAATATTAGTGTGTCACAGTCCAGAACATGCGTAACAAAAAACGTGGTTTGCAAGGGTGATAATGATTTTTGGTAACTATTTTTTTTTATCTAAACCTATATGTTTATTCTTGTGCATTAATTCAGCATCTATGCCATTATATATGTCTGGAGCATGGTCATTGCCTTGATTAACTGTTGCTTAAGTTTCATCCAAAATTTTCTCTAAACTTTGGATCCCATTACATGTTCATAATCTCCTTTCTTTCTTGATCCAACAACCCATGCACTATCTATGAACCACCCTAGACTAGCTATCAAGTGTGTATGTACAAACAAAGGGGCAACTATCTCAAATTGACTCTTCACCACATCTTCAATCTGAAGATATTTTAAAGCCCAAGAAGATTGTTCCAAAGGCAAAACAAAAATATATATAATACTACTTATGGAAAGGACTTGCAGATTATATACATAGACACATGTTACATACTTAAACATCATATATACAGATACATATATATAGTATCCACTGGCGGAGCCACGTTAGGGCAAGGGGGGGCAAGTGACCCCCTGGATTTTTAGATGTTAAATTATAAAAATGCCCTTGGCATTTTACCTTTAATTGAAAAATAAATGAATTCAAAGTTAGGTTATATTGGCCTTATTTAAAAACTAAAGTAAATTCAAAAATTTTCAACATAAAAAGAGTTTATAAGAATTAAATCCAAGTATTTTTTTGAAATAAAATATATTGTCCTATTACACTATTCAATATTTTTGTGCATAATATCAAAAAATATAATATATAACATAATAAATTCTATAAACAATAAAAACTTAATAATAATTATATTTTTTTAAGTAATGATAGATATCTTATTAAATCTCAGATACTGTTAAAATAACTAGTTGAACCATTAAATTGAAAAAAGTATAATCAACGGTTTAATATTCAAGAATAATTTTATCTCACCCTAAAAGCGACATTATTTCTCTTCTACTCTTAATTCGAAGATAACTTGTTATTCTCGTCTTAGATACTCGGTGCCCCCTGGCTGAAAATTCTGAATCCGCCTCTGATAGTATCCCTTATATGGAGGAGCAACCATATATACAAATTAACGTATAATTACTTATGCAGGTGAACAATGCTGGAGCTTCTGGAGTGATGGTTGATGTGGATGGCTTAAAGGCATTAAATACAGATCCTAAATCTTAGTACGTGTGTAATTTAAGATGCATAAATAGTGTTCTTACATCTAAAACCTTCCACCAATTCTTAAACTAGTAACAAATCTAAGTCTTTATAGATCTAGAAAGCTATCAAATATTAAATTCAAGAAATTAAATCTAAAATTACTAAGATACTGCAAAAAATAATTTTGTGTTCAATCCTAAAAATAAATCTAAGTCTTTATTAATTCTTACATTTGAAATCTTACCCCTTCGTTTGGCCTTTTCTTTTTCTTTTGGTCCATCAAGCCATACCAGTCCTTATTGGTGTTTTTTTTTTTCTAAATAAAAGAATTTTATTAAGAAGAAACAAAAAATGAAAGCGCATTAAGCAAATACCCAACGTATGCAATCAAAACCCCTAAAACCAAAACTTGCACTGGCTTGTATCTATGAAACTCATAGATGATTTATATTTTCATCTAAGCACCCCCAACTAATCAACTGTATAAAGTTGACCCAAAAAAAAAAAAAATACTCCTTACATTCGTAAAGACCATCTCTATTCCTTGGAAGCTTCCCCTAATCCTCTCTTTCAAACAAGTCAAATAAAAGTCAATGACGCCACTCTAGCAAATAAAGCTATAAGCTTTTCAAACCAATTGCACCAAGTACCACTTTGATCGAGAAAT
This sequence comes from Vitellaria paradoxa, assembly GCA_019916065.1. Classification (NCBI taxonomy): domain Eukaryota; kingdom Viridiplantae; phylum Streptophyta; class Magnoliopsida; order Ericales; family Sapotaceae; genus Vitellaria; species Vitellaria paradoxa. Next base: position 35,357,232 of record CM034244.1, on the reverse strand, counting down.
CAATTATTCAACAAAACCTAATTGATCAATCACCATATGAATTATGGTTTCTATGGAGGTTAACGTCAAAATATACACAATACATTGCTATTTATAATATCCATGGACATGATGATCTATTGATGAGCAAACCCACAAAGCCAATTTCAAAACTTTCAAACATAAGCCTACTGAAAAATAAAAAAAAAATCATGGCAAATCCAATTTTAGAAAACAACATGCCATGGCAAACTCAATTAAAAAAAAAAGAAAAAAAAAAAAAAAAACAAACCCAAGATAATGGCAATCAAATTTACCAAATAACAAGCCTAATTTCAGAAATGAGGAGAAATGAACTCACCAGAAATAAAGAACCCAACAATGATGGTAAGATGAATGTATCAATAACGAAATTTTGAGCAAAATATTTTAATTTTTCATTAATTATGAATGCAGCTGTGCATCGGATATGAATAACCCATTCAATATATATATAGTAGGGTTTGCACTTACATGGCTATGGAGAAGAAGATGTTGAACGTTGTAGGTTAGGCTGAGAAGATGACCGGTGCAGCTGTAGGGCTACGCTTGGAATAGTGATGTGATAAAGGGAGGAAGCCGTGCACAATACGCCTAATGAGGTGTGCAGGTCAACTATTGGAGTTTTGAGCTACAGTCGTTAACGGTAAAAAAGATCTGAGTTGTCGGTGTGGGAAAGAGAAGTTGTGACTAACATATTTTGGTGAAGTCGTAATTAGTACTTGCGATTTTAGTTAAACTCATCAAAACTTGAAGTCGTACATAGTACTTATAACTTAGTGTATGTGTTTGAAGTGAAAAAAAGTGAGATAAATTGAGAATTCGTAATGCGTGTAGTGAAAGAAAAAAGTTGATGTGATATAAAGTTAACAGAAATTTATAAAATTTTTTATAAATTTTTTACAAACCAAACGGAGCCTTAAAGAAATCGTAAATACCAGTTACGACTTTGGTATTTAGTTATATTTCATCCTATTTTTGTTATAATGGTAAAAAACTCAGAAGGCAGCAATTAAAAACGGTTCGGAACGTTGAGAGCACTGGATTGGCCTGCAAAAAAGACTAATAAACAAAACAACACAGAACTCCCTAGTTTTTGCAAAGAGAACAATCCTTTTTCTCAATAATTCCTCGAGACTCTTTTGTTTGTCATCTTTCATTTGTCTCTCTCACCTCTCCTCTCGCTTCCCTTTTCGCCATTTGTTACCCTTCCACCATCTTCGTCGCCTCTCTGTCTCTCTCTCCGTTCGTTTTCTTTTGGATCCATTCTTTAATAGCAACCCACAACCCAATGGCCGTTCTTCAACCTCCAAAATCTCAAATTTTCATTCTTCTGTTCCTCCCAAGGTTCGATCTTCCTCCTCCAAGATCAAACCCTGAACCTGCAATTTCGTTATTTGTTAAGAAAGATGAAATCGGAGATTGTGATTGTTTCCACATCCATGGGTTCCATATCTTGAAATTTGGTGAAAAATCTCACAGGTATATGATTTATACATGCATATGTATTTAGTTCATTTCAGAAGTGTGCCCCGATTCACAGTTTGACTTTTTCTCCACATAGGCCGCTTAGTTCATGCATTTGTCTCCAACAAGCTTAATAATTTCTCCATGCAACTCACAAATTACAGCTAAAATAAAAAATACTTATTGATCAGAACGGCAAGAGCTTGCTGAAATGTTTTTATTTTTTCAATAACCAATTCTTGAAATGTTTTGTTTATTTTGGCATTGAAGTATTGAAAGTTTATGTGGTTAATTGCTAAATTTTTTTAGCAATTGATTGTTAAAATTGTTTGATTTTTTCAATAAGTACTTGTTGAAAGTTTTTAATTTATTTAATAATCATTTGTTGAAATATTTTATTTATCTGTCGAAAATTTATTTAAGCAAGCAAGTGATTGTCGAATTTATTTGATTTTTTCAAAAAGTGATTGTCGACATTGTTTGTGTAAAGTTTTTTAGATTGTGGATTATGTGTTGTAAATATAGAGAGTAAGGAGTTCATTTTACATTAGAGCATTTTTGTCCTAAAATGGAACAAAATTTAACTGGATTGTGGGAGAAAAAATGGAGTTGCTAAGAGCGGCACCCAGAAGGGTGCACAATTGGATCAGATGTTTTATTTATTTTTTATAATTTCTGAGGTGTTTGATGAAATGCTTCTGTGAACTTAGTAGAGATTGGAAGAGGTTAAAGTGGCTGAAGATTGTTTTTATGATATTATCATGGTCGAATAAGAAAATATAGTTTATTTTCCAAGAAATGGTACAAAGTTCTTTTTGTTTACTAATTGACTGAAACGGAATACTAGTGGAATATTAATTCCAAGTATTTTTCATTGAAGCACATGAAACATTCCAAAAATAGGACTTTGAGTTTAGCTTTGTAGTTTGTTTCTTTGCTGTTGTAGTTTTGATCAAAGTTCAATGAATTCAAATAATGTGACTTTTGCGAGTAGCCATTCAGTTAGAGTTTTCCACTCGAAATAATCATGAATGCTGAATTTAATTGTGGAAAGGAATTCGAATTGAGGGAGGACCTTGTTTCAACTTATATTGTTGCTTAATATTATTATTATTATTTTTTCTCAATTCTGGTTCTGTTCTTAATGACTTGAAGTAAGCTTCAACCAGGAAACACTGATTCAATTTTCTCAATGATTACCCGTGAATCACAGAGCTATGTGCAAATTTTGTGAATTCTTTGGTCCAATAGATATTTTAGCACAGAAAGGTAACAAGTCTGGGTTTTGTTTATCCAGAACAAGTTGAGCTGAAAAAGATATTGGTCCAAGTGGAAATGGCAATGTCATTGGAGGACCTTCTTGCTGAGGATGGATTTAGACGGAGGAGGTCAAAGATGTTGTCTAGAGCTTCGTTTGGATCAGAAACAGCAAGTATGGCACGTCATTCATATCGATACCAACAGAGATCGGGCTCTTCGTCAGGTGTCAAAAAGACTGAGAGGGCAAAATCTGATATGCCTCGGTATAGTTTGGGAAATGATTTAGCAGTAAGTAATGGAATAAAGGGGAGAAGACCCAGGGATAAACTTATTAGAAGGGAGAAATTGGATGAAACATTAGAGAAAGAGACTGAAGAGAAATTTGAAAGAGTTTCTAATGATTTATATGATGTTAGCAGATTAAGTTCTGATTCATCAAAAGATTTTCTAGGTAATGAGATTGTTGAGGTGGGAGTGGAAGATGGTGAGAAATATAAAGATATATATTCCAACAGAGTGTATAGCGCTGAGAGAAGTAAAGGTAAATATTCAGGTGGACTTGGGGAAAGGGAGAGGCCCAAAAGCAGGTCAGGGAAGGATATAAAGGCAGATCAAAGTTATGGCAACAATTCTAACAACCATCCGCTTAGGTGTACGAGTTTCAGTGATATTCATAGGAAAAGCTTGAAACAACCTAAGACCTCATACAGCCGATCTAATAGAAGCTTACAGAACAGAAAAAGCTTGGATGATAGTAGAAGTCGAAGGCATGTTGAGACTGAGAAGAATGTTGCTGAACCTGCTCTTGATGAAGTTGCTGTCCAAGCCATAATATCTATCTTGAGTGGGTATATCAAACGTTTTCTTAATGATGAGAGTTTTCGGACATCACTCCATCACAATTGTTTTTCTTTGCTTAATTTTGCTGAATTGGAAGAAGGCCTTATTCCTGATAACAAAGTTATAGTCAATCTTGAACAAGCCATAGAAACAATAGAAAGGGCTGCCGAGGAGTGTGCAAGTGCAAGAGAGTTGAAAAAAGCTTCACTAAAGCTTAGTGTGATAACAGGGTTGAATTCTAGTGATATGAGAGATGGTTTCACATCTGGGATTCCCAATTGTAAGCTGTCAGCTTGTGCTCACCTCTACTTGAGTGTGATATATAAATTACAGAAGAAAGACAGGGTAGCGGCAAAGCATATTCTTCAAGTTTTTTGTGATTCACCTTTTGAGGCTAGAACAACATTGTTGCCTGAGTTGTGGGACTATATAATTCTTCCACATCTTTCCCATTTGAAGGAGTGGTATAATCAGGAAGCTGATTCTCTAGCTGATACACTAAGCAAGTCACGGAAACTGATGCTTCTTGAGAAAGTGTATAATGAAATTATGGATTCTGGAACTTACCAGTTTGCAGTCTATTACAAGGATTGGCTCACAGAGGGGATTGAGTATCCTTCCATTCCCTCCATCCATATCCCTTCTATATCCGTTCAAGGAGTTCGGCAGGGGTACGCTGTTCAGAGAGTTCAGCAGGAAGGTTTGTTTAGCCACTCTGAGGTAGGAACCACTGTGCCCTTTTCACCTCAGCCGATGGTCAGTAAAAAATTATATGACACAGTATTTGGCCGGTCACACAAACCTGGAGCCAATGAAATAGAAGATTATAAGGGGGCAGAAAACTTTGTTGAGAGTGTTAGAAGTTCTGATGGGTCTGACATTGAGGATAAACAACCATTAACATGCTCTTCTGCACAGGTAAAGCATATTGAACATGATAATGCATCCTGTCCTGTGAGTTGTTTCACCAAATTTCGATTATTTGATGCCTTTGCATTTTTATCATTGTAATTGCCATTCTTGCAATTATTATTATATTTTACATAGTGAATCTATAAAATCTGACTTATACAAGGGATCTATGCTATTGACCGACCATCCACGCAATCTTGTTAGCATAACATCATGAATTATAGTTGTGAATTTCATCTAATGGGGATTAGGCCATAAGTTCAACCTATTAATTTCAGAATCTGTTAAAGTGTCTTTACCCTTCTATTTTGCAAATCACTGAAGTTGAGTGTTACTTTATCTTTAATTTTATGAAGTTTTTGTTCACTGCCCTACCAAATAGATTGATTTTTTCCCTCGTCTTATTGCACGCCTTTCTCAATCTTGTTTTTTTGGCAGGTAATTTGTACTAGTTTGAATGGTATGGTACATCTTACAGTGGTTATTAAAGCAGACTTTTAAGTTCTATGTCTCAAAGCTTGCTTAAAATTGAGGCTTTGAAATCTCCGTGTGCCACATGCCTCATATCTATACTAACTAGAGTTTTTTTATGTTGTTCTGTGAATTATTTAGTTATATGATAGTGAATTCTATGTTTTCTGTGCAAACTTTTGTGTGACCTTTTATCATTAAAAATTATTCTATTAGTTTTGAACAGATTAAAACCATTTCCTACATTGTATTTTCCCATCTTATGCAGTTACTTGTTAGTACTGGCGGATTGATTGACAACATTGAAGACATAGTCAAACCTTTCTAATAGGTCCTATTGTGGTGGGACTAAAGTTTTAAGTTTTTTGCGTGGATTTTTCCGTGTGCTTGAAAAAGTGATTAAACCATTTGTAAGCTCTTTTATGCCATCTCCAATTTATTTTAAAGGATTTTCCATAATTTCTGTAGGAAGATGGGCTAATAGTTGAGCAAGTGTGGAAATTGCATCAACCTAGTGCTCCAGGTGGAGGAGATACAAATGACAAATTTAATGACCCTCTTTTGTATCCGGAAAATCCAGAAAACACACAAATATTTCATTCCCTACCACATTCAAAAGCAAATGAACTCATACTCAGGAGAATAGCTCAATCCGTTTTCAAGCAACAAACTGAGAGACCTCCCCACCTTGCAGATTCCACTCTTTTGCCACATATGCAGGATGCATTATATCCTGATTCTTTTGCAAATGTACTGAATTCTTGACCAATCAATTTTTATGTAATTTACTATTATTTGTTTATTCTAATCTTGTTTAACCTTTTGAAATGCAGCCAGTCAAAATGAGGTTCTCTGATGAAGGTAGGCGAAAGGGAACGCATTGGAAACCCCTTTTTTCCCCTCAGTTATTTTAGTTACAGGTCACCTTTTGACAGTATGTGCATGCTTTCTACTGGTGCAGAGCTAGATGGTAATTATGAAAACTTTGATGAAGGGTCTTCTTGCCCAAGCATCCCCCAGGATTTTATATGCCCACTCACTGGACTTCTATTTGAGGACCCAGTGACCTTAGAGACTGGCGAAACCTTTGAGCGAGCATCTATCATGGAATGGTTCAGCCAAGGAAACAGAACATGTCCAGTGACGGGGAAAAAGCTGGAATGTCAATCTGTGCCATTTACCAACTTTATTTTGAAGCGTCTCATTGATAAATGGAAATCAGAACACTGTAGGCATCTATTTGCTTTTGCCTCCCAAGCAGCAGGAGAACACAGATCTGAACTCAAGGATGAGAGATCAGTTTTTATATTAGAGCAGCTTCTTACTGCTTTCAGTAAAGAGGAAAGAATAGCAAATGCCAAGCTCGTTATATCTCTTGGAGGCTTGAAGTTTCTAGTTCGAAGGTTTGAATCTGGAAACTTGGAGGAGAAGACTCGTGTGGCAGCATTATTTTCCTCTTGTATTGAAGCAGATGCTGGTTGCAGGAGTTACATAGCCAGTAACATTAAGAAACCAGGTCTTATTGAGCTAATCCACAGCAATCAGGTTAAATCAAGAGTAAATGCAGTGTTGCTACTGATAGAACTAATATGCCTGAACAGGTATTATGTTAACTACTAGTTTTCTTGTTCTTTATTGTGCCTCAGCTTCCTGTGGCATTGAGCATCCTTTTCCTTGATACCACACTATGTCCTGAAACTTCAATTGGGATCATGGATTCCTTCCCAGTTCCCATAAAAAAAAAAAAAAAAAAAAAAAGAAGAAGAAGAACAATAATAAGATTGACAAGAGAATTGTGTTAATGAGAATGAGAATGGGAGTAATAAGATTGTCATGGGTTGCATCATCACTCCCTACTTGGTGACTTTCCTTCAGAAGAAGCACTTCCTTACTTTCCTTCTTGGTATTATGACCTTTAATAAAAACGAAATACGATGTATGAGTGTTTTTATTTTTTATTGGATATGTTAATACGTTAATCAATCAGTGAATCTACTCCCCCACCAGAAAAAAAAAAAATCTCTAGAAGGAAAAAGTAATAGAAAAAAGAAAAAAAAGTGGAATACTTGAACTTCATTACAAGAAATTGCTGTGTGTATGTTTAAATACTAGGGTGAAGGCATGCAAATTACGTGTGTCTTTTCTCCCCAGTTTTTTATCCATTTACCTTCTCTAATTCATCTCCTCCTCTTGTACCTTTCTCTTTCTTCTCCTCCTCCTTCATTTTTTTTTCTAAATATTTTCCCATTCTATCCCTATCTATCCTTACCTGCATGCAGTCAATAGCAATTATACACAAAAAATGATTAACAATTAGAGGACATTTTAGGAATTCAAAAGTGTGAAGCGACTACAAATCCAGATACATCGAAATTGGTTCTCCCTTTATATATTACTATATTAGTATAGATATATATTTTTTTATTTTATTTTTCTATTATTATTATTTTTGTGGTGGGGGGTATTGAGTGTGTGAGGGGGCAGTATTAACAACCAGAAAAAGCAAGCTATAGGTTGTTAATGTACTTGAAGTAGGTGGGCTACACATTTATACATATACATGGTGAACTAAATATAGTGCATACTGCATAGCGTAGAAAACAAGCTATAAGGTTGTTAATGTACTGTAGAAGTAGGTGGGTTACACATTTATACATGGCAAACTAAATATATTGCATACTGCATAGCCTACGCATATTTCAGTAGTTACCATATTATGCATGGTTTGCAGTTCTATTGCTATTGATCATCCTTACCGTAAATTGGTACTACTATCTGCCATTACAGGAGGAAAGATGTTAATTTATTCTTAAGTGGCTTACAGAATGAAGGGATACTGGACACAATGCATGCTTTACTTGTCTATCTCCAGAGTTCTCCACCCGAGCAAAGACCCTTGGTTGCTCTTCTCCTCTTACACTTGGATCTTCTGGTAGGCTGCTCAAGTAAAATTATTTTGCTGATAGTGAACAGATGTATTAATAATATTGATTCTGGTGTCTAGGTATCTGCATACGTCCATCTCAATATGTTATCCTTTGTGCCTACTGTTGCAATAGCTTGCCACTTGAAAACATTGACTTGGCTAATGCCAATGGCATTCAAGAACATGCAATCCAATAGTTGCTTTATTTCTAGTTCTTTTGAAGGTTGTGATATCGGATTTTTAGATTGTGCGCATTTACCTTCTTGATTGATTTGTCGTCCAATATTTGTAATATTTATAAATCTCCTGAATCTAGTTTCCATAAACCTCATTTCGAATCCTATAGATATTGCCAACCAAGTTGTTGCCACAGTTTGGAAAGGACAGTCATGCTATCCCAGTATCCTTCCTAGCTTAATTTATAGACTAGTTAAATTTTTATCTCAGCCTAGTGCTGCCACAATTCAAGTTAAAATTTCTGCTTTACCTTTGTTAGATTATTGCAAGAGTTATCTAGTATCATTGTTTGTAGCAGCACCAATTTTGGCTGTGCTTTCTATTGTGTCTACTCTTTGACTATTTTCTCATATGTGGAGGACATTTGACAACTATCAGTGGCCTGGTAATGAATTGCTATTATTTGTTCAAGGGCCCATTGAATCATTATGTGTAGTGTATATCTAAATTGTGAAACAGTGATCGATTAATTGTAAAAATTTCAGCTAACCAGGAAAGTGATGAGCTAAATATCGAATGTTGAATGCCGGATTGATTAAATTCACACAATCTTAGAAGGGGGGCTTAGGTATCAGTGGATTGGTACTTTGCAGTTAAGATCTCTGAGGAACATAGTTGTGGTGCACTATACTCGTGTAAAAGAGAAGTTTTGGAGAAGGGCGATGCCTATAAATTTTTTCTATGGAGGGGGTGAGTGAAGTGCGGACAAGGTCAATATTTCCGTTTGGGGTGAGCCTGTGGAAAGAAAAGGACACAATGAGTTAATTGTGTTCACCTGTGGTGGGAGATGTTGTGAATGGTAGTTCAACACAACATTTGATGTGGAGAAGCCCCTTTTAGTGACTCTTTCCCCTCTTTAGACATTATCAGTGTGGACATATGGATGTAGGTGACTTATTGTAAGAGAGAGGAAATGGAAATGGTGTGTGGTGTAGAACATAATATTCAGGTGATTGTGTCAAGATTGAAGGTGGGAACGGTTTGGAATTTGTGATGCCTAGGTGGGGCTGTTGAGAGAAGAAAAGAATCACATTTAATGGAACTATCAGGAAGGTTCAAGGTAAAATCATATCGTAGAAAGCTTAGCTAATAGGATGTGTTCTTCTCATGGAAGGGGTGTTTAGCAGATTAAAGCTCTTTGTGGTATTGCCTTTCTTGGAATGGATGCAGCTTATGGGAAGATACTTACCATCTGTAATCCCATTAATTATCATAGAAGACATCCGGAAGACTAAAGCTCCTTCCAAAGTTGCTTTTGTTGGTTCATGGAAGATTATGGGAAGATTCTTACAATCTCATTAAAAGAAGGAAAGGGAAAATAGCACACATTTTGGCGCATACTAGAACGTGTGACCTTTTTTTTATTAAGATTTAATTTTTTAAGTGTTTTTAATTATTTTCTCCCACATCAGTGTTGTTTGTGCAAGGTGGCTGGAGAATAGTGATTTGGTTCTGGCTGTGTTTGGTGTTTCTTGGTTCTTTCTTAAATTGGTTATAAAATTGTTCAGTTGTTGGAACAGGTATGAGATCATTAAGAAAATAGAAAGAGCTTGGTCTAAATCAGCTATACATCTGATGTGGTGCTTTTGGTGTAAATTTCTCAGGGATCTTTAAGACAGCATTGAGGCTTTTGTCTGCCTTTTATGGAGTAGATTTTTGTCATGCGGTTGGAGTACATACAGTGGAGTTTATGAATGAATGATTGCTCCTTGCGGTTTTTTAGTAAATTAATTATTGTTGGTTAAACAAAATTTCATTTGCTCCTGATATGCAGTATATGGTCTAATGCACCTAGAAAGTCCAAATTAGAGGGAAAATATTCATCAAATGGGTCAAAGCTTTTTGATCTTAAACCTTGTCATTTAATCAGACTAGTTGGAAAGATAGACCATGTAGCATGCTGTATGTGGTGAATATAAATTTTTACAATGTTTTAGTTGGATATAATTTTCTCCCAAACTTTGTGGCCGCATGTAAAAGCCAATTACAATTGGAATGTTCTATGATAGCTTAACCGACTACCAACCTATTATAATTCTTTAGAACCTTGGCCAAAATGCTAAATGAAAAGGTCAACAAGATTAAGATGTTGCTTCATGTGGTGAGATTGTGACCTTTCGCCGTGTGCGAAGAAGAAATTTAAATGTGAATATTGGTTGACTGAAGTTCCTAATAATATTTGGTATTGGAAAAACGGTTGCATGGCGGTGTCACTCTACCATCATTTATTTAATGTTTTGCTCAATGATAAGTTGATATTAGAATTTTACTTAGGAATGCTCAGAGCTGATGAAAAATATGGCGTATATTAACAACACTTTAAAATGTTATTATAGAATGCAAAGATCTGAAGAAATATATATATTTTTAATTTAAAAATTAATTTTAGAACTACTTTCATTTAGTGATGGTCATCGCGCAAAAACTCTATTTGCTGACATCTCTTTTATTTCAAAAGGAACTTGTGCATCTGTGACTAGAGTTATCTTGTTTAATTTGTTGAAGATAGGGGTCAATGCTTGAAAACTAAAATTTCATTTGCTCCTGATATGCAGTATATGGTCTAATGTTCCAAGAAGGCCCAAATTAGAGGGAAAATTTTCATCAAATGGTTCAAAGCTTATCGATCTTAATAAACCTTGTCATTTAATCAAACTAATTGAAAAGATAAACCATGTAACACACTGTGTGTGGTGCATATAAAGTTTGGGTGTTGTTATTCGCAGCCCTATTTTTTCTCCCATAGCTCAGTTAAATTTTTCCCATCTTAGGACAAAAATGCCCTGATGCAAAATGACTTCCTTGCCCTCCATATTTTCAACAAGTAACTTGCTGAAAAAATCAAATAATTTCAACAATTAGTTGCTAACAAAATTTAGCAATTAACCACAAACTTTCGACACTTCCATACCAAAATAAACGAATCATTTTATCAACTGGTTACTGAAAAAATTAAAATATTTTAACATGCTCTTGTCGTTTTGATATTTTTTTCAATGACCATTTAACATTTCAACAGTCTTTTACCAAAACAAGTACAAAATTTCGACATGTATCTATTGAAAATATTACATTATTTCAATAGTGAGTTTTTAATTTTAAGGGTTTTAGAAGGGAAGGGAGTATTTTTAGAACTTTAGGTGCAATTTGCGGGTTGCGTGGAGAATTTATTGGGTTGCTCGGAGAAAACATAAGATGTATGAATAAATTGGGCTGCGTGGAGAAAAGTAGAGTTGCGAATAGCGGCACTCTAAATTTTTACTCTGTTTTAGTTGGATATAATTTTCTCCTAAACTTTGTGGCCACATGCAAAAACCAATTACAATTGGAATTTTCTGTGATAGCTTAACCGACTACCAATCTATTATAATTCTTTAGAACCTCGGCCAAAATGCCAAATAAAAAGGTCAACAAGATTAAGATGTTGCTTCATGTGGTGAGATCGTGACCTTTGGCCCTGTGCAAAGAAGAAATATAAATGTGAATATTGGTTGATTGAAGTTCCTAATAATATTTGGTATTGGAAAAAAGGTTGCATGGCGGTGTCACTCTACCATCATTTATTTAATGTTTTGCTCAATGATAAGTTGATATTAGAATTTTACTTAGGAATGCTCAGAGCTAATGAAAAATATGACATATATTAACGACACTTTAAAATATTATTATAGAATGCAAAGATTTGAAGAAATATATATATTTTTAATTTTAGAATTAATTTTAGCACTACTTCATTTAGTGATGGCCATTGCTCAAAAACTCTATTTACTGACATCTCTTTTATATCACATCGACTTCCTGCAGTTGTCAAAAGGAACTTGTGAATATGTGACTATAGTTATCCTGTTTAATTTGTTAAAGATAGGGGTCAATGTTTAAAAGCTAATATATCAAATATTTAGAACTTATCTTCATGGCACATTATAGGTTTTGTTGATGTACCAAACCCTTGTAAGCAAATGTGCTGAGACAACCTTGTGTTGCAGGTGGAACCTCGCAGATACAGCATATATAGGGAGGAGGCTGTTGATGCCATTTCAGTGGCTCTGGATGGAAGCTTGTCTAATGAGAAGATCCAAGCAAATTGTTGTAGAGCGCTTCTCATATTGGGAGGACGTTTCTCTTCCTCTGGGAAGATAATGATAGAGGATTGGGTTTTAAAGCAAACTGGATTTCTTGAAAATGAAGATGATGATGCATTTGTTGATAAAAATATTTTGTCGGTATGCTATGCTTTTTGATATCTTTCTCTCTCTCTCTCTCTCCCCCCTCTTTCCCCTACCCCTACACTCACATATTGAGACATCTTGATGAGGATATCACAGAGACCTACTGAGGCTTTATTTCCTTTATTATTGTTATTTTTCTTAATTAGTTTATTTTGAGTAGGATTTGCTAGAGATTCTATCGGATTTTCTTGAGAGATTTTATCCTTGATTTGATTTTAGTTATCTTGTGGATTTGATTAGCCTATTTAAAGGCTGATAGTTGTTAAGATTAGGGTTGTTGATGAATTTTGAGAATTAACAATAATGGTTTGTTTGCCAATGTTCTCCTTCCCTCTCTGAGTTCTTCTTCTCTTCCTCTCCTCTTATTTTCTATTCTCTTGCTTACTCTCTTTTCTTTATTTCTTTACTTTAATTTTCTCGTCTCACATCAAATTTAGTATCAGAGCCTGAACAATCCTAATCACTGTTCATAAATTAAAGCATTTCTTGAATAAAAAATTTCTTGTATATTTCTAATGAAGGTATACACTCGTATTTATACACAGAGTAGGAAATCCCTATATGGCATAGCTAACAACAAAGGAAACAAATTCCTAAAATCAAGAAACTAATTCCTGAAAATCAGAAAGATAATTTAATGCATTCCTATCTAGGATGATTTGATATTTCCCTTCCAAATCACCCTAAGATTTATTTACACTCCCCCTCAAGTTGGGCGTAAATGTTGATCATTCCCAGCTTGTTTATTAAATCTTCAAAACTTGGTTTGCGCAAACTTTGTTAGGATATCAGCTGTCTGTTCCTTAGTAGGCATATAGTTCAAACACACACTTCCATTGTCGATCTTCTCCTTGATCAAATGTTGATCATCCTCAACATGCTTAGCATGAACATGATGGACAGGATTTTGTGCTGTACTTACTGCTGCCTTGTTATCACAATACAATCTCATAGGGATGCAACTGGACACCTTTAGTTTACCAAGCAATCTCTCTAGCCAGATTTCTTCACAAATGCCATGAGCTAAAGCTCGAAACTCCGCTTCTACACTGCATTTTGCAACTACTGGTTGTTTCTTTCTCTTCAAGTTACCAAATTACCCTACACATAGGTGCAGTAACTATAAGTGGATCTTCTATCACCAGAGAGTTTGCATTAGTGTAAATTTCTATCATTCTGTGATCTCCTTTCTTAAAAAAACAATCCTTCACCAGGAGTACTCTTTAAGTATCTCAGAATTCTAAAAACCGCATCAATGTGTTTCTTCTTTGGTAAGTACATGAACTGACTGATCACATTTATGACAAAGGCAAATGTCTGGTTGAGTATGTGATAGGTAGATCAGTTTACCTACCAATTTTTGGTATTGTTCTCGATTTCGATTGACATCCTCTCTTCCTTCAAGATCTAGCTTAACATCAGGGTCCATTGGTGTCTCAGCTAGTCTACAACCCAACATGCCCGTGTCCTGGAGAAGACCAAGAACGTACTTCCTCTGAGTGACAGTAATTCCAGCACTGCTTCGAGCTACCTCCATACCAAGTACGTACCTTAAAGTTCCCAGTCTTTCAATTTAAATTTTCCTGTAAGGTAATTCTTCTAGGAGTTTTAACTCCAAATAATCATCTCCAATGACGATGATGTCATTCACATACACTATTAGAATAGCTATCTTACCATCTTGGGAGTGTTTACAGAATAGTGTGTGATCAGACTGTGCTTGGATGAAGCCTCTTTTCTTAACAGCTCGAGTGAATTTCTCAAACCATTATCTTAGTGACTGCTTTAGTCCATAGAGATATTTTTTCAATCTACACACCAGATTATGTTCCCTGTTAAATCCAAGAGGAGCATCCGTGTAAACTTCTTCATGGAGATCACCATTTAGAAATGCATTCTTCACATCTAACTGCTGTAAAGACAAGTCAAGATTAGATGCTAAAGAAAGCAGAACTCTTATCGTATTCAACTTTGCTACAGGAGTAAACGTTTCTTGATAGTCTATCCCATATGTTTGAGTGAAGCCTTTGGCCACAAGTCTGCCTTTGTACCTGTTGATGCTTTCATTGGCATTAAACTTCACTGTAAAGATCCATTTACAACCCACTGTCTTCTTTCGTTCAGGTAGCTTTACCATCTCCCAAGTATCATTCTTTCTAAGAGCATCCATTTCCTCGTGAACTGCTGCTTGCCACCTTGGATTAGAAAGGGCTTCTTCTATGTCCCTTGGAATTTTTTTTTTTTGACAATGCAATGGTAAAGGCAGGAAGTGCAAGAGATAAATTTTCATAGGAAACAAACTTCGATATAGGGTGCTGAGTACAAGATCTGATTCCTTTCCTAAGAATAATAGTAAGATCCAGGTCTTGGTTCTGAGTCTCGGTAGTGGGCTGATTTGGGTCACTAGCTTGATCACCCTAAGAACTGAAGTTCGGGTTAGATTAGCCTTGCTGAGTTTGTTTCCTCCGTCAGTAAACCAGTAAGGGAGATGGTCTAGTGTTTTCTCGCCCTGATTGAGAGTTATCTTCTCATGTTTCCATTGTTTCCCGTGAGATATGTTGTCCAACAATGTTAGGCAGTAGAGGCAGGGATGATGGTTTATGGATAGGTGAGACAGGTTTTGTTTCAATTGTATCCCATGACTTATCTTCCCCTAAATCCTCCCCTTAAAGATAAGTGTTTTGAAAGAAAGGTTTAGACTCAACAAAAAATACATCCATGGATACAAAAACACGACAAAGAGATGGAGAATAACACTTGTACCTATGTTGAGTGGAAGAGTGCCCAATGAAAACACATTTGATAGCTTTGGGATCAAGTTTGGAATGAGTGTGTGAGTGAGTATGAACAAACACAATACAACCAAATGTCTTGAGTGAAAGAGAGGACATGACTGGAAAGGTTGGGTATGTTTGTAGAAGAGTTGACATAGGAGGGGAAAAATTGAAGACTCTAGAGGGCATTCTGTTAACGAGATATGAGGCTGTAAGAATAGTTTCACCCCAAAGGTATTTTGGAACATGCATGGTAAACATCAATGCTCTAGCAACCTCAGGGAGATGACGATTTTTTCTCTTAACTACACCATTTTGTTGGGGTGTACCTGTACATGAAGTTTAGTGAATTATCTCGATGGTTTTAAGGTAGGCACTAAGAATGGAATTAGAAAATTCTTTGCCATTGTCCGTTCTAAGTGTTTGGATAGGAATGGGTTAACAAGTGACCTAGCTCTAATACTATAAAGTATTTCTTGAATAAAAATTTCTTGTATGTTTCTAATGAAGGTATACCTCATATTTATACACAGAGTAGGAAATCCCTATATGGCACAACTAACAACAAAGGAAACAAATTCTTAAAATCAGGAAAGTAATTCCTTAAAATCAAAAAGCTAATTTAATACATTCCTATCTAGGATGATTTGATATATCGCTTCCAAATCATTCTAAGATTTATCCCCAGAAACTAATAAACCTTGAAACCTAGTCAACCTACAGTGGTCCACCACATCAATCGCTGCTACTTTAACTAGTATAGGTTCACTGAGGCAAAAATGGTGGAGTTTGCAAGCATGAGATTGGCTAGTAATGTTCAATTATCTTGGTAGAGTGTCGAGGATATCTTGGCTAGGCACCACGCACCGCCCGTTGGAACTTAGGATGAAATGCAACATTGTCTTCAAGAGAAATACTTGCCTAGATCATATAAGATTAATCTATTAGACTAATGGAATAATCTCAGGCAAGGAAATAGATTTGTGACTAAGTATGTGACTCAATTTGATAAGTTCAGGATCTGGTGCAATATAATAGAGGATGAGTCTACGACCTTGAGTAGGTTTAGGCAAGGTCTTTATGATGACCTTAGGATAGAGTCAGGGGTGGATTCAGGATTTTTACTAAGGGGGGCACTAAGCACCTAAGGAGGAAACAAAGAATTATGTAGGAATTCCTAAGAAGGGAACAAAGAATTACATAGTAATTAAGAGTAAGAGAGAAGCGATGTTGTTTTTAGGGAGATAGAAAATTATTTTTGTACATTAAACCAATGAATATACTTTTTACAATTAAATGGTTTAACTGACCTTTTTAACAGTACTTAAGGTTTACTAGAGATGTCCCTTGTTATAATATATATATATATATATATATACATATAATTATTATTAAGTTTCATTGTGTATAAAGTGAAAGTATGGAAATTGATAGGAGTAGGAGAGGCAGAGGAGGATCCAAGAGAAGTTGAAAAAAAACCATTAAACATGACCTGACCTACCTAGATCTATCAGAGGACATGGCCCTAAACAGATTTAATTGGCGTCGACAAATCCATATAGCCGACCCCACCTAGTGGGAAAATGTTTGGTTTGGTTTGGTTTAAGTTTCATTGTGTATAAAATTTGTTATGTTATATGTTAAAATTAATGATATTATGCACAAAAATATTCGATAGTGTAGTGGGATAATGCACTTTATTTCACAACAAATATTTGGGTTTCTTGTAAAATTTTTTTATGTTAAAAAAATTTGCATAACCTTAATTTTTTAATTAGACTAAAATCCCTAAAGTTTGAATTAATTTAATCTTTTAATAACACTAAAATGATAGGGGTATTTTAGTAATTTCATGTCAAAAATCAAGGGGGTCACTTGACCCCCTTACCCTATTTGGGTCTGCCACTGGATATATGTGTTATCACTCTTGACCATGCTTAAATTTTAGTCCAGGATTATGAGTTGGTCACCAATCCTGCCTTGTGGACTAAGTTTAGATACGTCCTTCCTTTAACCAAGTTTTTCCTTCGAAGCCTAAGTCAGTGCTAGGTCCTCCTCCAGCTAGTATCCCACCATTGAATGATGTTAAAGGTAAGGAAACCATGACTAATGCTTCTAGGAATTACTCTCGTGTGCGGTGCTTTAATTGTAAAGGTTTTGGTCATGTGTTTGCTAATAATCCTAAGAAAAATCTGAGCTATTGGGGAACATTCAAGACAAAATGATAATGATCACCTAGAAGACCTGTAATAACCCACATTTACACAGTACAATATTGTTTGCTTTGGACATAGTTTGTTGCTTCCCAAGGCTCCTACTTGAGCATACTTAACCCTGGAGTTCCTACTGAATCCAATGCTCTCACGGTTTTAAAACGTGTTATACTTTATAGTCGTCGAATATTATATATATGCTACTTCATTCCTCTAACCAGGCGATATGGGACAAAAGGCATTATTTCTCTATTTTACCTCCTGCGTCACTCTTTTGCAGGCAGATTCAGTCTAAGATTTGATTTCGCATGCAGATATTTTGACAACTTTGTGATGGGTCGAAACACTTTTGACTGGTCACATGATCCCCTGGGCAGATAGACCTTTTCTTGGGGTGTTTGCTTGCTCAAAACTGGATTAAAAGCTATTTAAGATACTTCTAGAATCCTCATAACTTTCCAAGAATTTACTGCCTAGCTTTAATGTGAAAACAAGTACCTCATTGCAATGCAACTTTCGCACTTGCAATACCAATCGATTTGTATGCTTGTATTCTATTGCTTTACGTTGAAAAGTAACTTTTTGAAGTTTTGGCCACTAAATACAGGATGATGAAGAGAAGGAGCGGGAAGAGTGGTTGAGGACTTTGTCAGCATCACTTGTTGGTGGTGGGAAGAAATCATTTTTGGAGAGTATTTCCAACTGTTTAGGCTCTGGAAACTTGGATTTGGTGAGGGTAAGCCTAACCACGGTGGCTTGGTTAAGTGCTGCACTTGCTTCATTATCTGATTCAGAGTTCCAGCTTTCTGCATTCTCAGCTCTCATCACTCGGCTGAAAGAAAGCCTGGAAAATAGTGCACGGGTTGAGCACAAGATTCTTGTTTCTATTTCTCTGCTCAATTTCAGCAAAATTCCAGGTATGCAACGTTTTGAGAAAACATTTTTGTTATTATATCAAAATAGGAGAAAAACCAATCTATATAATTGTGCAAAAATTAGGCGTTTGTTTATGTGGCACAAAGTATCTTACTAGGTTATCTGGTGAGAAAATAGCTATCCCTTTTTTTATTACATAACAAGAGTCCAATTGATGGCGAGCCTTGGCACGATGGTAAGATTGCTTCTTTGCAACTTAGAGGCTGTGGATTCAGTACTCGAAAATAGTCTTCAGTTATTAGAGGTAAGATTACGTACATTGGCCTGTCCTAGACCCCTCGGCATAGGCGAGAGCCTTGTGCACTGGGTGCCATATTTTTATTTAATATAGTCTAACAGCTATCTTGGGTTTTCAAGACTTCTAGGAGTAATTCAGTTCATTTTAGCATCCATAGTTTTGAAGACGTCTAGGAGGGATTCCGTTCATTTTACCATCCGCAGTTCTCCTTGTACTCTAATATCAGTGTCTAAACCATATTGTGAGAGTTCTCAAACATTATAGCACGTCGCATAGCGCATTATTTTATAAAAGTTTGAAGAACTCAACTGGTTCTACATCATTAGTTTACAACAATGTAAATTTTGTAGATGTGAAAGTTTGTTACAAAATGTGCTATCTGACTTCTACTAATAACATTTTGTTCAACTTGTATGAATTGCTCCAGTTTCTTTCCTGGTTGTGTGTTGCATGTCAGGGGGGTAAGGATTAAGTTTAAATGAGTACAGTGGCCGGTGACTATGTTTTAAGCAAATATAATGATTAATTTCCAGCTATTTTAGGGTTTGTGGG
The DNA here is from genome assembly GCA_019916065.1 of Vitellaria paradoxa. Classification (NCBI taxonomy): domain Eukaryota; kingdom Viridiplantae; phylum Streptophyta; class Magnoliopsida; order Ericales; family Sapotaceae; genus Vitellaria; species Vitellaria paradoxa. Next base: position 35,338,159 of record CM034244.1, on the reverse strand, counting down.
AGATTAATAGAAATGTTAAGAGTTCAAATTATGCTTGTATCAGTTGTAATGATTAAAATTTCCCCAAGATTGCTAACTGATTGTACATACACATTAATCCAAAATTCCTTCGTCAACAATGAAATTTTGTTGGATTGGAAGTATGATAAGAGCAATATCATGTGCCACGAACGAAACCTACATTATTACTTGATACCTTATACACTTTGTCCTTGTACACGAGCATATGCATCGGAGATTCAGACTAGATTGGAAGTTTCCTTTTTTTGGAGTTGATGAGCCTAAATTAGGACAAAATCAGTGCCCAGGCTCCTAACAAATAATGATGTTCAAATTCAAGAATGCAAATGGAAATTTAAATTGTGATAATAAATGGTAACGCATGTGGATTGTGGACCCAAGAAAACAGAGTTGGTAGGAGTAGTGTACCCGTGTTAAATTATGTAGGCTAATGAGAACTTAGAAAAAGAAACACTATGGCATCTCAAACAGCGTGCTAACCTTTATGAAGCATTAAGAATTCAGCTATTAGTTCATAATTTGACATCTCAGTTTACAATAACATGGATCAATTAAATATAATGGGACCCAATTCTTTCCAGGGATATGACCATTTTCTTCAAACATATACGTTCAATATGCACAATCTTGGCATTGTAAAACTTGCACGAAAGCTAATGTTTCAAGTATTTGCAGACATGGAAGTTGAGTTTAATCGCCTGACTTTTTTTTTTTTTTTTTTCTCTCCCTCTCCCTCTCCCTCTATTGATTTCAGAATGCAGGGTCCTACTGATGAAAATTGCAAAGGAAATTGCAGTTCCTCTAAGAAGCCTAGCAGAAGTAACGTGGACAGCAAAAGAGCTTTATGCTATCATTTCCGGGGAAGATTAGTAATCTGGTAGTTGAAAAATGCTGCTCTCTTTGCACATTGCACAGTTTCACAGGCCAGATCATTTTCTTTATCAATTGCATCACTAACTTCCATTTAGGCCCAAAAAAGAAAAAGAGAAAAAAAAGAAAAAGAAAATGACCATCTACTTCTTCCTACCAGAGCTATATGTTATTTAAAACAGTCAAAAGACTTCATAACCTTGATCCTTTTGTGCGCTGATTTTCCCAAAAATTCATCACTGAACTAGCTTAACTTTGTGGTTTAAGGGTTATCTACAATGTTATGCTTAACAGTTAATTGGATAATACATTTATAATACTTATGTTTAGATTAAAAAAGTAAATATTACTTGATAATAATTATATTATATTTAAAATGTTAAAATTTTAAGTTAATTATGTTTGGAATTAAAGTAAATTGATCAAGGGTAAAAGTTAATATTTAATTTTAATAAAATATTGTAATAAAATAAATTATCATAATAATTGTTATTTTAATAAAAATTAATTTTAGTAAAATATATATTATTAAATATAATTTTAAATAAAAATATTAATTATAAAAATAATTTTATCCTGTTTAATATTTCAACAGTAATTAATTTTAATAATGAATTATTAATTTTTGAAAATTATTTTTTTGATAAAATAATTTAATAAAACAAATAATTGTAGCTTGTTTAAATAAATTAATACTTTTAGTACATTATATTAATACAGTACATAATCTAATAAATAATTATTTACCAGAAATAATTTTTATTTAATAAAATAAATTATTTTAATAATTAATAATTATTTATTAAACATTAATTTTAATTTTAAAAAATAAATAGTTCTAGTCATAAATTAATATTTCAATAATATTAGTTTAATAAAATATAATAAATTATTTTAATAAATTATTATTTATTAATTATTATTTTGATAAAACAATTTAATAATTAATTTTAATTTAATTAAATAAATTATTATTTTATAATTTTATTAGCTATATTGGAGAATATTGTTTAGAGTTTTATAGGAGTGTAAAGAAATATTTTATAGGGATAATGTGAAGAGATAAAAATTTTACATTACTTTTCGTTACTCACCTCTTCCCTTAAGTAACGGTTTACATCCACCTCAAGATAATTATTATCCTCTCATCCAAACTACTGTGATGGAGGATAAAAATTATTTCAGTAAAATTTACTATTCTTTATCCCCAAAACAAACATGTCTTAAAGGTAAATTTACGGGTGGATATGGTCCTACGACCCAAAATCTTCAGCTCTGGCCCATTCTTTTTTTTTTTTTTTTCTGTATTTAGAAAAAATTTTAAGCTCGTTTAATTAAACAAATTGAGTTTAGGATTATAAAAATTGGTTAAATCCTAGCCTGAATTAATTAAAAAGTATATATGTTTTTAATATTAGATCTGTTTATATACTTTAATTTATATTTTCTTATAAAAAAACATTTATTTCAGTAATAAACTATTTATTGTTATATTTTTTAGGATCATCCTAAAAATATTATTTAAAATAAATTTAAAAAAGTAAATGAGTTTAAATGGGTAGACATGTGATTCAAAATTTAGGCACGATTGTTTAGTTCTTGGCTAAGATTGGATTGATGACTAATAAAATATTAATAAGCGCATGGGTTTATCAATTATAGTAATCCTGTAGATTTCGAGGTCGTCATCTGGGAAAAGAATGACGAAAGGTTTTAGATGGTAAAGAGAAAATTACAAAAAAAAGAAGAGGGTTCTTGGTTGTTTAACTAGTTTGAAAAAGGATTTGAATTATCAATATTTTATCAACATCAAATTAAAGAAATAAATCTATACATTCATTGTGCCAAAAAATTATTTTTTTTTACGGCAAATCAAAGATTATTTCATATAAAATGTTTAATTTTGTATTGAAATAATCACCTATCTATTCATAAAAAGTATAAAATTAAAATCTTAAACCATGTATTAACAAATTGAACGAACAAGTTTTTCATTTGGGTTCCGTATCGCTCATTGAAAAGTTTTAACTAAGGTTTTTAGAAAGTTGCAGGATAGCTCATTGAAAAGTTTTAACTAAGGATTTTAAAAGGTTTCAAGGGTACAGAGAAAACGTAAAATAAAAATTAATTAAGAAGAGAGAGAAAATACGTAAAATAAAATTAATATACATACTTCTTAAGTTAAAGATTTAATTATAGCTCATTGAATAATTTTATTTAGGGTCTTTAGAGAGAGAGAGAAAACGTAAAATAAAGGTTAATTAAGAAGAGAGAGAGAGAGAATATGTTAAATAAAGACTAACCTTATATAATTTAAAATTAATACACCTTCTCTTTAAATTAATTCATAAATCTCTTTAGAATTTTTTAATATTTGACGTGAGATTAATATTAGTATCTTGAATTTGAATTCACAGTACTCGAGAGTTGAGTTACTAAAATGCATTACATAGGACTCGAGTCCACTCACGTTGGATTTCGAATCTAAACTAGCAGAGAGTATCAGAAAGAACTTTCTTTATATGGGATTCAAATTCTACTAATCTAGATTCGAATCGTGTAGATCTCAGAATTGATTTTCTCTGTATTGAATTTGAATGCAATATACTTGGATTAGAATCCTTCACATTCAAATTCTTTAAGCTAATTTCCAAGCTATTCTCCTTGGACTTGAATTCTAAGTCAACTTTCTTCAAAACTTAAAACTTCCTCCTCCATTTATGAACATTATTCATTGGCTTCGGGCTTTCTTTACTTCACCCTATTGCTAACTTTAGCCATCATCATCGAGTCCTTTTGCATTATTGCATTATTACATTATTAGTATTTGATTGGTGGTATATAAAGTGCGATAAAAAATGTGATTTGACATGAAATGTAAAAAGAAATAATTTTTGACCTTTAGATTTTAGTAGGTAAACAAATCTAGAGGTGTAGTATAAGTAATATCATATCTCCAATGGTATTACTTATCCCCTATTTTGGGGGGTATGAAATCCAATCTGAAGTTGTAATACTGTAAACCAAACTTGGTCATGATAAACTACTTATTCAATCCCCCAGTTTTATCTCTCAAACAAACATTGCCTCTTAGTTCTAAATTTTTGCACTAATTACCACTGTGCTCCACAGATACTTGCACAAGTGATGAAAAGATAAATTTTGCCCTGGTGGGTCAGCTTTTACGCCACTTAGGCTTGGTCAGGGAACTAAAAAACTGATTTTTTTTTTTATTTGTTAGTTTTTAGCATGTGATTTTCACTTTAAAAAATACCAAAAAAAAAAAATCACATATGAGTTAAAAAAAAGTTTGTTAGTTGTTTTAGCCCTTTTTTTCTTTTTTTTTTTTAAATCCCTAAGTGAATTTCATGATTCTTTTGCAATTTTTTTTTTTAATGCGAATAACACCTCTACAAAGTAACAAATAAAAAAACAAATTAAAGTTTGTGTAAAAATTTTTACACTGATAATCTATCAAAATTAAGCTCCATTAAAATACAATACTAATTTTTTTTTGTCAAGGCACTATTTGGCAATCTAATTTTTAGTGAAAAATTACGAAAACTTGTTTATTGGGTGTTTGAGAAAACACTAATTTTATTTTTAGCGAAAAATTACGAAAAGTTATTTATTAAGTGTTTGAGAAAACACAAATTTTTGTCATTTTTTTACTCAGGTACGATAACTTGCTTAACTTAAAAATTACCAAAAGTCACTAAAAATTGTCAAAAGTTACTAAAAGTTATCAAAAGTTGTTAAACATTTACAAAAATTTATCAAATACTTAAAAATTATAAAATATTACTGAAAATTACTATTTGCTTAAAAATTGCAGCTAGCAATTTTTGACAAAAGAAGTATAGAAAATTACTAAAATTTGGACTTTCAAATAATAGCTAAATAGGTATTTGGATAGCAAAGAGTACAAGAAAAATACAAAAAATTGAAGTTAAAGTGGAATATATTAAAATTTGATTGGAAAAATTAAAAAATAATTAATAAAAATTTGATGAAATCTAACAAATATTGGTAAATCAAACACAATCTAACATTTCCATTCAAAAATACACATCATTTGATGGACCATGTTTGGTAATGAATGGCAAATCAAATGTGGTGAACTAATCATCACTATCATCATCATTATTATTTTATTATTGTTATTATGAATTACCACAATACCTTATTTCCAAGTCAAAAATAAAAGTTATAGAGCAAACAAGGATTGAAATAACAACACCCATCCGAACTTCTCTCGATGTGGGAAGCTTGACCGGTCTGTAGCCCCAGCAAGATTTTTTTTTTTTTCTACGAATTACCATGTTATCTGCGGCTTTGTTTGGGAAGTAAAAAAAAAAATTTTAATAATTAATTATTAAAAAATTAATTTTTTTTAGAAAGAGAAAAAAAAAAGTTAGTAACAGATTCAAGAAAACTGAAACTGAAGCAGTCGTGAACATTAGATTCGGACGGTTGAATTTTAATTCAACGATTTAAATTTATTTATATATTTTAAATTTAAATAAAAACTTGAATGAATATGATGCGTTAAACTTTAATCTCACGAGATAGAGGTCATTAAATTAAAATTTAACAATCCAAATTTATTTATATATTTTAAATTTAAATAAAAACTTGAATGAATATGAAGCGTTAAACTTTAATATGACGATTTTAGAACTTGTTTTCATACTGTGCATTTTTAGCCTCTATAATATAGCTAGTAACTAATTTTTTAATTTTTTGTTAATTTGACATTTTTATCTTTTATAAAAAATAAAATACAAAAAGATAAATTTAATTATTTTTTAAAAAAGCTAAATAAACTAAATAGCCAGGAATTTTTCCAAACACTAACAAGTAAAAGTCAAAAACTTGTAGGCAAGACAAGAGTTAAATAACGGACGGGCCGTCTATTTTTTTTTTTTTAATCCTAATTTGTGTCTTATCTTAATTTTTAAACATTAAGCTCGTCCAATTAATTTATGAACTTACATTTTTACCATTTATTTTATAGCTTCTTTCACAATTATAAATTAAATATATGAAAAATTTTAGAATAATAGATTTATATAATAAATAATTTTTTAAAAAAATAATTATAATTATATATCACTGAACTGTGCTTTCAAGTAATGCTTTATATATATATTTAATATATAAACAGAGGCAAGGAGGACATGAGCAGAGACAGGGAGTACTTCATTACGTACCAAAATTAGCTACCTGGGAGAAATCCAGTTTTACTTAAAAGACCAGACACATTCATGGCAACAACAACACACACAATTTCTCTCTATTTCTTTCTTCTTCTTTTTCAACTACTCCTTTCATACTAATGCTTACTGCATTTATATTTAACCACTACTCATTCATCCTCACCTCATCATCATCATCAACATTCACCACCACCGTCAACTGTATGATCATCAAAACTCGTTTCTATACCAGAACACACCTTTGTTCGGCGAATCCTCATCCGGTTCCACGTAAAGACACTCCTTCGCCTCCCTCCACATCGCCACGTAAAACGGAGTCTCGTCTAACCGGTAATACTCGCCGAGTATGGGCTTGATCGCTCTGGTGGCCTCCTCCGCATGGTAATGCGGCATCGTCGAGAAGAGGTGGTGGGCGACGTGGGTGTCGGTGATGTTGTGGAAGACCTTGTTCAGCACTCCGTAATCCCTGTCCACCGTCGCCAGAGCTCCCCTCAGCCAGTCCCACTCCGACGAGTCGTAGTGAGGCAGAGAGGGATGAGTGTGCTGCAAGTAAGTTATCAGCACGAGGAACCCGTTTACTATCAACAAAGGTACCCCGTAAACACAAACGAGCCAGGCAAGCCCTTTCGCGATCGCAAGGCGACGGAGGACGTACAAAGCGGCAATGGTGCCGACGTCGGAGATGTAAATCTGGAGCCTTTCCCGGTCGTTGTATATCGGGCCGTATGGGTCGAAGTGGCAAGCGAACCGGTCGTAAGGCCGGCCCGAGATGTTGAAGGCCAAGTACAACGGCCAGCCGAGCGTGAGTGTGATTATAAGGGTGACGAGTCGTCCCAACGGGTTGTTCAAGTATTTGGAGTACCACGGCATTTGGGACTTGGGCTTCGGGACGAAGACCTCGTCGCGCTCGAGGGAGCCCGTGTTGGAGTGGTGGCGGCGGTGGCTGTATTTCCACGAGAAGTAAGGGACCAAGAGGGCCGAGTGGAGGATGAGGCCGACCGTATCGTCGACCCATTGGTAGTCGCTGAACGCGTGGTGGCCGCATTCGTGGGCGATGACCCAGACGCCGGTGAGGAGGCAGCCTTGGAGAGCCCAGTATATGGGCCAGGCGAGGTAGCGGAAGGGCGGCGGGAGGCTGTGGAAGTAATTTGTGGCGACGTAGTAGAAAAGGAAGGCGAGGGAGAGGTCGTGGACTACGTAGGAGAATGAGCGGAGAAGAGACCGTTCGAAGCAGTGGGGTGGGATGGCTTTCTTGATCTCGCTGAGCGCGAATGGCGGCTTCGCGTGAGGGACCCTGGGTAGGGGATTCTTCTGTTGCTCGTATTGGGTTGACATGCGCCCACCAGCTCCCATTGTTCAACCGAGCCCGATCGATCTGGAAAAAAATGAAATCATCATCGATTAGCACTGAATTTTCCACTGTGTTTCTAAAAGTATTAACTCAACTCAACAAATTCCTAGTTTCAAACGAATTTATGTTTGCTACATAAAGGACTTTTTCTTCTTTTATTTGTGTCATAGTTACATTTTTTTCCGTAAAATAAACTTTTCCTTGGCCTATTTGGAAAATCTGATGTAACACAAATGTGATATTTCGTAGTAGTTTAGATTAGTTTTATTTATATTTTATTAATTATTATTTGTAATTCGAATAGAATTTGAATTAAATAAAAAGACTCTTACGAAACTTACGAAATCTTAGATAACTCGAGTACGAGTTATTTTTTTAAGAGGAAGAGAATGATGCAAGACAAAAGTAATATTTCATAGTTTAGATCGGTTCTATTTATATTTTATTAATTGCTATTTCTAATCCGAATAGAATTTGAATTAGATGGGAAGATTCTTAAAACATTTTTCCGATTAAGATTAATTTTCTTAATTTCCTTTAGATTTGATTTATTTCGATTTTAATTCGAATTAGATTTAACATTAATTTTCCCTATAAATAGGGACACATTTCATTCAAGTCAATTATTATTTATTCTTTAGATTTATTCCAAGATTTTGATTTTGTCATTGAACAAGTCAATTTATCCTTATTTCTAGTTGCGTCAACATCATATGGTATTATCTCTCGTTCATTCATCATAGATAAATGATAAATCCCATGTACCAGTAACGATAATTTCAGCAACGATGAACACTCTCTGCCATTCGGGGCTTCGATCAAAATATAAGTGACAACAAACAGGAAACATAAATGGCATTCTGAGTAAGAATAAATAAAAATGTTAGTCAACAAACTAATGCAGGAAAAAAAGAAAAAAATAAAATAGGCAATTTGCATTCTCAGAAAGGTATAGTTATAGAGAAAATTTAGTAAAGAAACTACCAATAGGACAGGAGAATAATTTTAGCGGTGGACAAATAAAGTAGCTTTTTCACAGAGAAAATTGGCCCACTAATAGGGCTGATAGACTCGAAGAGGGAAAGGAAATGTAATTAAACAAGACATTCCATGGGGACAAGCAAATGAATGCAGCAGACCAGCAAACATTTAAATCCAAACCTTTGCGCATTCATAAAAGCCCAAGAGCTCACTCAATATGCAGGAAATCCTCAACGTGAGAGAGGGAGTTGAACACTTTTAAATTGTGATATATATATATATATATGTGTGTGTGTGTGTGTGTGTGTGGGGCCTTCTCCAAAGTATAGGACACATTGGTCTTAATGGTTAACTGGTAGGACCAACTATCATAAATCTACAGCTTTTTATCATTGGTGTTGAAGGACCAGTATGCGTCAACCAAACGAGGTTCCCTTGATTTGACAGGAAATCACCAGGCTGATGAGCCTTTAAAATGGAGGCGTGACCATCCATCCGAGGCTTCACAAAAAGCCAGGATTTTAGCATAGGCAAGAGGTCTAGAATATCAGGGACCACTGACATTTCCAGGAGATATGGTGAGGCCAAAATACTATAAACATATGGCTGCAAATAACCATATACAATCCGATCCCGAGTCTTGACACCACACAGAGATTTGTCGTGCCACTAGTGTGGTGTCTTTATTAATTTCCACATTGCATAAAAAGCCATAAATCAAAAGCTTTTCCTACTTCAAATTGTAGGCTTTTTGGGCATGATAGTTGCCAAGATTGTACTTTAGCTCTGTTTAGTTTGTCATAAACTTCTCTCTAAAAATCTCTAAAAGTTATTCACTTTTTATCTCACTACACGAATTACAAACTTACAACTTATCTCATTTTATCTCACTTTTTATTACTCTAAACACACACCTTTTATCATCTCTCCTACTATACCAGTTAGGACTTACCATACCAGATGAAAAAGGCACAAAATATTGTGTGTTTTCCACCGACCTATATCAAAAATTTTTCAAACCATGCAGCCAAGATGTCTTAACAAATGTGTTATTACTATTATTATTTTTTCCAAGGAAAAACATTATTGATGGTACAGTAAACACTGGATGACGCATTTCTCCTTGGACAAAACAATTGTTGACCTTCTCCTAGTGGGTCATCCAATCGGTGGTCCTACTGCATTTTCTCAAGCTTTCAAGGAAACAACATTAGTTTAATGGGACATTAAACAGCATTTTTCCTTGGACAAAACAATTGTTGACCCTGACCTAGTGGGTCATCGAAAATTAAATCATTTCCATTCTAAATTAGTCGGTTTATTCTACTTCGACCCCTTTTCCTTTTTTTTTAACAATTTTTTAACAAGCCACCGCTTACCGACTTTGAACTAGTAATTACGGGTGAACTAATAATTACGAATAATTATTAATGTATTTGATTTAAAATCATCAAAGTCGTGAGATATTATTTTTTATTTGAAAATCAATAGTTCTCACTGAAAGAGTAAATTGTGCGAGATTTTGATACGGTGAAAGTAGTTGTGCTGAAAATAATCCCAATTGACGCACCTGATGACTACACAATATATATATATATATATATATTTACTTCGACGGAGCTTCTTTTTTCCTTCCAACGTGTTTTGCACAAAGCAAATTCTAGTGGGACAAGGAGTACTTATACAACTATAAAACAAAGTACGGAAAAAAAAAGAAGAAGAAAATGAAAAATCACACCTAGCACCCATCTAATCTCCATTGAGATTTGTACTTTAAATTATTCCATCTGCTTTACGTTTCACTTAATTTCATTTTAAATTTATTAACCAAAAAAAAAAGTAATATGTCTATTGTTTTATCATATATTTTTTTTAAAGATAATTGATAATGCCAATTTTTTTTTTTTTCATGATAGGATGAAGAAAAAGTGAGATGATTTAAAAACACGGGGCAATATAATATAATCTGAAATTGGACAACGTACATAGATGATAAGTGTGATTTAGCCTTTAAGAGAGAGAGAGTAGAAGGTAAAAAGAAGGGAATTCCATTCCACAGAAGCAGGACAAGAATTCGCAGAAACATAAAAAAGGTAAAAGGAAGATCAAACACAGATCAATGGTCAACAAATTCCCAGCCCATACATTAAACAAAGAAGCATAGCCCCAGAATACAGGACCCACATAAAATGCGTCGAAATTTCACAAACGCTTCACACACACACACACACATATATGTATATATATCACCAACAAAGAAGCATAGCCCCAGAATACAGGACCCACATAAAATGGTCGAAATTTCACAAAGCCTTCATTCACACACACACACACACACATTACCATTAATGGGCAGAGAAATGAGCAGTTCAAAGATTCACATTCAGGCATTGAAATATACAATAATACATACAAATACACGTACATACATACATCCATATATATATATATATATATATATAAGAAATTTGAGAGGAATGTGACATTAATTCTCAGATCTATCAGGGTAAACATAATGCAGCTCACTTTCAATTAATACAACGAAAATGCTCATGATTTTGGGGAAGAGTACCTCAAGATAGATTCAGAATACCCACTCTTCGCTTCCTCGGAAGCACTTCAGATAGAAGCGCTCGCTCGCTCGCTCGCTCTCTCTCTCGAGAAATCTCTCTCTATCTCTCTCCACCTCTATTCCGAGCTCCCTGGTTCACAAGAAGCGCGCTATTTAAGCGCATTCTGTGGGCTCCCCGCAGCTCTCCCAACCATGCATGCTTAAACGTAGCGATCGCCATCGTTCGCCACGCGGCAAATCCCGATTGGATCGAAACCAGAATGGAGATTTGGACGGTTGTGATCTACTCCCGGTAGGGTGAATGTGGTGGGGGTGTTTACAGCGGATGCTTACGGCAATTTGAAATGACGAAAATAGCCTCGCACGGGAAAGAAATGGCGACAAAGGAATCCGAACACCGTGTCGGGCAGAAAGCACAAGTGGCGATGAGTTCCACACGTGGCGGTAGTAGCTGCCGAGAGCGCCTCGTATTCCGTGGCTTGGCTCCACCTCGTTGACATTAAAATATTATTATTGTTATTATTATTTTTAGAATATTACCTCACCGTTAAAACTAAAGTATCAGCTCCCTAGGCTTTTGTCATCTTCGCAATTGTTTTTTTGTTATTTTTATTATTAGGGTTTAGGTAAAAATATTGGATTTGATAAATTTATCATTTTAAGTAAAAGTATTCGTTGAGATGCGCTTTAGTAACATTATTCTAACATAATTTTTTAATATAGTTTTCTGACAAAAATATTTTTCTCAGTACGTCTTGGAAGTACTAATTTTTTTAAAAAATTTTTAATATAAAAAATTTCTAACTTTTTTTTAATTTTTATCAACTTTCTTCATTTTTTTACTTTTACCAATCTTCCTAATTTTCTTTAATATTTTTCAAAGAATATGAGGTCATTTGGATGTTCGAAAAAAAAAAGCAAAAAAAACTCAACTTTGGGTAATTTTTTGTGTGTTTAGTGAAACAAGGTGTAATTTTTAACTTTTTTTTTGTAACTTTTAGGTATTTGGTAAGTTTTTTTACTGTAGCAAAGCAAAAAAGCGGTAACTTTTTGTGTGTTTGGTAAGTTTTTTACTGTTTCAGAGCAAAAAAGTGAAAATTTTTTGTGTATTTGGTAAACTTTTGGTTTTATTTTTTTACTGTAGCAAAGCAGAAAAGTGAAAAAAATTGTGGTTCTACCAAACGCATCAAAAGTTACAAAATATAACTTTTGGTACTTTTTAGCTAATTTTTGAGCCTCCAAACGGGCTCTATATCAAACACTTGGGTGCCTGTTTGTTTGTATTTTTATTTTTTATTTTATGTATTTTATGTTTTTGAAAATCTTAAAATAGAGAAAAGAAAAAGCGCATTTAATTTGATATTTTCCTTATTTTTTGTTGAAACCTTTTAAAACGATTTTTTATTGTTTTATATTTTATTGGTAAACCAATTTTTCGTTTTTAAAACAAATTTTGAAAATATAAGTAATCAAATACTTTTTGAATTATTTTTCTTGTTTTAAAAATTGTAAAATAAAAAATAGATTTAAAATGAAGATACTAAATGATAACTTAATAATTTAAAATTTGATATTTATTTATTTATTTGGACAAAATTTAAGGGCCCAAACCGCGCCTCAGTCTCTACAACCAAATTTCGTCCTTTGCGCTGAATTATTCCTTTGTAAAAGTCATAGAAGCAAACAAAAAAGGTTAGTTTGGGAAAATAATTCAAATTTAACTTTTCTGTGGATTTTTTTAATTAATATTTAGCTATTTTGGATTTTTATAGATTTTAAACTTTTTAGTCACACACGCTAAAGAAAATACATATAAAAATGACTCTGAGCTATTTATAGATTTTCCTTTTCTAAATTATTTTTTTGTACTTTTTTAAAACATGTGAATAAAGGAGTTATCGAAATTTAAAAATATTAAATTTTAATAAAACAAACTATATGTAGGGGAAAAAATAAAATAATAGTCTATTAGGAGAATAAATTTTGACCCAAAAAATACAAAGTAGGAAAATTTTAAATTGTTAGATAATTGTGTGTTTCTTGAAGCGTAAAAATTTGATAAAAATTAGAGAAAGTTGGTAAGTTAATAATAGTTAGAGAAAATTGAAAAAATTTGGTAAAAGTTGAAGAAAGTTAAATAAAGTTAGAAAAATATTAAGACTTTTGGTGTGAAAATTTTGAAAAAAAAATAGGCATTTATGATCAAATTTGACACTTCAAATGCACACTAAGGAGATGATTGTTTTGAGGGTAATGGAAGGTGAATTTTAATGAGGTAATTTTATTCTCTATTACATTAGTTTGGATAATGGGGGTAACAATTATTCTGAATTAACAATTATCCCCATATGAGGTTAAATTTTTACTCTAATGGGAGGTGGATAATCGGGGGTAATGGAAAATTTTTATCATTTTTTTATTACCCTGTAAAATATTTCTTTACCTGCATAATCTTAAATAACATTTTCCTATAAATAATTATAATAAATATTATAAAATAATAATTTATTTAATCAAACTAAAATTAATTAATTATTAAATTATTTTATAAAAATAATATTTAATAAATAATAGTTTATTATTAAAATAACTTATTTTATTTTAATAAAATAATACTATTAAAATATTAATTTATGACTAAAATTATTTATTTTTTCAAATTAATATTAATATCTAATAAATAATAATAACTTATTAAAATGATTTATTTTATTAAATAAAAATTATGTCTCGTCAATAATAATTTACTAGATTAGGTTATGTACTGTGTTAAAATAATTTATTATTTAACAGAGTAAATAATTTTATTTTATTAAAATAATTAACAAATAATAATTCACTATTAAAATTAATTATTATTGAATATTAATCTATGATAAATTTACTTTTTAGAATTACTTTTTTATTTTAATATATATATATATATATATATCTTAATAATATAATTTTTTTATTAAAATTAATTATTATTAAAATAACAATGATTATGATAATTTATTTTATTAAAATTAAATATTTACTTTTATTGTTGATCAATTTATCCTCATTCTAAATACAATTAACTTTTATCCCTTTAAAATTTTTAACATTCTAACCATAATATAATAATTACCGAATAATATTTTCTTTCTCATTTCAAATATAAGTATCACAAACTTGTTATCTCAGCAAATATTACTAGGGTAACAATTACCTTCGTAATCTTTTGCTCCCCAAATTTTTCATCTCTTACCAAACATGTCCTAAAAACTTCTAATAGTTTGGTAAGGGATTAAAAGACTTTTGGTAAGGGATGAAGACATGCTCAGCCTAAAACATGTCCTAAAACATGTTCAGCCTAAAACATGTTTGGTAATCCTTTAATGTTTGGTAAGTCACTGTTTGGTAATCCTTTAATCTTTTACCAAACATGTTCTAAGACTTTTGGTAAGGGATTAAAAGACTTACCAAATAGTGACTTACCAAACATTTTAATAGCAACTTTTGGTAAGCCACTATTAAACACCCCCCCCCCCAACAAAAAAAAAAGAAAGGACTAACTTTGTCCCACCCAAATTTAGCCTAAATTAGCTTTTCTTGTTATTGTTTTATCCTTGTTCTTTCCAAACTAAAAACATCTAATAAAACAACATAAAATTACAACCAACGTGCGCAACTCTGGGATTTGAGCTGAACCATGTTCCCGAAGGACTTTGTTCGGAAACGGTGGTTTTTGTTAGTAGCGCGGCACCGCATGCTTCGGTGGGAATATTTCACACGACTCTTGACACAATTTTACATTAACGAAATATGGCACGATGTGAATATTAGTATTTAAAATTGATATAATTTAATTTAATACAAAATAATAAATTATTTAATACATTTATTAAATTTCAAGATTTTTACACCCGCTGATGTGGACATGTGGCATTCAAAAAAATGAAAAATAAAGTTTCAATTTGATAAAATCTCAAAATGATTCGAGTTGATTTTTAACTTATTCGACTTTAATTTGAAGTATTTATACTGAGTTTAAATCTAGTTCAAATTTTTATATAAGTTCGAACTTGGCTCGATAAAAAATAATTTAGACTCGAGATTAAATTACGAATAATTCAATTAAAATAAAATGATATTATTTTAATCTAAAATATAATAAGTAAAATATTATAAAAACATTATTTTATCGAACTAGCTCGTAAACTTTTAAATCGAGTTTTTTAAATTCAAATTCGAGTTTGATTATAAACAAATTATAAATCGAGTTTGAATCAAGTTCATTTTAATCGTGAATAAAACTTGAAACTTAAGCCGAGTTCAAATAATTCGAAAAAAAATTCAATTTGTTGTCACCCCCTAAAATTCAAATCCAAGAAAGTTTGTTTTAATTTTAGACACCCATAAATTTAGAGTAACGTAGTAATGTTCACTAAAAAAAATTGTGACTTGATAGTTTACTTTTATAATATCTTGCAAAATATATGTTTCCGCGCAGAAGTATACATATAATTTGCATATACACATATAGCATACTGACCATTTTAGGGAAAATAATAATACCATTTTAAAAATAAAGTAATTATTGTTTTTCACTCTACAAACTAACACTTTCTTCTATAATAAAGTGTCACTATTTTTTTTTTCTTGGAATTGCAATATAAGCTTACTTTAGGTAATAATTATAGTGTAAAAGTACATAATTAAATAATATTGTCCAATAAAAATGGTCAAAAAGGCGATTTCTATAAGATATGTTAAATTTTTATTATTTTACCTTAATAATAGTTGATAGTGTAGACGATTCAATTAGGGTTCGATCGGACCCAAATAAAAGTAGAAGTTTAGTCATTAGTCAGACTCGATTCGACCTAATATTTTGAGCTTTTAAAATATTTAAGTTCGATTTTAAAATAAAAATAAATAAATTTCAAGAATACTCATGAGTTCAAGGTAAAATAGAAAATATTAAAAATAATATAAAATAATATATTATATAAAATAAAACTACTATATATAAAAAATATAAATTATATTTATTTTAAAATAAAGTTGAGGGGCGGCCGAATTTGCCTTCATAATTTGATGGGTAACTATATAATGGTGAGCTTATTTACACTGCACAAATAGTTTCTTACAATTTACTTTGCTTATTTATTAATTAAAATTACTCATTTGCCCCACTTATCTTTTCAAATATGTTTTGCATATTTATAATGCTATAAATACAAAAATCCAATGTAAGATATAATTATGATGTTATAAATACTTTTTTTTTTAATAAAAATTATTATTTTTTAAATACATACAAAATACAATTTACCATTTTTTCTTAGATATTTTAATAGGTGGGTGGATAATTATAACATGCATTTTTTTGAAAAAATAAATTTACTTATTTATATGAATTACATTATTACGATAAAAATTTCTAATTCCATAATTAAAAAAAAAGAATTGTTATTATAAAAAATAAAATTAAATTTTCAAAATAAAAATATAGTTATGATTTGTTTTAACAATTCTGTCTGTATACCTAGCTAATTTTTTTTTTCATTCGTTGATTTCCTTAGTTATATATTCTTATTTTTTATATAAATAAACGATGAGAAAAAAATAAGAAATTCTATTGTGAATTAAGGAATGGTGAGAAAATTAGAAAGTGTAAAGAATAATTACAAATTTAAATTTACAAATAGTCTTATTTTCATGTTTGTAGGTTTATGTAACAAAAAAAATATTTCAAAAGGCTAAAATAAATTTTATTTTTATTTATATTTTTATCAATTATATAAATCTAAATATTAATTAATTTTATAGCCTAATCAAATAAGAAAATAACATATTTCATTTCAATTTATTTATAATTTTTTGTCATTTTCTTTATCATCTTGATATTTATTTATTTATTTTTAGAAAAATCTTTCATAAACTATTTATTTTATCATTTAATACTCTTACATTTTATTTTATTATATTATTTTTTAAATATATTCCTAGATTATGAGAATTGAAAGGATTGTATAGAACCATTTTAAATGATTTGAGAATGATGACAAGATTTATAATGATAAAAATTTATAAATAAAGTGAATGAAAGAATTAATTTTTTTATTTGATTAAATTATGAAATAAAATAAAATAAAATTTAGTTTTATGTGATTGTTAAATATATAAGTATAAATAAAAATATTTTAATCATTACAAATAATTTTTTATATTCTCTTGCAGCCTTAAGGGTGTTTGTTCAAATTTGTAAATATTTTCTTTATGAAGGGCAATTATGTCACCTTAAGGGTGTTTGTTCAAATTTGTAAATAAATATTTTCTTTATGAAGGGCAATTATGTCATTTCAAATTAGATATAAGAATAGCTTGTTAAAAAAAGGTTAATTTTGTAATTTCATTTAATGAAAAAAATAAAATGAAGTGTAAAAGGTTATTTGTGAATTGTAAATAGACTCATTTTTAATTTTATTTTTATGTAAAGGCATTAATTTGATGGCTTAACTGGTAAACCTTTATATTTGTTCTGTAGTAATCATTAATCCGAATCTCTTTGTATTCATTGGAAGTTTATCTTAGCCAATTTCAAAGCTTCCATGGACTAGTATAATTTTGAAGTTTAATTCGATGTTTAGGTTTTCAATTTTATAATTTCTGTAGAATTATTACTTTTGGAAGTCGGAGCAATGTCATCAATCTATGGGTGTTGGCTTGAGTAGAATAGACATTGATTGAGCGGTTACAGTGATGGTTTATGGGAAATTAAGACAAATTGATTTAACAGTTGGAATTAAACTTGGTGATTGATGTGTGTGAACTTTGAATTACTTTTCGAGTGTCTTCAATAAATATATATTTTATATGATGGGTGACTATAAAATATGATGCTTATAAAGTGTTGTTTTTAATTGAGATATGAGATCTTATTATAGATGTAATTATAATTTGAACTTGTGAATCCGCCCGGTCACACTTAAATTAAATGAGTTTGAATTTAATTAAAATTATTAATCGATATAATTGGGTAGATAAAATAATATTTACTTAACTAACAAGTTTAAATAGATTGATAATCCGTTATATAAGAACGGTGAGATAGAAATGAACAGAGTTCTTAGTTGGACAATTAGACCCACAATTGAAAAATACTGTAAACGAATGATAAAATTGGTAGATTTTTTATGACTCACATATATGCAAAAACACACACACACACACACATACATACATACATACATATATATATATATATATATATATATATATTCTCATCCCTTATTCTCGTCGTAAGCATTAATTATTTTAAAAGATTGTAATACTGATTTTGCTAGCCCCATGCTCTATACATTAGATTCTCACTTAGTACAAATTAAGAGGTAAGCACAAGAGGAAGCTAAAGCCAACACTTAAAAAAAAAAAAAAAAATAGTTAGGGCAATTAGAGCGGGACAGGAGAGGTGGGTAGCCTGGGGTGGGCTGACTTACGACTAGATCAAATCTAGGTCAGGATCCACTGGACTCATTTTTCATAACTAATGCTCCAATTAATACAAGTCTAATGCTTGATTTTTTTGCGATTTTGGAAATTTTTCTATCAAAACGGGTTTTCAATTTTAAGAAACTTGGCAATCAATGAAAAATATCCATTCTAATAGGCAGTAGAGATCTTCTGTTCCAAATCATTATCCCCTTATAAATATGCATTTCAATCAATAATTTAGAGTTTGCGACAGAATATTTTTGAACTCTTCTAAGAGACGTTTTGTTAAGCTCTTCGAGCCAAGCAAACTTAGAAATTACAAAAGTTTAGTAATCACTTTTTAATTTCTAAAATTAAGAAGTAGACTATTTTAAAATGATTTATTCTTAATTAATGAAATTTATTTATTGTATAAGGCTCACTATTAGAATTTGTATGATTCAACAACATAATTTTTACCTTAGTTAGTAGTCCTTTTTTATAAAAGACAAAATTTAAAGTTTTATATGTAACTAGATGTGGGAGAAATGAAAAGTGGGATGTCCATTTTGTAATAGGCCAGACTTGAAATTTTATATATAAATAGGCGATGTGAGACAAATGCAAATGAGAGGAAAAAGTATTAAATTATTTTTTAAGTCGAACAGCTAAAGTCTTAAGCTCAACTTGAAATTTAATCGAGTTAAAATTAGAACTTAAGCTTGACTTGAATGATATTTGAATTTAGTTCAAGTTAAGCCATTATCGAGTCAAGTTTCAATAACTCACGAATAGTTTGACGTGATTGCACCCCTAAGTCAGAGTGTCCACTGCATGGTGTTGTGTCCTATTCGAGTTTATAATTTGCGTCCATTCATGCGATTTTGTTTTTATTTTATATTTATATTTAAATAATGTACAAGTTAGGGTGCGTTTGGAATGATAAAAAGCGAAATAAAATAAGATAAAGTGAGATAAGTTATGAGTTCGTAATTCGTGCAATGAAATAAAAAGTGAATAATTTTTAGAAATTTTCAGTATTTTTACCATTTTTCAGAATTTTTTTATTATCTCAAATAAAGCCTTAATATATATATATATATATATATATATATTAAATTATTAATTTTATTTTCAAATATGATCAAATCATAAAAAGTTTGAGTCAATATAATTGTATAGTGTCGGGCTCATATTTTTTCACAATAATTTCATGCCAACATAATTCATATTGAATTGCAGTAACTACATTTTATCTCTTTGTAGTTTGGATAAACAATATATAGCCACCATTTGATTTGAACTAGATTGCAAAATTGTCAAAAAAGTTTAAATTTAATTATATTTGTATGCAAGGGTGGACTCAAAGAGGGTCCAGTGGGACAACTGTCACTATTAATTTGAAAAATTACATTAAAATTCTATTAATTTTATTATCTTTTTCTTATAAAGTATATTTTTTTCTTATGTTTTATCCCACTATATTTTTAATTTTGCTTTTATTTACCTTAAAGTTAAAAAAAATACCTTAAGTCCTCGCTTGGATGAGATTAAACCACCCCTAAAAACTTTTACCCGTGGGCCCCACTTCTTTTCCATGTTTTGGCAGCCCAATGCTCCTCTCCTATTCCCTGGTCTTCGTTTTACCGCATCATCAATTTAGCCCCCGCGGGGGATAGTTTTTGGGTTGGGTTGGGGCTAGTTAAAAATTATCCCCCTTCAAGCAGGTAGATTTTTGACATTTTTAACCCTCATTAATAGTATTATTAACTTGATTAAAATAAATATAATACTAATAAAAAAATAATAGATAGGCCAACAAGTCAAAATAAATATAATTAAAAAAATTAGATAATAACCAACCATTCAAAAGTACTTATTTAAAAAAAAATTTTAAATAAATTTATAAAAAATTAAATTTTCACTGAAATAAATAATATAACTTCAAATTGTAAAAATAATTAAATAGAGTGGGTTTTATAATTTAATATTTAATTTAATAGGTAATCAAGTTTGAGACACTACAAGGGCAAAAGAGTCATTTGATTGATTTTTCTATTCTTCACCCCCTCTTATTTATAAAACATCCAAATCAAGTCAAAAGTTATCCCCCTTCATAAACATCACATCAATGTGGGCCAATCCTTTAAAAATAACGAAAAATTGTATTTAAGTCATACTTTGTAAATTTTTAAGGCTATTAGTCATACACAAAAAAAAAAAAATATTACTTTTAAGTCACATTAATGTAAAAAATTTTGTATTTAAGTCACACTTTTGAGTGGATCCCACGAGTTTGTTTTAAAAATAGTTTCTAATATACCAATAATATCCTTTATTTATATGATTAAGTTACACAAGTTATTTCCGGGAATTACGTGAAGATATGGTTTACCGAAAATCACGCTTCTTCCATTTTTTTTTCCTTTTTTGCTTTCAATTTCATTGTTTACAGTTTTAGTTTTAGTTATGAAGATATGAAAAAGATAGAACTTATTTGGTCTATTTTCTTCGTGGATTGATTTTGCTGATCGGCATTTTGAGCTATCTTTAAAACAGTGCCGATACTGTTTCAAAAAATATGATGATGTTGGGTCGTATGGTTGGTTTGTGTTATGTATCGATTGATGTTTTTAAGGCAGTATGAAAACAGTACCGGTATTGTTTTCAAAACAGTACCATGAATTATAAGCAGATGACAAGTTTTGGGCAAGAGAAATCCACGGGGTTGATTAGCATTTTGAGCTATCTTCAAAACAGTACCGGTGCTGTTTCAAAATCAGAAAAAATAAAGATACTTAGGAATGATAATTGATTTAGGTTTTTCCCAAATAGTTTTGATTTTGTTTCTAAAAATCAGCTTTGCTTACTTTGTACAGAAGATGAAAAGTTGCAGAATTAAGTTTTTCCCAAACAGTTTTGATTTTGTTTCCAAAAATCGATTTTGCTTACTTTGTAAAGAAGATGGAAAGTCACAGAAGTTATGAGTGAAGTGTGCACTATTTTCGGATGAAATTGACAGTTTTGAAATATAATGAAAAACACATGATGTCATTTTTTGTCTTTTTGTTACAAGTGTTACTTATTCACAAATAAGTTTTTTTTGTATGATTTAAATCCTTATAAGTCCATAAATAGTGATCGGCCTCCAAAGACCACTAAAAATAATACCCCCTCTTATCTTATACTCCCTCTAAAACTTATCCCCTTAAAATTTTAGTACCATCCAATCGGACCTTAAAGTTATAATTTTGCCTTCATTAATTACAAGTTCTTAGTCTGCCCCTGTTTTTGTGCCACGTGCTATGTAGGTACTTACGTGGTCGTTTAAAAAATATTATTTGTTAAAATAAAAGCAAATTAAGTTTTTTTAAAAATAAAATAAAATTTTAAATATAAACTATTTAAAAATTTTTTTTCTTTAATCAATTATAATTTATGTATAAACCTAATTTTACACTTCCGTAAAAAAAAAAAAAAATTAAAAATTTATGGATTAACTTTTAAATAAAATGTAGTTTCTCACATCATGTTTATTATTTACTACCCGAGTGATTCGCATGCTCGGCGAACGCTACTACCCCTAGCCTCAAGTAGGGTCTCAGAATCTCGATCGGAACTCGGTAACTTGTGATAACAATTTTTGAATTAAAATTTAATAATATAATTTAATTATATTTTTAATTAAAATAATTTAAATACATGAATTATTAAATTTTAATTTAACGGCCTATAATCAGCCTCCTCTTTCCATCTCGGTCACATTTGGGCTTGGGATAGGGCAGGAATTGAACGGAAGAGATAGCGACGGTTCTCTGGCTGAACCAAAGTGAGCCGGGCAATGTTGGTCCAGTCCAGTCTTTTTCCGGTTCACCAAAAAATCAGGGTTTAGGGAAATTCGTAGTAGGGTTTTAGCGGTCGTATTCAGTAGCGGGACTCTGGTTGTTGCTCTGAATTTCAGCATCGCCATGGGAACCAAAGGCAAAGGTTTGTTCCTCTCTCTCTAATGGCTTTGATTCCTTTGCTGTGCCATTTAGGGTTAGGTTTTCACTATTCTCTTTCTGAATTCGCCGTTTCAGACAATTTTTGATGTTCTCGCTGATCTATTGATAAATTGGTTCTGATATCAGCTAAGAAATTGAAGAGCGAATCTTTTCATGTTGAAGAAGAAGACGAAGACAATACAAGCAATGCGATGTTGGATTCTCGAGAAAAAGCAAAGGAGCATGTTCAGCAATTGCAAAGACTTCAAGAAAAGGTCAGAACCTATATTATTTATGTAATGTAAAAAATTTATATGTTAACCGTATTTTTTTTGGTCCTTTTGGAACGTGATATAATCTGGGTTATTACAAACCTTTGACATCAAAGAAGTGAATGCATGCATGAACTTGAGTTTTAGTTGATAGGTACGAGTTATTTTCCTGTTTGGTTCTTGTTATTGAAAAATCAATCTAATGCTTTATTCATTTGAAAAATACTGTCTCTTGTGGCTTTGTAATGATTGGTGATAGTAAAATGGAGGTATAATCCCTTACATAGCAAATTCTGGCCCGGCTCCTATAGTCCATTTGCAGGACAACTGCTTTCCCAATTGATATGAATTCAGTTCTTTACATGAATTGATCCTTTTTCCAGAACGGATTCTTCGGGAATAGTCTGTTCTTTATTTTCTCCTTCTTCATCAAACAAGTCTTGCTTGGTCACCATTGGATCTTATTCATAAGCAGATGATTCTTCTGCTGAGTTATAACCATCAAGTGAGGATTCTATTCCGAGTGTATTGGCAACAGCTCAATTCTCAAACATTAATTTCTCGAATAGATCATCCCATCTGGAATTGAAAGATTAGTTGATTTCCGGCAAGGACTTCCAGATGGCATTTGTCAAGGAAGTTCTGATATAGCCACAGCATCCTCCTCCTCTTCTGTTGAATTGAATTTCTCTGAAGTCATGCCCTTAGCATCCAACTGTTCTGTCTCCAAGCCATTCTTTTCAGTCGGATTTCCTTCATATGAGATGCTTCTTAGCAAAACACTGCTATGTTTGCTAAGGGACTCTTCCTCTTCATTCATTGGTCCATCTGATTCTATTCAATAAGTATCTAATCTTTTACTTCCTACTGGAGGGCAATTTAAAGAAATAGAACATTATGCTTTAGTCTCACCTTAATATCAGTGAGATCCACATTTTTCTCATAGAGGGATGAGATGAAGTCCTGAAGGTTTGCTTTTCTGGAGTTGGCCAATAGTGGGCATTATGAGGTCAGATTGCCTGCTGTTATTGACCAAAAATAACATGTTAAGTTAGGGTTAAAAAATCAGTAACAAGGTTCTCAAGGACCAAGAGAAAATTTTGTTTTAAATGAGAGAAAAAAATTCAAAATATGATCAAGGATCAAAAGGGTCTCACTGGACCAAGACACTTGATGCATGAAGTTAACTTCCTTGTCTTCTCCAATTTTCAGCCTGCATTTTCATGTTTAGTATCATGGATGAAACTCTAAACCTCTGTAAATATATGCTTTTTAATGACATGAAAAAATTATTTTGCAATTAAATCCTTCATGACTTACCATTTGAGAAAAGGTTCTTTGCTTTGACAGTGAAGCCATTTATTGTACTAGAAATGAATATCAAGTTAAGGCCATAATGACGATGTGGGTCAATCTGAAACAAAAAGAATAAAAATATGAACCAATAACAGCCAATAAATAATGAATGGTTAACACCAAGTTCATGGTAATTTTCTTACTACCTCATGCCAATGTTATAAAGCAGGTTTCTGCACTTTATTATTCTTTGATAAGCCTTTTCCAACCTGCAAAGATTAGGTAAGACCACAAGTATGTTTAAACATCAGACTAAAGAAGTATTAAACTGAAGACTTGAAAATTTTAATACAATTTTCTATGGGGTGGAATTGTTAGAGATTCAAGAACCACTTAGTAAATTTGGAGACCATGTTTGCCTATTTACCAGGGTGGTCTTGGTATTAGAAGGCTAAAAATTTTAAATAAGCCTTTTTTGGGAAAATGGTTGCGGAGATTTGCTGCTGGCAAGGATTCGTTTTTGGAAGAAAGTTGGCATAGCTAAATATGGGTTTACTTGGGGTTGGACTTCAATGGAAGTGTCAAGATCTTATGTTATTGGTATTTGGAGAAGTATTTAAAAGTAATGGCCTGATTTCGTGACTCATGCTTCAATTTTAGTAGGGAGGGTGATGGGTTTAAATTTTGGAAGCACAAATGGAGGGAAAGGGAAGCCAGTTTGAGGGAAATTTTGCCTTCTATTTTCTCTTTGGTTGTGAATCAAGCTGCAACTATCTCATTATTTTCAATTTGTAAATGAAATTGGCTTTTGGAAAAATCCAAGATTGGGAACTAAGTGATTTGTTGAAGTTGTTGCCAGTGATTTACTCTACTACACTTGGGAAAGGGGAAGATTAGTTTTGATGATGGGATCTTTCCAAGAATAATAGTTTTGGGATCAAGTCTTTCTACTTGCCTTTTTCTCATGGGATGCTGTTCATGGTGAAATTCTCATTATTAATAATCTAAACAAGAGGCAAATTTTGGTGAATTGGTGTTGGTGTAAATGTGATGGTGAGTCGGTGTATCATCTCCTTTTGCACTATCCTGTGGTGAAGGAATTGTAGGAAGGGGTTTTACGTTCTTTTTTTGGGGTAAGTAAAGTGGTTTTACGTGTTTTGAGATGTAGTGGGGTTTCTTGTGGAAAATATCCTAGGCTTTGTCGGGTTAGTGGGGAGCTCATATTTTGAAGAGAAAGAGGAAAGTAAGGAGATTATTTCTTATTTGTATTGGATGGTTAATTCAGGGAGAAAGGAATAGAAGAACCTTTCATGACATTGACTTGTGTTGTCAATTTTGTATAATTGGTTATTTGGTAAGATTAATCCGGACTTGCACAATGTTTTGGAATTTCCTTTATCATATGGAGGTTTAGGCCCTTTTGATTGTTTTGGCCTCTTTTCTTGTCTTTTTCAATTGTTCTAGTAGCATCCGATGCTTGCTTGTTGAAATTATTTACTTATAAAAAAAGAAGTATTCAATTTCACTAAAATTTAACTTGGTTGCTCTGGTTTTTACTTTTGACCAATGGGAGATGGCACTTCCATGTTTACCCATGCAATTGTCAAAGAATGATATAGAGCTTCACTTCAGTTCAGCAAAATCTAGCAACTTCCACTTGTAATTGCGTTAAAAGAAGGTAAAGCTGACTAAAATTTCAAATATGTAGGGAGAACCGTGAGAGATTTGCAAATGACAATAAAAGCACACCATCTCTCCTCAGTGAGAAGTGCGCAATCTCCAAGCTTTCTTCTTGTTCAAAGATTTTCTATACCTTCTGATACTTTATTGTTGCTCATGTTTTGGGCGGATACGACCCAAAATGGGTAACCATGTGATTTTATCTATTGTGCTATCTGATCTTGGGGATTGATTATCCATCTCTTTGCATTCAACATCACTAGATGTGGTAAATATTTCATTCTCTTTAGATGATGGAGCTTCAGTTGAGACCTTTTGTTTCGCCTTCAATATATATATATATATATATTTAAGGTTCGTGCCATAAGCTTCACAACTTTTGGAGCCCTGTTGAATGAAGTCTTGCTGTGTCTATTGGGAGTCCTTCGATATTTTTGAAATAGAGTTGAAGAGCTTCACACTATAGCTCTGTGTTGAGATATTTGTTCTCGTTTTTGCATCAAATGCAATGGTGTTGGTATTGAATATTCTTGAAATAGGATTTTCACCTATGTGATCTACTATAGTTAGGTCGTGTGATTTTCATTTTGTGTTTACAGTTATCTCATTATTGAATATTCAATTAACATTGGTTTATTTACTGGATGCAAACTTTTGACTTGGCTTACCTGCATTAAACTCATTTATCAAGCGGGACCTGCTTAGGTTCCTTGAGATATTTTTGTCAAAATTTTTCCTAAAGTCCTAGTTGCTCTCTTTTTCTTTTTTCTTTTTTATTTTTATTTTTTCTTTTTGGTGGAATTGTAACAATTGTTTTATGCAGGACCCTGAGTTTTATCAGTTCTTGAAAGAGCATGATAAGGAGCTTCTAGAATTCAATGACGAGGATATTGATGTGAGCTTGCAACTTTCTATTGCTTTTGATGTGCCTTCTAGCTGGTTGGTCTTCTCAACTTTGTTCTAACCATGTACCAATTTTGATAGGACGATGTTGAAACAGATATGGATGATGAAATTCAAGAAGATGAAGAAACTGATGTGCATGATACAAAGCACCTGGCTACTACTGCAGACAAGGAAGAGAACTCTTCTAAAAATGTCATCACTGGTGTAATGGTTGATTCTTGGTGTAAAGCAATTCGAGAAAAGGCAACATTAGGGGCAGTTCGTTCTCTTATGAAAGCTTTTCGGAATGCTTGTCATTATGGTGATGATGGTGAGGATGAGTCTTCAACAAAGTTCAGTATCATGTCTAGCAGTGTGTTCAATAAAATAATGCTATTTGTTTTAAGTGAAATGGATGGAATTCTTCGAGCATTGTTAAAACTCCCACCTTCCGGAGGGAAGAAGGAAACTATTACAGATCTGATGAGCACAAGACAATGGAAGAACTACAGCCATATGGTGAAGTCATATCTTGGAAATGCTCTACATGTCTTAAACCAAATGACTGACACAGAAATGATATCTTTCACGTTAAGACGTCTTAGATATTCATCCATATTTTTGGCTGCTTTTCCTAGCCTTTTAAGGAGGTATATTAAGGTAAGCTTGGGTTGTACAATTTTCCTATTCAGTTCAACTATTTTTTGTTGCTTTGGGTGCTTCAGGTTGCATTATTTATTTATTTATTTTTTTTGGGGTTGGGGGAGGGGCACGTTCTTAAGGCATATATAATTGGTTTTTGGTTTAGTATATCTCATTGTTAATCTAGGAACATGATTCCCGTTTCTACTGCTACTTTTGATAACTCAATGCATTTATATACTTCTTTAGTGTTAAAATCTAGATTTTTTTTGGGATAATTTACCACTGTAGTTTTAATTTATCTTGGGTGGTATTTGTTTTAAATTCTTTTGAGCCAAGTATCATCACACTAATGTGACCAAAAGGATACTTATCCAGAACAAATAATAATAATAATAAAGTAAAGCGATCAAAAAGATCAAAAAAATGTGAAGAAAGAAGACCAGGACTTGGAGCTTGCACTTGAGAGAAGGGTACAAAAAAGGTCAAGAGTTTTTAAATCGGATTTGCTTTCGTATGTATAGGCATGCATCCTGTCTGTACTGTAAAGAGTGAGTTTCCACGAAATAGCTGCCCATTGTTTTACCATTTTGGCTTTTCAGGTTGTTCTTCACTTCTGGGGTACAGGGGGAGGTGCACTACCAGTTGTCTCCTTTTTATTTCTAAGAGATTTATGTATTCGACTTGGTTCCGACTGTTCAGATGAGTGCTTTAAAGGGATATACAAAGCCTTTGTCTTGAATTGCCAATTTGTGAATGCAACAAAATTGCAGCACCTTCAGTTTCTGGGGAATTGTGTCACTGAACTTCTTGGGGTGGACCTTCCAGCTGCTTATCAACACGCTTTTGTTTTCATAAGGCAATTAGCAATAATTTTACGGGAGGCACTTACAATGAAAACTAAGGTATTATTGTCTGCGTTCTTCTTGCATTTATGCTCCAGTACAAATTTTTTCTGGGTATATATGATTGTATGTTCCAAAATTTTCTGTTGTTTATTACTTTATTTTTTTTTATGAGACTGTCGTTTATTACTTGGGGTGCGTTTGGAGTCCCAAAAAAAACCAAAAAAAACCAATGGATGGGATTGATGTGATGTAAAAATGATAGGTGGCAAAATATGATTGGAGGAATTTGAAAACTTTTGAAGTTTTTTGAAGTTTTTTGGTTTTTTTTGAAGCTTCAAACGAGGCCTTTGTTTCAAAATTTTAATTCATGATATCATTTTAACATTTTAATATCTTATAAACTTTACACTTGTCTGTTTACTATAAATGATTTATTATGATAAGCTGACCAAGTTGCCATCTTACTATATTACACTGATGCAAATATGTTAGTTGTATGCTTTTTGACTGGCACCTTACTGTTTTATAGGAAGCATTCAGAAAGGTTTATGAATGGAAGTATATAAATTGCCTTGAGCTTTGGACTGGAGCCGTCTGTGCCTATGGTTCAGAAGCAGATTTTAAACCTCTTGCTTATCCTCTGACTCAAATAATTTCTGGGGTAGCCCGTTTAGTTCCAACCGCCCGATATTTTCCCCTTAGATTGCGTTGTGTTAGGATGCTTAACCGAATTGCTGCTTCGACTGGAACATTTATACCTATTTCTCTGCTCCTTTTAGACATGTTAGAGATGAAAGAGTTGAATAGACCCCCAACTGGAGGTGTTGGTAAAGCTGTTGATCTACGCACCATACTTAAGGTAGTACTTGGTATCATTTTTTCTCTCTTTATTAGCAAATATGTGATTGTGAACATGGAGAATTGCATTATAACAGGTAGGCAAACCAACCCTAAAGACACGAGCATTTCAGGAGGCATGTGTTTTTTCTGTGGTTGAGGAGCTTGCTGAACATTTAGCTCAGTGGAGTTATTCTGTTGCTTTCCATGAGTTGTCTTTTATTCCTGCTGTGCGGCTGCGTAACTTCTGCAAATCTACAAAAGTTGAGAGATTCCGTCGCGAAATGAGGCAGCTCATTCGTCAGGCATGTAAAGAAAAAAGATTTACCTTCACAATCTATTACGACTGTTTTTGCATTTCATATCTAAATCAGTATGTTTTTATTGTGTTAGAAGCTTATGGAGGGTACTAATGTTTCAGTTGTCATGTTACAGATTGAGGCCAATGCTGAGTATACAAATAAAAAACGCATGTCAGTTTCATTTTTGCCAAATGATCTTGCAGTGGCATCTTTTCTTGAGGTCAATCCATGGTTCATTTTATTTATTTTATTTCTTTAAAATGTTGTAATGGTTCTGGGTGTGTTATATGTCCATGTTTTTGATAGTTATATAACACATGGACATATAGCTATCAAACACATGGACATATAACTAAAATGTTGTTACTTTTGAGACCCCTTTGCAAATGGCATAAACTGGGATATGGGCACTTGCTTTGGAATGTAATCATGACCCGCAGAAGCCTCAGAACTAGAAGCATCAAGTCCGACAAAGAACTTCCAAGCTGGTCTTAATTGGTTTTCTCCAGCACATTTGTTATAAAACAAGACCAATAATAGAGGCCGTAAGACTATTGGCATTTGCTAGGAAAGAAAACCAACTATGGAATGGAAGCAAAAGCTCTGAAATGAGTACAAATCCAGCAGTAGCAGTTCTATCTGATTTTCTTGGAGGAAAGTTGCAAAGGGATTTCCCAAAACTTTATATTGTTATTCACTTGGTGAAATATCAACACTAGTTTCCAATTATAAGTTTGTATATATATAAAAAAATAATGGAGTACTAATCTACTACAGGCCGGGGTTACTGATTGACTGACTTAAAACATACCTTGGCTGTTGATGGATGGGATTTTTCTCCCCTATATGTTGGGTTTCAGGGGACTGTAGTGGAAAAATCCACTACAGGAGCTGCAGCAAAAAAATCAGCGGTCTTAATTTGATTGTATTGATTTAAGGGTCATAATTTAATTTAGTTAAAATTAATTTCAAAATAAAAATAAAGATTAAAAGAAATCTAATTGGATCACAATTAATGTAAAATATATGAAAAGTCTTTTTTCATTGAAATACAATCAAATCAAGCCGTTTATTTTCCACTGTAGCCTTTGTAGTGAATTTTTTTGTTGTAGCCTCCTAGAACCCCTATACGTTCATGCAGGGAGCTAGGTTATACGAGGATCATTGATTTATTTCTTAAATTTGAAGTATGGATGGCTTGCCAGCCAGTCTAATCTGGGGAAGAATGTAATGACCTGTATCCACACAGTACAATATTGTTTGTTTTGGGTTTAGTTAGCTGGTTCCCTGTAGGTCACCCATTCTAGTACTGCTCCAGTTGGAGTACGCTTAATCCTGGAGTTTCTATTGAATCTAGTGCCCTCACAGCTTTAAAATGTGTTGTATTAAACCAAACTCAAAACAGACAATATTGTACTGTGTGGATGCGGGTCGTTATAAAGAGCTTCAATTATTGTGTGTACACACACACATATATATGTAATATCTACTTGTATCTACATGATCAAATTATAAACATTGATCCATCCTAGTTGTTAAAAGAGTTAATGCTTGGGAGAGAGCTAAACACCGCTCTCTTCAATGTCTTTCTTGTATAATTGAAACTTCATATGTTGTCATAGGATGACAAGAAGTCAGGGGCGAGCCCTTTATCGCAGTATATTGCTACTCTACATCAAAGAGCACAGCAAAGAAATGACTCGTTGATGGAATCCAGGTTCATAACTATTTCATTTTTCAAAATGATTGTTATTCTGAATATAGCTAGCTGCTTTATAATGGGCTGTAATCTCCAGTGTTCTTGTGGGTGCACACTCCTCTGTATTTGGAAGTAAGATATCAGAAAATGAAGATGATGATGATGATGATATTGGCAATGAAGAAGGCGCTGCTGTCTTTAGTTCCTCGTGGTTACCTGGGAGTGATTCCAAGTATGGTTTCTACATTACCATCATATTTTTTTGCCCTCCCTTTCCCCTCCCTTTCCTTCTTATTTCTTACTCCTTTTTTTCTTTTTGGTATGCAAAATTTGGCCTTTGATTAAAGGGAGAAAACTACATAATTTAGAGGGCATACTGATGGGAGTCGTAGGCACACTTGTTACACACATTCTCGGCACGAATGTAACTTGAATTGGATGGGATTATTTAGGATTTAATTTCCTTAGTTGTTAGGATTTCTCTGTTCTACATCACGTACCTTCTATATACAAAGTATTTCATTTTCTTTTCCTTTTTTTTTGTGTCTTTTTTCATGTTGTTTTTATATGTCTAACCATGTCTACTGATTTGCAGGAATAAGCATCCTAAAGAGGGGGAAAAGAAGAAAAAGAAGAAGAGACAAAAGGAGGCAAAAGAAGAGGCAGCTTTGGATGAAGATGTTGTAGAGGACCTAATCCTTAGTTCAGATGAAGATGATGACGCCCCTGGGCCAGGGTTAGATCTCGAAGCTGAGCCCATGTCTCCAAAAAAACAGCGAAGCAAGAAACGGAAACAATCTGGGGAGTCGTCAAAAACGAAGGCTCAATTTCATGCCAAGAAGTCAAAGGAGAGGAAAAAGGCAAATTGAGAATGCATATGGTAAATTTTCACCTAGTCATTGTATTTGTCGTCGTTGAAGTTGTATCTTGAATTTACCAATCCTAAAACTATAGTACTTGTGCTACGTTTGTTGTGCATTTTAGGTGTAATGCTTGAACTAAAAGGGGAGAGGTTGATATTGGTTTCGATGTCAGTTTGGTGACATTGAGGTCAAGGTGAAGTTGTATCTTGAATTTACCAATCCTAAAACTATAGTACTTTTGCTACCTTTGTTGTGCATTTTAGGTGTGATGCTTGAACTAAAAGGGGGAGGTTGATATTGGTTTCGATGTCAGTTCGGTGACATTGAGGTCAGGAGTTGTTGGATTAAAATCCAATAGTTCAGATCTATTCATGCTTTTTGGGATTAAAAAATATGAAACCCAAGCAGCACGGTTCCCGAGTTAACATAAAAAACTATGCAGCCCTCCAAATCCGCTGAAACTTACCTCTTATACTTGATGAGCGTTCCTTTTATAATTTCAAAATTCTTCAGATATTCCAAGTTAAAAAATTGAAGTGTATCTAATTAATCTCAACTACTTTTTTGGCAGGGTTTGTCTGTGAATGCACAAGTGATGAAACAAATGGACAAAAACACGAGAGATTATGCGCTGGAACAGAAGGCGAAGGGAAGACGACAAGAGGAGAGTTGTGGGGTGAGCTATATATTAATGAAAGGTAGTTTTTGTTCTATCCGATCAAGAGGAATTGGGAATGGCATATGACAAATAAAATCAAGCCCTCTCGACATACTGTGAAAGCAGTGTCTTCAAACCCGATTATTGAGTGAGTGATTTATTTATTTGCAGGTTTCATTAAATATTTTCATTTGTAGAAGATTGTTACATCATTTTAGTTTATAATATATATATATATATTTTTGATTCCATGGGGTCTTAAACTCGCAAACCTTTTATCAAGGCATAGAAGTTTTTGTCTCTAATCCTGCTATGGGCGGACACTCTGGACCCAGATTGTAATCAGAGTGGATTACATTTAACCTCCATTTGTGAGTTTAGGAGGGAAAAGAAAAGAAAAGAAAACATTAGTTGGGAAAAAGGAGAAAAGAAGAGAAATTATAATATTTTCTTTTTATTTGTTGTAAGTTTAGGATAGAAAAGATAACCTTTTTTTATTTTTTTTCCTCTTTCTCTCTCTCTCTCTCTCTCTTGGTGAGCTTGCAAGAAATTGAAGTAAAAGAAAGTGTATATCGTTATTTACCATTAAACCTTTGAGGAGTTGAGGAGTTGAGGATTCTAAATTTTTTAGCACTAGGATATATTTGCAATTTATTTTCTTATTATTTATTTTATGGGTAAATATATCATTTTGAACGTTCCATTAATTCATTTTTCTCTTCTTTCTATTTTCAACCACTTTTGGGAGAATGAAAATTTTTAAAATTTTAACACACTTCTCTTCTCTTTTCTTTTTCTTTTTTTTTTTTTCTTTTTTTTATTTTTCTCTTTTCTTTCCTAGGAAAAGCTCAAACGAATGATTGATTTAATTTTTTTTTTTTCTCATCTCTTCCTTTCTTCCCATTTCATTTTATCCAAATAGATTGTTAGAAAAATCAGATGGGATGGGGTAGT
This sequence comes from Vitellaria paradoxa, assembly GCA_019916065.1. Lineage (NCBI taxonomy): Eukaryota > Viridiplantae > Streptophyta > Magnoliopsida > Ericales > Sapotaceae > Vitellaria > Vitellaria paradoxa. The sequence continues at coordinate 35,304,783 of CM034244.1, read as the reverse complement.
AGAAAATAAATATATAAAATAAGTGAAAAATTTGCAAAAAAATCTGTCTAATTTGGAGCAATACTGGGCGCTGCAATGGCAAACAAGGAGATATCGATGCAATTTGTTATTTGACTTTATAAAATTCTCTACTTAGCCAATTGTTATATATTGCTCAATATCGAAATGCTTATGCTTGTTGCGACCCTTAACCATGCTCCGTGCCATGTCGATCTGCTTATGAATCTAATCATAAAATTTTTCTGACTAGCCTGCCCAAAAGTTGCGGTGTGCCTACCACGCAGGATGAGCACAATTTGGTTAGAACACAATATTCGAACAGAGTCATTCAAATTTGGTCAAGACAGTTTAGTTAATTCGATTAGTCTTTGTTTTGAGAACTTTCATTTTTTGATTCGGTGTAAGAAAAATTAAAATCGAAATAATCGAATTATATATTAATATATAATATAAATGTATTAATACGTATATAGTTTTACATGTATGATAGTACATTAAATTATTTATATTAATATATATTAAAAAATGTAATATCATAATATTAAAACTGCGCCAATCGAATTTTAACTGAATTTTTTTTTTTTAAGAAAACCGAATCGAATTTTAATATTATTAAAATAGTAAATCAGCTGGCAAAACTTAACCCTGTGGGGATAATGAGTAATGCTGCAAACAAACAAGTTCATAGAGCACAGAATAAGGAACACTATAGTTGTATATATTTTCACTTGTTCATATTTAACTATAAATGCTAACAATGATTTGATACTCACTATTTAAGGTGTTTGGCCGATAAAAATTTAGCAAAAAAGTATAATAAAAGTATAAATATTTGATATAAGAGTAATATGTAGTAAAATTTAATTAGAAGAAAGTAAAAAAGAAAATTAGTAAAGGTTAGTAAGTTTTGGTTGATTTTAGCCAACTAAATGCCTCCTCAATGATTGTGGTAGTACTCTCTTTATACCGAAGTTTGGATCAAAATCTTAGTAATATCTTCATTCTCAAAGGCATGGTTGCTGTTAACAATGAAATAAGTACTAAAAGAAATAGAATAAAAGAAAAATGTGATAAATTGGTGGTGATGGAAGAGACTGATAGCTGACAAATGTTAAAATAAGGATGTTCGAGTCAATTTGTATGCACCTCGACTAATTTCTGAGATTCTAGAATTAAGGTTGGTAAAGATCAATTAGTAGCATAAGTAATTTGTTTAGACCATTGACCAATTTAACTCCCAATTAGTCACTGCTTAGATCATCCTAAATCACAGCTCAAACTGGGTATCCATTCCACCTATATACACAAATCATAAACTCTTTCTCCCTTCAATTGTTGGCATATTACCAGTATGTCTCTCTCTCTCCCTCCCTCTCCGTCCCTCTCTAACATTTTAGCAGTAACACTTACCAGAGATTAATAAGTGTAGCATGTATATATATATATATATATATATATATATATTTTCTTTAGTTCCAGCTTTTGTTAATTAAAGATTTCAGATGTACCATGTTTTAAGAGGTATATATGTGCATGAGATATAATTAATTAAAATTAATAAAATCTTTTTTAGAAATTATAACTTTAAGTGTGTTAATTACATTTGTTAAAAATAAAATCAAAAAATTTACGTTCGTTTGGATAAGAGTTATCTGTTAAAAAAAATGAAAAATCTGATTTTTTTTTTTTTAGCTTTTATCCAAATGAACGTAATTTTTTTTTATTTTTTTATGAAGCAATTAAATTTTGGTGGAAAAAATCACACAAAATGAAAAAGCTAATATATATATATATATATTAACGAAATGCAAGGATAACTTCTTCTTCTCTTTTGCGTCCGCTAAAATTATATTAGTCTAGTCTATTTAGGGGTTAACGCCGGCCCATAAACTTGTCCTCCTTATTTGTTTGGGCTTCAATTTATTTTAAATTTACTATAATGGGCTTAATAAAATTCTAGATGGAATTTTAAAAATAAAACGACAAACTAAACCTTGGCGGTGTCCAAGCTAGGTATTATTGGTTATTACCATAAATTTCTTTTACAAATATTTTATTATTTATATATTAAAAATATTTAAAAAATACCCACAGTGTTAATTGCCAAGGCATGGATATAAAAGAACATACGGCGTTGGACTTGGGATGAAATAGTGGGCCCAATTTCAAAATTGGGTTCCCAGGGTGGGTCCCTCTCGGCCGTGGAAACAAGAGCTGTGCCTTCTATGGGAAGACAGAAACACCGATGTGGAGGAAAGGCCCTCAGCCTCAAGGACCAAGAGTAAGTTTCCTACCTAGCTTAGTCAATGGATCCATTAATGTTATTTTACTTGTTTTAATTTAATTTGTTTTTATATTAATTGCTGCACTATATCTATTGTTGTAACGCTCTCCTTGAAACTTAACCAACCCCCCCCCCAAAAAAGGAAAAAAAAAAACACTCTCTTTGAATGAAATTGATTCGATTTTAAAGTAAAAAAAATTGATTTGATTTATAAAATTTTATATTTCAAACACATATTTGAATTTAAGAATAGAATTCAATTGATTTAAAAAAAATATTAAAATTTATTATTTAATAGGAAATAAAAAATATAATAAATATGATATACGAGGATAAATTTATCCACTTATTTAAATGTCCAGAGAAAAAATATGAATTATTATCAAATTTTATTATTTTGAATTGTATTTTAAATAATATAGAAATTTCAAAATTTAAGTTATGAAAAATGAAATCAAATTCAACTCATAAAATTTTATTTTGATTCCAAACATAATAATAATTGATGAAAATTTATATTAAATTAAATCAATTTCCATCAAATTAATTGTTCTAAATTTAGAGGCAGTTTGGACGACCGAAACGTACAAAAATTTAGAAAAAATGGGTTGTTTTGGTTATTTTTTAGCGTTTGAAATATTAACCAAAATCTACTAAAAACTCTAATAGAACAGTAAAAACGTTTTAATGTTTTTGGTAAAAAATCGTGTCAGAAAACTGACAAAAGTTGAAAAAAGTTAAAAAAAAAAAAGTAGGTAATTTTTTTTTAGTTTTTTTTTTTTTTTTTTGTAGAAGTGTATAAAATTTAAATTTTGAAAGAAAATGCATGAAAAACGAAAATAATAAAAATGGACAAAAATTTGTAACTTTTGGGCTACTAAGTAGACTCTTAGGGTTAAATCTATAAACATTTTAAGCCCTATAAAAAAAATCTCTTAAAAATAGAGGCCCAATAAAAAAGTAAATTCAATCATTTGGACCCATAGTCAAATCCAAAGATTAAAAATTCAAAAAAAATAAAAAAATAAAAAAAATTAATAATAAAAGATAAAATTGCAAACTAAAGAAAACACTTCAATTGACACACTAAATTATATAAAAAAAAGTTAAATTCTTTTCAAAATATATACATTGCTTATAAAATATTATTAACAATTCCTGTAATGTTGCTTTCATGGAAAAAAAGTTTTTAAAGTTAAAATTGATAAAATCTTACTTAAATTCAACTATGTGTTACAAGAAAAATTAACTGGATTAGAGATGCTATTTATTGAAAAAGATATGGGAGCAAAACTTTAATATAAAAACTTAATTAGTACTTTTGTAACTCAAAAAGTAAGAAAGTTTAATTTTAAATAAAAAAAATTAATACTAAACATAAACATATCGCTTTAAACCTCAAATTACATTGAGTCACCTGATTTTACTTTATATATATATATATATATATTGGGACAAGTTACTTGAGATGGGCTTGAAAAAATTTTTAAGCCCAATTGGGGTAAAGTAATTAAAATATAATTTTATTTTTTAGATATTACTTATTTATTAACAAAAATTATAAAAATATACAAGTAAGATTAAATATACAACACAGATATGTCCAATAGTAAATTTTTTTTTTATTATTTGTTAAGTTACTGATTAGATATTATAATAAATTGTAAAAAATATTATGAGAAAAATAATAAAAAGAAAAAACAATATAACGACGAACCAAATCTGATGTGAACCCGGCCCAGTTTATCCCGCGGATGGTTCACCCCTTTGTACCCAACGGTTACATATTGGTAATTATTATAATTAATATATATATATATATATATATATATATATATACACATGTATGAGATAAATGATCAGAATGAAGAAGATGTAACCAAAAGTCGTTTGTTTTTTTTTATTAATGGTCTGTGTTTCATGATGATAAGAGTTTTCATGAATTCTAGGAACATGATTATAATGTCTCACATGAAGAACACACATACGTTATGCATACATACATATGTATATGTATAGGTGTGCTAATCGGGTGCACAAAAAAACTGAACAACTTAAAAATTGAAGTAATAATTTATAATTCGAGTTGAGTTGAGTTTATATTTTTTGGTTCGATTTTGAGTTAGAAAATTAATAATTTGATATTTTCGGTTTGATCTTTGGATTGAATATCTCTCAATTCGAACTATTAGTCCGAACTAATTTGAAAAAGTATAATATAATTTATAAATATTATATAATATTATAATAATAAATAATATTAAGATTTCAAAATTTGCTCAATATATTATATTTTGATAGCTTGACGAAGAGGCAACGGAGCATATACTGCTCATCCTCAACTTGCGACCAAGCCTAGTGTTAAGGGAGAAAAAGAAACAGGTTGTCCAGCACTTTGACACTTTTTATTTCAACGAATTCTTCATGTATATTTTTTAAAGACGATAAATTTGTAATTAATATCCAACCCAAGTTAGACCCGATTCGCCCCGATCCGAAATGAGTTAAATAAAAAAAATAGATTCAATCTAACTTGAACCAAACAGAACTAGAAACTGAATCAAATCAATTTGATATTTTCAGTTTGGTTTGGTTTTGTTTAGTTCAAAATTAAAATTGATTTGCTCTCGGGTCTAAATTTTAGAAATCAAAAATAATTGATTCGGTTGTAGATTAAGTGTGAATCCAAACTAAACCCAATGGACCAGACCTACGCACACCCTTATATGCTAATATGTTAAAAGTTAAGCATGCATGGTAAAAGGGAGGGATTGACATTGCACAATGTTAGTTTGGTAATCTCGAACTATGAGTTAAATTAACATCTAACGGCTCAATTATGTTCATATTTTTATATTTTTTAGAATAAAAGATATAAATGTATTTGAAATATTAAATTTTAATTTAATAATTCTAAACTCAATTGTCATTGAACTGACAGAAAAATGGTGATCTCAAGATTCATTAATTTCTTAAAATTTAAGCCGATCATTTTTAAATATTGGATTGAGATAACTGAAAAATAAATTGAAACATTTTATGTTAATGTTTAGCTGAGATCATCATCGGCTCCGTTTGGAGTAAGAAAAAATAAGATAAATTGAGATAAAATGTGATTTGAGATTGATTTTGGCGTCATTTTTTTTTAAAAATGGTTTGCCAAATCCGTTCCCACGAATTCAAAAAAATTCACAAAAAATAGCAACAATAGTACTCGTTTAAAAGCTTTCGAGACGAAAAATATGATTGTATAAAAAATTTACACATTCGGTTAACCTATTTCCAGATTTTTTATTTTTTTAGCGAAATATTAGAATTTTTTAAAATTCGTAATGGCAAGAAAATTAGAGGTAGAGGAGTTGTTACAGATTTATAGAGTTTATTTGTGATGCCAAACGGGGCCGATCATGTAACAAAATTGAAGTAGCCGATCATGTAACAAAATTGAAGTAGCTGACCGAATAGTTGGAAAAATAAGTTGAGTTTAAATTTTGGAGAGAAACCAAAAAAAAAAAAAAAAAAAAAGGAACAAAAGGAAGCTTTTTGGAAAAAAAAAAAACCTCATATAACTTTTTATCTAAAATTTATTTATTTTTTCTTTTCGGTGTTTTTTTAGCCATTTGTAACTTTCTTATTTATAAGTATTTTTTTCTGCAATTGTTTTTAAACAGACATAAAAAGTAACAAAATAAAAAATTAAATTAAATTTTAGTTGAAAAAAATCAAATTAGGACAAAAAAAAAAAAATCTATCCAAAAGAGAGAGAAATTGTTGGATTGTTATAAAGGAGAATGGTTTTGTCGGCCGCTTAAAGCGCTCACGAAAAGCCCAAATAACGGTCGACAAAAGCTTTCTTGACTGCATAACGACCACTTAATAAAGGTTATGGACGCTTGGGTCGAGAAAAGGTTTATTCGATCGTCTCAAGGCAGTCAATAAAAGTTTCATCCACCCTAAGCAGTCTACAATTTGTTGGCCTCCAATTCTTTCTCGTTCGCCTCACAACGGTCAGCTAAGGCCATTCTTAACTGCTATCAGGCAGTCGACAATATATATATGTATACATATTTTTAAAAATATAGCCATTTCATCTTAAACTAAAAAAAAAACCTGTAGATTCATATAGTAAAACCTGTACATTGAATACACCTGTATATATACTACGACAAAATTAAAATTATCTAACAAAATTCTAAGTTTTCGTAAAATATGTAACAAAATACACATGACATTAAAGAGTTTAACTACAAAAGTTTTGAAAACAAAATATTGTCGTCTTGCCATGTGTCGACCTCAAAACAATTTGAGAACCCATCCAACCTGAAATCAACAAAACAATTAAATTAAAAATGTCAAATTTTTTATGAATTTAAAATTAAATTCATAAACTAATTTCAAGTGTGAATATTTAAATTTACTCAAACTCAGGTGTCAACTTGGTTCTACCCAGGGTCATCTTGGGCTTGTCGTGACTCAGATTCAAGTCCTGTCTATTCCTACAGTTTCTAAATGACCTAGACTCGTTACACGTAAAGTTTAGTTTGCAACAGACTCTGTTTTATCGGTTTGATGAGTCAAAACCTAAGTACAAGACCTTATAAATTTTAAATGTCAACTCGATCCTACCCGGGGCCATCCCAGGCTTGCTGTGATTCGAATTCAAGCCTTGCCTATTCCTGCAGTTTCTAAATGACCCAGACTCGTGACATGTGAAGTTTGGCTAGCAATGGACCCCGTTTGCATAGTTTGAAAAATCAAAACCTAAGTATGAGATACTATAAGCCTTAAGTGTCAACCCGAATATACCCAGGCTATCCCAGGCCCACCATGACTCAAATTCAAGCCTGTCTATTTCTGTAGATCACAAAAGGATGGAATATTTAAAAGAATGTCATCAATGTGGTTATTGTGCTCCTTTAAGTCAACTCCTTAATTAATACAAGAGTATTCAAGAATATTGAAAATATTGAATGAAGAAAGAATATTTACATTACTTTTTTGAGCTTCCGCCTATTGAGTAAGCATTTAAATTTTGTCCTCATTAATTATGAATCACCACAAAACACAATTTCAACGTGTAAAAAATGAAATATATTGAACAATACAAAAAATTTTTCAAGGAAAATCTTTCTTGAATAAGAGAGAAAAATATTTTCAATCACAAAAATTAAAATTTTTATTATTTACAAACAATTACAAGAAAGACCATAGTAGCGTAAGTAATTTACTCTTCAAACTCTTACCACTGTAATCACAATAGATACCTTTCTAACACAAAGAAGAATTTTTATTTGCACTTAATAAAAATAAAATTAACACCATGAAACTCTTTTGAAAAATTTACACACAAAAATGATTGATAGTAAAAATTATCTTTGTTTAGACAATATTTGGGTCAACTTGGCACTCTATGAGGCATGATGGCGGGAAGAACGAAATTCATAGTTAATTTTTTTTTCTTATTTCTTTTGCTTTATGTTGTATAAAGTGACAAACCCTCTTATATATTTTTAGGGATTGTTTGGATGGTAAAAAAATATAAGAAAAATATAAAAAATTTATGTAAAAATGATATATGATAAAATTTGATCGAAAGAAAATAAAAAATAATAATAACATTTTGTAACTTTGGATAACTTTTTAAATTTTTTTTTAGTCTAATCAACGTTTCAATGAAACATGTCAAAAACTTTTGAAAAAGTTATTTGAAAAAACTCTCTTGAAAAGACAGAAGTTTGTACTTCCTTTCCTATCTTTTTCAAATCTCAGTTAACTTGAACAATATTGTACAATTGTTCTAATGATTTTTCGTAGCTATCAAGTAATTTAGACTTGGTTTGGAAAAAAAAAAATCTAACTTTAGACTTGGTTTGGAGAAGAAAAAATTTAACTTTTTTTATAACTAATTAGTAGTTACTAAAAAATTAACTCTTTTTTTATGTTTGAAAAGAAAAAATTAATCTTTTACTAGTTAACTTTTTAATTTTTTGTTGATTTGACATTTTTGACTTTAAAAATTTTAAAAAAAATTAAAATATAAGAGAATAAATTTAATTATTTTAAAAAAATTAAAAAAACTAATAAATGGTATCTCAACTACCGGCTCCTTCTTGCCAATAAATGGAGCCTTACTCCAAGATGTTGTCTTTGTTTAGACAATAGTTGGGTCAAATTGGCACTCTATGAACCACGATATTGGTCAATATTTGATTCATTCATTTTATGTCCTTTTTGCTTTTTGTATTGTATAAATTAATTAAATAGCATATCCTCTTTGATCTTCTCCATCTTCTTCTGAATACCTCTCGCACTTACTTGTAAGAGAAAATAAGAAAAGGGAGCTGGAGATCACAATGCTTGGAGGAATTCATGAATTGCCACTCAATGATCAGAATAGCTTAGAGATTGATGGCCTCGCCCGATTCGCCGTGGAAGAACACAAAAAGAAAGAGGTTATTTAATTTCCTATATATATCTCTTTCTTCATCTATCACTTTTTCTTTTAAGGTTGTGCATACATATATATATATATATATATATTGTATGATTAAGATTTTAAACTGTTGGCAGAACGTGCTTCTTGAATTTATAAGAGTTGTGAGGGCAAGACAGCAAGTAGTTGCGGGAACTATGTACTATATAACACTGGAAGCAAATGATGGTATGAAGAACAGAATTTATGAAGCCAAAATTTGGGAGCAACCATGGATCAACTTCAAGGAGTTGCAGGAATTCAAACCCATTGGTGATGCCCTTTAAAGTTTTTTTTTTTTTGAAACTTTTAATAGTTGTTCGATTAACTCCACAATTATTGTGCAATAAGTTTCTTTTTTTTTTGAAAGGTTATTGTGCATTAAGTTGGTTTTAATCCTGCATTAGTTTATGATATATCCTCAATAATTCAGAAAAAAAAATTTTTGTCCAATAATCCGAAATAGGAAATTGCTGTTGATTTGAAAATCTAACCCCATCAAATCATGCAATTTATTAATGGTTTAAAATTTCTAAATGCTAGAACATCTGCCATTGATAGTTATTGTAAATTAATTTTTATTTTTTCTCTTTCTTTTTATTTCTTTGAGAAAAAAAGAAAGATAAATTTCAGATAATGTTTAAAAGTACTAGAAGTAAAAGGACTTATGTTTTGTTTTGTTAAAACAAAAGTTTTGAGTTTTTTACCTTTTTTTTTTTGGTATTATATGATTTTTCACCAAAATTTAAATTTTTTTTAGAAACTATATCTTTTAGAAAAAAATAAAAAAAAATTACACTTGTTTAAGTAAAAACTATTCATTTAGGTATAAAAACCAAGAAAAAATTAATTTTTTTTTCATTTTTCTAGTTTTTATCTACACGGATAATTTTTTTTTTTTTTACGAATGTAATTAACACAACTAAGGGATATAATTTAAAAAAAATTAAATTTTGGTGAAAAAATTCATAGAAAACAAAAAAAACTAAAAAAAAAAAGAAGTTGAAAACTTTTTTTTTTTTTTTTTTAACAAAACACAGTTTTAGTGAATGATTGGTTATTGAATAGATGGTGAGCAGGTAATGTGAGATATAATTTTTATTATATTATTTTTAAAATTCAACATTTGGTAAATATTTATTTAGAATTTATCAAAATTTAATAACAATTGAAACAATAAATAAAAAAATTGTTAAAAACTTTACATATTATTTATAATAATAGTATAAACATCTTCTGTTTCTTGTATTTACGACAATGGGGAGAGAGTATACTATAAAGGCAAAAGTGGGAAAACAGCTTCGGTTCGGCTTATGCAGAACTTGGACTGTTTCTTTGTTTGGTTTTGTTTTGTATAACAAACTGAATTTTCGTCTTTTGCATCCTACTGATTTGCAAAGACCAAGAAAAGGAAGAAGAAGTGCCAATGCTTGGAGGAATTCATGAATTGCCGGACTGTGAAAACAACCTAGAGATAGATGCTCTTGCTCGATTCTCCATCGACCAATACAACAAGAAAGAGGTTCCTCTCTCTCTCTCTCTCTCTCTCCCTCTCATGTATAAATGACTCAAAATTTTCAATCAGAAAAGGAAACATCTCTCTTGAATTTTTCTTGTGCTATGAATGCTATTGATGAGATTGTTCACAATTTTAAATTTAAATAATCTACTCTACTAGGAAATTCTTACGTAAAATATAACCAAAATAACACTTTGACTCAATTGTTGTAAGTTAAACGTTCGCCGGTTTAGTATTTTAAGTTAGTACATTTGTAAAAGCTTGGGTTTTATCCGACTTTTATAAAATAGTCTCTCAAATTGGTAAATAATTATAATGGACCTCTCCATCAGCATAGTATAGATTGAGTTTCGGATGATTCATCTTTCTTTCAAGGGTAAATTACATTCACCTTCACTTAATATTTAAGTAACTATATTCAACATTCACAATTTTTAAAAATTACACTTATTTTTTTTTATTTTAAAACGTTGTTGACATTGATCCCATCCGATAAAATCAACAGTCAAAACTTAACAGAAAATATTAAAATAACTAAAATTTTAAATATTTTTTCTATTCTATCTCTCCTCCCCTCATATTTTTGTCATTTTTTATAATAATTCTCAAAAATAAGTAAAGATAAAAAAATTTTAAGAATTTTTATAAAAAAAAAACTGATAAGATGTGAGACGAAATGACTAAAAAAAAAAAAAAAGAAACTAAAATTTTATTTAGTTTGATATTTTATGTTAAGTTTTAATGACTGATTTTATCAAAAATGGGTTAATGTTAACGACATTTCAAAATAAGAAAAATAAATGTAATTTTTAAATATTATGGGTACTAAATATAATTATTTGAATGTTGAATGAAGGTAAGTATAATTTACCCTTCTTTCAATTATAAATCTTTTATTTGTACACTTTTTGTGTATTCATGCATCGGCCTTAATTCTCTACCCAGTTACATGACAGAAAATGTATTGTATTTAGCCACTTTTGATAAAATAGTATCTTTTAAGTTTTAAACTAATATAAGATCTTAATAGATATCACTACTTCTTCTCATTTAATTTTGGGTTGGATACAATACTAACTTTTCTGCATCACTAGCGGTTAATTAATATATTTTAAAAAATTTTATTTTTTTCTGTTTTTTTTTTTTAATTTATATAATATTACCATTTTGAATTTTGTTTGCTCTCTCAATATATGCAATTAATATTCGCATATATATATATATATATATTGGACAGAATAGGCTCCTTGAATTTGTAAGAGTAGCGAATGTAAAGCATCAAGTGGTTGCTGGAAGCATGTATTATATAACACTGGAGGCAACAGATGGTGGTCAGAAGAAAATTTACGAAGCTAAGGTCTGGGTCAAGCCATGGATGAACTTCCAGGAATTGCAGGAATTCAAGCCCATTGGTGATAATCAACCCCTTAATTAAAACTTGATATTCACTTAATTAGTCTTATACTATATTTACTTGTTCAGATTTCTAAATCTCTCTTTCAACGCAAGTATGTGTGTTTCAATTAATTACTTAAATTTGGCAACTAATTTACATTCCGATCTTTTTGTTTGTTTGGTGTTCTATCAATAACACACGCTGTAATTTGTAAGAGAATGAGAAGGAAGGTATGCCAATAGTGCCGGGAGGAATTCATGAATTGCCGGGCGGTGAGAACAACTTAGAGATGGAAGACTTGGCCCGATTCGCCATTGACCAACACAACAAGAAGGAGGTTCCCCCTCTCTCTCTCACTAAACATTTATTTTGTTTTGTTTTGATTCATATTTTTTTATAAAAACTAACAAAGTCTAGGGCATTTTTTTTATTTCTTTTAATCGCAATTTACAAATCATTTTTTATAATTTAATTTTTGTTCCACTGTCCACCGATCTATTTCAATATGAGCTATAAATCCAGCAAATAATATATTTTCTTCTAAGAGCTTAAATTTTTAGGTGAAATAATAATTAGCACAAATAAAGACTCTGTATTCAAACTTTACTCTAACTAAAATAATTTGATATTGATTTGACCCCTTCGACCTAGTTACCTTACATGAGATGATAGAACAATTGAATGAAAATAAATTAATATAAATAACAAATACTTTAACTACTTTCAAAATGATAATCTTGTTTATTATATATGGATAAACAATAACCAAATAAAAATAAATCAAACTATATGAAAACCAAAAGGAGAAGATGTGATTTGACGAGAAAATTCTAAATATACAAATTTATGATTTCATTACATAACTCTTTTTAAACGACTTTGTCTCTTTTAGAAAATGTTGAAATCAATTGAATAAGAATGCTTTTTGTATCTACTTTCATGAAATTTTCTGACTTATTTTCAATATATATCACTTGGTTAAACCACGTAAAACAGCACAATTATAGGTCTAACGTGATATTTGACGCTACAATGATGGGAAAAAATACATAAGCCGCAAATGGGAAAAATCTACAATGCATATGGTAAATGTGCATACTCCAATTAGATCAAACACTAGTGGTTTTATAACGTTTGCAAGAAGTCTTTATGCATGTAAAATGAACTTGGAGTTAGGTTTACCTTTCATTACCTCGGAAGTTGAACTTTTTTCTCGTCATATTTAACATTTTTAAGGGTACAAACTTCTTGTCACATTTTTGCCTTTGATTTGCATTTCACTTGCACCACCTTCAAACCCAATTCTTGTTATTTCATGGTGAATCAGCGCATGTGTTGTATAGGATGATTTACATTTGTTTAGAATCTGTACCAAATTTGGAAAAAGTAGAACTAACAATCTTCAACCCAAGTACCTTAATGGTTAAGATTGTATAAAATAAACCCAAAAAAAAAAAAAAAATCAAAAAGACATAAAAATATTTAGTAAATTAAGATTGTATAAAATCTTGGTGCCTTCCAAAATTGGGGGCCTAAGTTAAGCTATTACTTTATTACCTTAATGGTTAAGCCACCACTGATTAACTAGACTCCAGAATAATTACTCTTACTTCTGTTTTGTGGGGGCAGAATGTGCTTCTTGAATTTGGAAAAGTTGTGAATGCAAAGGAGCAGGTGGTTGCTGGAACTATATACCATATAACACTGGAAGCAACAGATGGTGGTGGTAAGAAGAAAATTTACGAGGCCAAGATCATGGTGAAACCATGGATGAACTCCAAGGAGTTACTGGAATTCAAGCTCATTGGTGATGCCCCTTCAGCTTCAGATCAGCCTAATGCTTAGCTAGGTATACTAGCTTATATAATTAATATGCATGGGACACCGATTGCTTAGGCTTTGTTTGGCTAAAAAAATTTTTTCTTTTTTTTTTTTTTTTAGTTTTCTTTAACTTGTATGATTTTTTTTATCGAAATTTGATTTTCTTTTTAAAAGGTGTAATTTTTAAGCGTGTTAATTTTATTAGTAAAAAACTCAAAAAAAAAAAATAAAAAATTCACGTCTATTTAGGTAAAAACTTAAAAAAAAATAAAATTTTAATTATTTTTTTACTTAAACAAATAACTTTTACACAAATAGATGTCAATTTTTGAATTTTTTTTAATGAATGGAAGCTACAATATCTAAAAAGAAAATCAAATTTTGATTAAAAAAAAGTAGCATGAGACAATAAAAATTAAAAAAAAAAATAAAAATCAACTTTTCTGTAATCAAACTAATTAACCCTAAACTTTCGTCGTTTGTGCATGAGGATTTAATGTTCTATGGTACCTTAAAAAAAAAAAAAAAAAGAAAAGAAAAGAAAAGATTAATGTTTTATGGTAAATCTTGAAAATCAAGAGACCTCAAATACGTTTTTCTCATTTAGTTGTATTAATCCTTTTTATTTCTTGGTGTAATTTAATTCAAGGCATAAACAGCTGATGCTTGTCATTCAAACTATCAGGTGGTAAAAGTTACCTGTGGCTTGGAGTTGCAAAATGAAGCACATGCTTCGAAGGGTATGTCCATTTGGTGGTAGTTAATAAAAGTTAATCACGATGAATAAATAAATTTGCATTTTTGAATTGCAATAAATAGTGGACACTGCGACTTCCTATACGCACACACGCACACACGAAGCTTCCTGTAATTATCTTGTAATAAGTCGGGTGGGTTGTGACCCGGAATGGTTTTCAAACAAGTTTGTATTGGTTTGTCAAACAAATATGCGATATATATATATATATATAGATATGTTGTGATACATTGGTTGAATCATTCTTTTATGTCCTCCTCTTAACGCTACTTTGCTTCATTTTTTCTTCCTATACAGGAAACCCTTCATCAGTAAAATATTGAGAAATAAACCATTGTCATGCATTTTTTTTAACTCTTTATGTAACTAGTACTATGATTTGCAAAAACATAAGAATGAAGAGAAAATGAAAGAGACTCTAGACATTTTTGTGTCTAAGCGGATTACAATCGAGTACAGGTTATAATCTTTGATTACGTATGCATGATTAGCAAGTCGCTAAGGCAGTGTTTGTTTGAAAGAGTTGGAGAAGAGATTGAATTTGCAATCTCCAAGAATTCACAAATTTCGTATTTGATAATAACAAAATAAATAGGACAAGTAATTAATCCCTTTTGATATTTAATTTCCCAAAATGGGTATATAGCATCTCATGGAGGAGATGGGATAGAACATCCCCTATTCCGAATTTTATTACTTCTAAAATATAAAATTTTTAAATTATTTTTTATCACATTTCATATCATATCAAATTACACTTTTATTCCACTTTATATCCCACCAACTAAATACTTAAAAAAATATTACATATAAAATTAATTCCATGACAAAAAGTTATAAAGTTATAAAACTAAGTTAATTTAATTAATATAAAATATATTTTATTAAATTATTTTGAATAAATATAAATAAATAATTAAATTTAATTAATACAAAATATATTTTATTAAGTTATTTTTAGTAAATAATAAAATAAAATTAATTAATTTAAATTTTATTTATTTATTTAATATGAAATATATTTTATTAAATTATTTTTAATTAATATCATAATTAAATTACTCAAATTATTATGAAATATATTTTATTCAATTGTTTTTAATAAATAATATAATTAAATTATATATTTATTTAACTAAATGTTTTAATAAATAATTTAATTGGTTAATTTAATTTAATTAATGTTATATTAATTAAATTAAATTAACATGAAATCTGTTTTATTAAATGTAATTAATTTTTTAACAACTAATATTTTATGAAAATAAAAAATTAATAATTATAAATAAAATTTTATTTCCAAATGCAATTTTAGTTTTTATTTTAGGAAAACAATGATAACAAAAAATAAAAGATAAAAAATATAAATGAATAAATAAAAAATAAAAAATGACAATGTTACCACACAAGCCTAAAGTATAGTTGTAATTTTACAATTTCAACCTTCATGTGCGTGGGGCTTGCATGTGACTCAAACAGATACAAGCGTTTGGATGCTAAGTTTTCCAAACTTTAATTTTATCAAATTTTAATCATTTTTGTTTTTCATGTGTTATTTTTAAAACCCTAAATTTTGTAAACGTTTACAAATTTTTGTCAATTTTGATTAATTTATTTTAATTTTTTTTTGAAAGGTAACTTATGTCCACTTTCTGAAAATTTTTTTGATTAGAATCATTGAACCGATTTTTTTAACTCAAAAGTCTAGCACAATCTATCAGAATTATTTGAATAGTTCATTCAATTACGTTTAAATAAGTCCTATCAAAAAATTAAAAAGGTAAAGTATAAAAATCTCCCTATAGTTTACCCACAATATCACTTTAGTTCCACATGTTTCAATTATAACAATCAAATCTCTACACTTTCGGTCAAGTATCAATTTGATCCTTCCATTAGTTAACCGTTAGACTGAGAATAAAAGGTAATTTCATTTATAATTTACTTTCAGTGTCACTTTAGTTCCTCATATTTCAATTTATAACAATTGAATCCCTATATTTTCGATATATATATTTGAAATCTATTTTATTAAATTATACAACATATTTTAATTTGAAATATATATTGGAAAATTATTTTTAATAAATAATATATTTAAATTATATTTAATATATTTTCTTTTTATTTAATTAAATTATTTTTGATAAATAATATGATTAAATTAATAATATAATTAGAATAATATTTAATATAGTTTAATTAATATGAAATATATTTTATTAAATTTGAATAATTTTTAAATAATAATAAAATTAAACATTTTATTAAAAAATAATTTATGTAAATAAAATTAGTTTCAATTTTTATTTCAAAAAATAATGTTATTAAACGGCTTTAAAATTGCTATTTTTTGAATTTTCTATTTCTACAGTTTTCTCTTTATACATAATTTTGTATATATATTGAATTCGAGAGTATATATTTATATATGTGACTTTAATTCTATTCCATATTAATAACAAGTATTAGTGAAATCATCTAATTACACTTTAACAAAATTTTTAATTTCATTAATTTTTTAGTAAATTAATTGAATTTAGTAAAATATATTTCATATTGATTAAACTAAATTAAATATTATTTTATTTTATTATTAATTTACTCATATTATTTATGAAAAATAATTTAATTCAACAAAAATAAAATATATCAAACATAATTTAAATATATTATTGATTAAAAATAATTTAATAAGATATATTTCAAATTAAAATATTTTATATAATTTGATAAAATATAAAAGTGTAGGGATTCGATTGTTATAAATTGAAACGTGAGGAACTAAAGTAACACTGAGGGTAAATTATAAATGAATCCTTGGTCTAACCGTTATTTCTAACGGTTAACTAACAGAAGGATTAAATTGATACTTGACCGAAAGTGTAGGGATCTGACTGTTATAATTGAAATGTGTGAGACTATAATGATACCGAGAGTAAAATATAAAGGTATTTCTTGTACTTTATTCAAATTAAAATTTATCTCACAAACACCCAAAAACAAAAAAAAATAAATTTTTAATAATTTTTTTTAATTTTTTATTAAAATTTTGGCATCCCAAACGCCTGATTGACGTTGTACACGTGGCAACCGCAGGCCATCTCCAAAATCAATCGGTAGTATTAAATATATATTCTCTATATACGGGACTCCATTACTCACTATCGAGAGTATTAATGAAAATAAAAGCTACCACTTTAATTTAAAGCCTTACCGGCATATTTAATTATGCTTTTGAAAAAATTGTCTACGTACAACTAACCAAAGTAGTTCAAAATTCATGAGTTCAAAGTAAAAAAAGAAAAAAAAAAAAAAAACTGCTAACTATATGAATTTACAAGTTGAAAAGTAAAAAATACGCGCTAATTATTTATATAATAAGGAATCTCAATAATTTAAATTTGTGATATTTTTAATAATTAGATTTGTTTAATGGTTAAATTTATTTTTTTCTCCATTTTAATTATCTTTTTAGTCACTTTACATAAAAACACACTTTCTCACTTCTTCTATATTTTTTGAATACTTTTTAATAAAAATTTTAAATTAATATTTTTAAAAATGTGATAACAGTTATAATAAATAATAAAACTTTCACATTTACTAAACACTGTATGGATACCTACTAGACCAAATTAACTAAAAATTTTTATTTAAAAGAAGTGATATTTTGACTTTAGTCTTTTCAAAAGTTCCTTATAAAATAAATATTTAATTTAAAATTTTAATTTAAATGTACATAAATTAAAATACATATATTTTTACATTCTTTGTGTCATCTATATAATAATGGAGGTTAAGAATTTGAATTTAGGATATTTTTAACTTTTAAATTTATTCACTTCATTACATACTTTTGTTATTGCTATTTCTTAAATTTGAAATATTTTCAATACTTAGATTTGTTTTGCTTCTAATTTAATGGGCATAATTCAATTTTGAAAAATGCAGTTAAAAATTTCATAACTCATATTGTCTCTGTTGAAAATGAATGGCTAGATTTTAGTTATCTAACTTTTCATATCATACTTAAAACTGTCTCTCTAATATTTCTTTCAATGAGAATTCTATCCTTTAGTACTATCGTATACTTTGCTAACCTATCAACTGGAAATCGACCTCTAATCCCACCGTTTCAACGTCACCAAACCCCCCCATTGATTTCTCACTCTCCCTAATTTTAATTGTTGTAATATTTGTCACCGAATCTCAGCATCTATTTGTTATCTATCTACTTATTAAAAAACTCTGACAGAATCTCATTTTCTATCTTTTATGTTTTTAATCACATTTCACTCATATCTCTTCTCTTGTTATACCATCCATCAATTTCTCTACAATCAAATTCAACTGATTTTTACTCTCTTAAATATATATTTGAATTAATAAGATTATTTAATTATTATCCTTAAGATGTTTTTAATAGTTATAATTCTTTTTAGTTAAAAGATTATTTTCACTTTTAATTAGTAATACTTGTCTACTGCAACTCAAATTATATGTTAAATAGGTTTTAGTTTTTATCCAAGTTAGTTTAGGATATAATCAAATTATTCAAGTTCTACTCAATTTGAGATTCTTTATGAATATTATTATAAATTACTTTTTTTTGTATTTTATTGTGGGTCTTGATATTTTTTTTGCTTTTCATTATTATTTAAATTGATATAGGCTAAGTTTTTGTTGTGCTTAAAGAAGTATCTTTAAATACGAACAATACCCTAACAACATAGATGTATTTTATATCATGAGCTATCAGTAGATTGTATTAGTATTATATATATATATATATATATATATATATAGTGAAATTAAATATTACTTATTCAATTAGTTATTATTTTATATCTATATATATATAGCCTTGATTTGGTCAAATATACTTGAGTTATAATGACATGCATTACTTATTATTATTATTATTATTATTTTGATTGGTGATTTTTTTTAAACATATTTAGACTTTAACTATTTAATTAATTGATTTTTTTTTTTAACAAAGTGGGGTCAAGGTGCATTTAAGTAGTAGTAGTGTATATAATCTGTAATCTTTTTTTTTTTTTTAATTAGTGATTTTTATTTTCTACATGCTATTTTTATAACTTTTAATGTAAACTTGGTTTTGATCGTGTGCTTGGGACATTTCCTCCAATCTCTTTTGATTTTTATTTTTACAGATGATTTTTATAATTTTTCATGTAAATTTATTTTACAAATCTACATTTGAGCTCTTTACAAGCCAACTTATGTTTTCGTATATTTAGGCACTAGCAATTCTTAGTATCATATATGGTTAATTATAAATTTTCATATGATAAATACATTTTCTTAAATGAAATATGATAAATTTATGTTGTTATACTAGTTAAGAAGATTTTAAAACCATTTCACTTTTAGTTTCTCATATTTTAAAAAATATTATTCATTGTAAAAAATAATAAAGTGTAAAAACATAAAAGTGAAGTACATTTAATATATTTCTACTAATTTATTATGGGGAAATGTTGCAATAATATCAAATTTAAGGAAAATAGGCCTTTGATGGCCTTAGGTATTATTGCTAGACTAAAGTTGCAACTTATGCAATCACAACCCAAACTGCAAATCCAGCACTAGATTATCTCAACATCCATTAATTTTATTTGCAATTTAGTGTGCATTTAGTGTGCGGTTCAAAATTGGTAAGTGGTTCAAAATTATTTAAGGGAGAAAATACGAACCTGTAATTAGTCAAGGCAATTTTATGTTAATTTATTTAAATATTCATGAAACATATCAAATATAATTAAAAAATATAAAATATTACAAGGGTAACATTAAGCTTTTTAATCCCATACCAAACACACCCTCAGGGTGCATTTGGTGGAGTTAAAATGAGGTAAATGTTACCCTTCTAAAATTTTACTTCTTTCAATTATGAATGATTAGAAGTGTGCACACACAATATGTTTGATTTTTGTTAAATTTTTTATTTCAAATGAAATAAAAATTATAAAAAAATTCATTTGTTTGATTTAATTAAAGGTATGAAAATAAAATAATATGGTAGCTAAAAAATTTTAAATTTTATAAACTTTTATTCATTTTTACAAATTTTTGTCAACTTTTATAAACTTTTGCTAACTTTTACAAATTTTTGTCAACTTTTGACAGTTTATCTGACCAAAATTATTCAAACAGATAAGTGAGATCACGTTAGAATGAATTCCTTCGAAATGTCAAAAAATGACTGACACATTCAATTTTTACCAATTTTTTTTAACGTTTTATCTTTCAAATAAGTTTAAAAGATTATCAATTATGTTTTAAAATTTACCCCATTAATTTTTAATCTCATACTACACACTTTTAATATAAATGGGCTCCTCTCCTCCCCTTTCAACTATTCAACAATAGCGCATATCATAGTAGCAAGTATCTCCTCCTCTCCTCCCCCTCTCTTTTCTCAGTTTATGTATATGATTGTTGTATGTTATACGGGAGTTGATGTTCTTGTCTTTAATTTGATCTTCTATTAGCTAATGGTGTTTTTTCTACATTCATCTACTAAAAGAAAATGAGAAGAATTTTGTTATATTTTAGCTAGATCTTTGTTGTTCCTATAACCATGTAAATTTTGAGGATTTCTCACACTCTCTCTTGCTCCCTCGCTAACTCTATGTGTATGTGTGGGAGATTAATTTATCAGGTGATCTTTGTCAAATTGGATCTGTGATTTTTTTTTTTTTTTTTTTGATCTTATTCATCTACATAATCGAACAAGAGGACAACTTATTTTTAGAGAATAATTAACATTATTTCCTCTTTTATTTTCAATCTTAATTTCTATATATATATATATATATATATATATGTATATATATTTAATAAACGATCATCAGTTATCTCTATATTGTTTTAAAATAAAGTCGACCTAAGACTAGTTTTATTTAAATCTGCTTATATGTACTTTCATGCAACATAGATAAATTCATATTTTCCTTATAATTTTTTAAATCTATTTTTAAAAAATAAAAATAAAAACCTGATATTTCTAGATAACCTTCGATAGATATATATTCTTAGATCAGTTTTCGGTCATTTTAAATATATATATATATATATATGTGTGTGCGCACGCACATATATGCATATGTATTATTAATTTATTCATTCAATTATTTATTTATTTTTCTTTTGTTTAAATTACTATTGATCCTTGCTCCCAACAAAGGAATGGGAGAGCCAGACCTTAATTTGAAATTAGGACTTCCCAACCATGAAAGCGGAAACCAGGCAAGGCAAGAAGCACCCCAAGGGAGCGCACAACAAAACTTCCCCAACATGAACCTGCAGCTTGGACATGAAAACGAGGTATCTCCACCTACACTTGTCATATATAATAAAATTATCTAAATGGCTTATACCCATTTAGTGGGCGTTCGAAATTTAAAAAAAAAAAAAAAAATCCAAGTTTTCTAAGTTTCTACAAAATTTTACGAATTTTTATCAACTTTTAATTATTCTTGTTGATTTTTTTGTGTATTTATTTTGAAACTCTAAATTTTATAAATTTTTGTCAAATTTTACAAATTTTTCTTAATTTCTGTTAATTTTCTAACAATTTTTTTGACCAGAATTATCCGAATTGGTAAGTGGGACCATGTTTAAACGAGCCTAGTTAAAATTTTTAAGTTGCGCCAAACAAAGACTAAAAAGTAATCCCTAATAAATATCACTTTTTCTGTTTTTTATCCTCCAAACGCCTTATTATTTGATTTCTTATCATTTGATTTATTTATTATTTTATTTTTGTAAACTGATTAATTAGGATATATATATGGATAAGTTTTACATTAAGTTCAGTTATTACTTTTAATTATGATAGATAATAAGTATAAAATTTAACCTGTAATAATTATATTTGCATTTGGAGTGAGTGAGCAATTAATTCATCCATATAAATTGAACTAAGTTTTATTTGAAAATAATAATTAACTTGCATAAGAAAACACATTCGTTAAAATATATTTGAAAATCAATTATTATTTATATTAATAAAATATTTATTATTTCTTTTAATAATAAATCATTATTTAATTCAATAATAACTCATTGATTAAATTATACTTAAAAAAAAAACAGTTTGATATTAAGTAGTGTTGATAATAAAAAAAATTATTATTTTAGACATAATTAATTTTAATTTAATAAAATATTGAATTAAAATAATTCATTTTAATAATAAATTATTATTTTTAAAATTATTTTAATTTAATGAATCATATAATCATTTATTATTACTTTAATAGTAATTAATTTTATTTTTAAGGAAGAAAATCATCTTCATAATAAATTATTAATTATCAATCATGAATGCAATGTTGTTACGCGTCATGCTTACGCGGTAGTGAAACATAACCAATGCTAACTTTTACCCAGATTTTTTTCTAAATGTGAAGCAGCCCAAACCCAGACTCAGTACAAACCCTAGGAATGCTATCAAGGGTACATTTGAGACAATAAAAAGTGAGATAAAATAAAATAATTTGTAAGTTCGTAATTTATGTATTGAGATAAAAAATAAATAATTTTTAGAGATTTTTAAAAATTTTTAATGATTTTTAACAACTAAACACACTCTAAATTGTCATTGCATCAAATACTTTCTTTCGTATATATCACTTCTCTCTATAATTATATGTGTTATACATGTATTATACATATATAGAATGACAACTAATATGAATGGATAATTTATAGGGAAATAATACGAGTAACCTAATTTTTAACCTCTTACCTTTCAAAACATCTAACGGAGTATGAAAAGAAAACTTTTAAAGTATAATTAAATATCAATTTTTTTCGCAATAGTGAAATGAATCTAATTATACTTTTTTCTTTGTCTTATGTAAGGTACGTTTGATTTGTTAAAATTATAGAATAATTTTAAAAATTTTTAAAAATTTTTAAAATTTATTTACTTTTTATTTCACTGTACAAATTATAAACCTATAAATTATCTTACTTTATCTTATTTTTTATCACTCTAAATTTACCCATAACATATTTGAACAGACTAACTTGGCCGCTATGGAGAATGAATGGATACAAAATATTGAAAGAGGAGGTCAGAGTGGTTTAAGGTTGCCTGAAATTGCCTACCACTGGCCACCTTCAACGCTGATGAGGAATGTATCTAATCCTCCTGCTCAAGGGGACGCTAAGCGATGTACCTTGTGTGGAAAGACTGAAACTCCAGCATGGAGGAAAGGACCTGAAGGACCAAGGGTAGGCTCCTTCCATTTTCCTTTAGATTTTACTTTAATCGCTTATTTTTTTTCCTTTTTTATTTTTGTTATTACGGCCCTGTTTAATGCTCCAAAAATAGTAAATCACCCTGAAAACTTCTATAATTCTCTAATACATTTTATACTCACCGTACTTTGTAAAATTTTTATAAATTTATATATATCTACATATTTTAAACAAATTTTTATAAACCCTAATAATTTTTCACAAACCTAAATAACATTCCACAAACCCCAATAACTTTTCTACAAATATCAAAAACTTTTTAACTACTTTTAATAAATTCTGACGCAAAACCGTTTCGACGGAGCGTCAAAAAATTGTTTGGATTGTTTCTCTCTCTAAAAAATTGAGGCAAAAGTCAAAAAAATTTACTATTCATCTCTGAAAAATATTATTTGTTCAGTACGCGTCAAATGTCAAAAAGTTTTCCAAACCATATTTTTCGCTATTTTTCGCTAAATGAACCCTATATATATGTTGTTACTATACTGTGTTTGCATTAATGATGTTTTATATATTATATGTGCATTTGGAGTAACAAAAGTTACTTAAAATTAATAAAATTTTTAATTTCGCAATTTGTGTGATAAAATAAAAAATTAATAATTTTTATAGATTTTTAATATTTTTTAACAAAATTTAGGACTCCAAACCGAGCCTATATGTACTCCTTATTCTTTGTTTTAATGGTTTTGAAAACTATCTTCTGTATCATTTAAAAATTGATCAGGTGTTCTGAAAACTATCTTTTATATCTTAGTTTTAAAAATTGATTGTTATCGTTATATAACAGCGTTACATAATATTTTTAGACTTATCTATTTTCGTTACACTCATTTTATTTTTTTCGGTTATACCTCTGTTAAACTTGTTATTTTTCGCTATCGTTAAATTGACCATTTCACATCACTATAATTTTTTTCTCGTAAAATTTTCTCGTTACATGGCACTCTTTTAGTTAAACAATGACATAGCACATTCATGTATTATATAAATATGTATGTATTTTTGGGAGGTAGAGGCTGCTGTATATTTCCTGAGCTTAATTGAGTGATTTTCTTTTGTAAACAACAGTGCTTTTTTTTTTTTGCTGTCACGTAAACTTAAAATTATGTTTTGTAACATTTTAATACTAAATTGTTTTACTTTGGTTTTTTTTCTTTCTTTTGTTGTTTTGATGCTTTCATTCCAGACCTTATGCAATGGATGTGGACTTCGATACCTGAGAGGTCTCAAAAAGGCTTCAAGTGGGAAGAGTACTGGATGAGAAGCAAATTTGGAGCTATGATCTTGAAACCTATTGCCTAGCTTATTTTTAGACTTTAAAGATTGTGGGTTTTTCATTATGGTTGTGGTTGTGGTTGCAGTAACTTCAACTTTTGAAGATTATTGTGTGTAATATTGCTGGAGTTCGACCTAAACCATGCAATATTGGTTTTCATGCATGCTTTTGATTTATGAAGTTTTAATGTTTGCCAAAGAAAATTTCACCCTTGCGACGTGGGATCCGTCTTCAGTGATCGTATATATATGTTTAGTGGCGATAATAAAGGCTGAGAATTGGAGTAAATTGATGGGTCAAACGGGAGGGTAAAAAGTATATATTAAGCGCCTGTTTGGTGTGATGAGAATCACAAAAAAATTTTAAAAATATCTAAAATTCTCTAACACATTTTGTACTTTTTTATATTTCGTGAAACAACTTTAAATTTATATATATTTACATATCTCAATAACTTTTTACAAACCCCAATGAATTTTTTACAAACTTTAATAATATTTTACGGACCACGATAACTTTTTAACAAATCTAAAAAATTTTTCACATCTTTCAATAAATTTTGACATAAAATTTTTCACACCTTTCAATAAAAACGTGATTTAGGTTTTTTTTTTTTTTTTTTTTTGGTATTTGGACTGCAAACCACAAATGCCAAAAAATAGAGAAAAATAGTTTCATTCAAATGGTTTCTGACAGTAACTTTTTAAAATTTGTAGAAATATTATTAGAATTTGTCGAAATATTATTAGAATTTATAAAAATTTTATTGAGATTTGTAATCTTTTGTTAGAATTTGTACATATATATAAATTTATAGAGATTTACGTAGTTGAAGGTGAGAAAAATTTTACAAAAAATTATAAAATTTTACAAAACTTTTTAAAGTTTTATGATATTTTTCGGTGCTTTAAACGGGCCCTTAATAAAAAATAAGTAAAATAAAATACAAGAGATTATTTATGGGGTTCAAATAAGCTAATTTGGTGATACTTTTAACGGAAAATTGTATTTAAGTCATACTTTATAATCTTTTAAAGTTATTAGTCATACTAAAAAAAAATATTACCTTTAAGTCACATTAATGTAGCAAGTTTTGTATTTAAGTCACACTTTTGATTTGGTCTTACGAGTTTGTTTTAAATACAATTTCTAATACATCGATAAAATCCTTTATTTCTATAACTAAGTTACACAACTTATTTCCGAAAATTTCGGGAATCACGTGAAGATATGATTTACCGAGAATCACGCTTCTTCCATTTTTTCCTTCCTCGTTTTCAGTTTCATTATTTACAGTTTTAGTCGTGAAGATATGAAGAAGATAGAACTTATTTGGCCTATCTTTTTCATGGATTGATTTTGTCGATTGGCGTTTTGAGCTATCTTCAAAACAGTACCAGTACTGTTTCAAAAAATATTATGATATTGGCTCGTATGGTTGGTTTGTGTTATGTATCATTAATGTTTTTTAGGCAGTATGAAAATAGTACTGGTCCAAAACAGTACCGGTACTGTTTTATCAGTACTGTTACTGTTTTCAAAATAGTACCATGAATTATAAGTAGATGACGAGTTTTAAGGGCAAGAGAAATTCATGGGGCCGATCGGCGTTTTGAACTATCTTCAAAACAGTACCGGTACTATTTCAAAAAACATAATGATGTTGGCTCGTATCGTTGGTTTGTGTTATATATCGATTGATGTTTTTTAGGCAATATGAAAATAGTATCGGTCCAAAACAGTACTGGTATTGTTTTCAAAACAGTAGCATGAATTATAAGCAGATGACGAGTTTTAAGGGTAAGAGAAATCCATGAGGTCGATTGGTGTTTTAAGCTATTTTCAAAACAGTATCGGTACTGTTTCAAAAAATATAATGATGTTGGCTCGCATCGTTGGTTTGTGTTATGTATCGATTGATATTTTTTAGGCAGTATGAAAACAGTACCGATTAAAAACAGTATCGGTACTATTTTTAAAACAGCACCATGAATTATAAGCAGATAACAAGTTTTTGGCAAGAGAAATCCATGGAGTTGATTAGTATTTTAAATTATCTTCAAAACAGTATCGGTACTGTTTCAAAATCAGAAAAAATAAATATACTTAGGAATGATGATCGATTTAAGTTTTTCCTAAACAGTTTTGATTTTGTTTCCAAAAATCGGTTTTGCTTGCTTTGTAAAGAGATGGAAAGTCGCGGAATTAGGTTTTTCCCAAACAGTTTTGATTTTGTTTCCAAAAATTGGTTTTGCTTACTTTGTAAAAAAGATGGAAAGTCACGGAAGTTATGAGTAAAGTGTGCACTAGTTTCGGATAAAATTGACAGTTTTGAAATGTGGTGAAAAACGCGTGATGTCTTTTTTTGTCTTTTTGTTGCAAGTGTGACTTATTTACAAATAAATTTTTTGGGTATGACTTAAATCCTTATAAGTCCATAAATAGTAACCGGCCTCCAAAAACCCTACTTTTAAGTTAATTCGGCTCAATTTTCAGCCTTCTATTTGAACAACTCAACGGGCCCTATCATTTAGACAGTGGATGGCCTTTTCCTTTTGCGGGCCTTGCGGCCCATCGGTTGAAAGCCGTAGCTAATTCAGCAACTAATGTACACCTAACTCAACTGCCACTTGCCCAACGCGCTCTCTCTCTCTCTCTATCGCTCTCTCTCTCCCCGACATTTCCAAAGCCGCCAACGAGAAGTTACACAAGCAGACACAGAGAGAGGAGGGAGAGCGAGCCTCGATTTCATCGCGCAGCATCATCTTTTTCTTCTCTAGTTCTCAGGGCCGTAAATATTTTAGGGTTTCGACCCGAACAAAGCCTCATCCGTCTTTTACTAATAGACATCACCCACATTGGCTTCTTTGGTCGCACGTAGGTCGGTTCTCTCTCTGTCTCTCTTGCTCTCTCTTTTATTTCATCTGATCTTTACTATAATCAGAGGCACAGTGTAGACATTACTGGGTTTTTCGTTTTTTATGTTGAAATTAATGCTCTATCTGTGCTTCACAGAAGATAAAATCACTGTATAATCAGAGGATTTACAACCATTGTGAAGTCGATTTCGGACCATCTTCGATGTTACTCTTTTAGCTTAATTGGGAGGTTTACAGACACTATTTTTGCAGCTTGATCCTAAATATGATTGTGTTACCGTTTTTGGTTGCGGACAACAAATGAGGGAAAAAATTATGAAAGGAAATTGAACTGTACTATGGATTGTATCTGATGTATTTGTGCTTGAAGAAGATAAAACGTAGTTAGTTGTTTCATATCCATTGGCATTTTACTGTAGCTTGGTCAGAAATATGTTCGCTGTAATGTGTTTGGTTGATGAGAAAAGAAAACTGAGTGAGAAAAGGAAACTAAAATGTTAAAATCATTCTTTTAGTTTTGTTCCGATTTTCCAAATTCAGAACTTTCCTCGGGCCCCATTGTTTCATCATTTCATGTAAGCTTTTTTAGCAAGGTACTTAGTTGCTAAATCATACAAATTCCCATATGTTTTTGAACTTCTGCACTCACATTGCAGAGTAGAAAGAGCCAGAAATGGGATGATGATGTTGCTCCTTTTTCTAAAAATCAAAGAAATAAACTGGTTGAAAACTCCACTTATCTTCATCATTCTGCCTTGCTAGTGTTTCTCTGGTTTTAAAACCAGCGTACTTATTTTACTAAGATCTAGAAGTTATCACGAATATGTTTTCTGTTAAATAATCTCATTTTTTTATATTGCACACTCTATTTTCTTTCTCAAGATTTCTTTTTTTCGAGAATGGCTGCAACTGCTTCTGCTGGCCTGCAAATCACTGCTACAAGGACCTCCATTTCCTCCACTCGCAACATTTTCAAGGCTGGTGTTGCATGTGTTGGTGCTAATTCTAAAGGGATGTCATGGGCTAAGCTTGCTAGCACTTCTCATGTATCATTCATACAACATTTTCAGCGCAATTTCATGTCATCTCCTGCAAAATTCGAGAAGGTTGCTACAAAGGCTATGTCTGAATCTAGTGAAAACAAGCCTTCATCTGGGCTACCAATTGATTTGAAAGGTTAGAACACTTTCTTTGTTTTCCATTAAGGTTTATTTCCTCGTGATGGGGTGCCTAATTTGATGGTTAATTCCTGGCAAATAAATATCTGCAATACGGCTTCTGCTAATTCATTTATAACTTAAAATGTTCTAGAAAGAAAGGTTTCTGGGCAATTGACTGTGTACTTTTGTACAGTTTTATTTGTGTGCTCACTAATAAGACATAATACATAATTAGAAGCGTTTCCATTTCAGTGATACATTTTTCTATATTTTTGCATGAGAGATTAATAGATAACTCTAAAGGTGGTGTTTTACTGAATTTTGTTTAGTCATCCGGGCCTTTGCCGTATTAGCTTTTGGATGATTTTGTGACATTGGGAATTTGAGGAATTTGAGCAAGACTTATTCTATGCCTCCTTTTGCCACCGTCTTTTTGATAGAAAAGTATTGTCTAACAAAAGTACTTTGGAACTGATGACCTGGTCATTTATTGCTATCTGACTCACTTCAGGTGTTCACTAACAAAACAAACACTAGTAAAAGCAGTACTCAACCATTTATGCACGACGTGTTTATCTATTTTTGAACTTGCATTTCACTGAACTATCTTTAGGAGTTATGTATCAATGTAAACATTTCCTTTCATCGGAATTTTTACCAAGTTATTTGAGGGACTATATCAAATAAACGCCTGAGCCTTTTTCATGTTACTGTTTTTAAAGTTTGAGGAATTAACATCTAAAGCCAATTTAGTGGATTCTTTCTGTCACTTTTGTTTCCTGATAGCACATTATAACTGCAGTATTACATCAACTAAAACTCTTAAGTGCTCTTTGTAGGTAAAAGGGCGTTTATTGCTGGTGTAGCTGATGACAATGGATATGGCTGGGCTATTGCAAAGTCTCTGGCGGCTGCTGGTGCTGAAATCCTTGTGGGCACCTGGGTTCCTGTAAGTTTTTTTTTGTTTTTTTGGTAATGGGTTCCTGTAAGTTGATTGGCCAAGCTCCATGGCAGTAGTTCTGTCTTATTCCCTAGAGCTCCTTATCTTTGTGAGATTGACTGGTTATTGATTAGGAAACTTTTTTGTCTAGGCTTTGAACATTTTTGAGTCCAGCTTGCGACGTGGGAAGTTTGATGAATCACGGGTGTAAGAGTTTTATATTATTTTCCTGTACATAAAGGGCAATGCCTAATAATTCGTTTTTTTAATGAAAAATTAAATGTTTTAGGTTGCCTGATGGATCTTTAATGGAGATTACAAAAGTATATCCCCTAGACGCAGTCTTCGACAATCCTGAGGATGTACCTGAAGATGTAAGCAAAAGAGTATAAATTTCATCATAAAAGATTGGATGCATTCTCCATTTAACATTTTTGATGTGGCTCCATGCAGATAAAAACAAATAAGCGTTACGCAGGATCAACTAATTGGACTGTTTGGGTATATTTTCTTACCTCACCATCTGCATTACATGCTTAATTACTATAGAGGTCTCTGTAAAGTCCATGCTAGGAAGGTTCAATGTCATATTTTAAATATCCACTAAAATTGAACCAAAACCTATTGCACTAAATAGAGAAGTCTCCACCACTTCAATTGAGATTTTTCTTGGATGTGAGGCCCATGTTGTAATAAATTGCAGCTAAGTTTGTTTAATGTTGATGGTTTTTTTTTGGGGGGGGGGGGGGGGGAGTAGAAGATGCTTTCGGGATTGTTCAATTTCTTTGTATAGGATGAAAAGCAGGTGCCGTTTGGTATATTTGTTTGGGACATGTTTTCCATTTTATGTTTTTTAAAACAAGGAAAATAACTGAAAACGTATTTGGTCATTTGAATTTTCAAAACTTGTTTTAGAAAACAGAAAATAGATTTACACATGAATTGCAAAATGACTAAAATTCATTTTAAGCTTTTTTGACCCAAAATAAGGAGAATCCTAAAATACGGAAAATAGGAAATGTCAAACCAAATGCATTTTTTGTTTTCCATGTTTTTGGATTTTCAAAATATGAAACACATAAAACAAAAAATAAAAACAAAAACAAAAAATAGAAATTCAAAGCACATGGCACCTTATTTTTGTCTATTTTACATGGTTGACCATGGGTGAAGACCCGGAATTTTGTAGTTTCTTGTATTTTGTTGAAAACATGGAAGTCAATTGCCAATCGTACATTTGGAGGATTTTGTATACAGGAAGCATCCCCTTGATGCTTCTTTTATATTATTTTCTTTTATTTACCAAAAAAAAAAGTGTGAGGATTTGGCCAGGGTTAACTTGTTATCTGCCAGCCTTGTTTTTGATCTTCCAAAAGGCTCTTAGAGTGGTCCACTTGAATGTAAACACTGTTTTGCTATTATATTTTTCTTTTGTTATCTCTCAGTGGTATACGTTATAAGCATTTTGAGTTGACTCTCGTTCTCTACATGACTATATGCCTAACTATGATAAAGTCTACCACCTAAGAAGGCACAATTTTCTGACATACTCTGTACCGTTTAATAACGACCAGAAACTAAATGCGCAGCTACTGGACACTCGATTTGTCAAATTTCGATGCGCCATTGCTTGGTGTGCTTATGAAGGCTTGGCTGCCAAGCTTAAAAAATGTGGGTCTGTGTTTCAGCTAAGACATCTGTTGGTTTGATGCTGCTTTTTATTTTTTCCCATCCCTCATTTTTCTGCACTGATCTGATAATTTAATCCTATCTCTTGCTCTAATGATCAAGTCCAGCAGAAATACAATTTTTTTGGGCTTCTTGACATTGACTTTTGACCTTCATATCAGTTATTGCAGATCTTGGCATGTATAAAACTAGACATGATCCATTAATTATTTTTTAAATGTCTTACAGGAAGCTGCAGAATCTGTCAAACAGGATTTTGGAAGCATTGACATTCTTGTGCACTCACTTGCCAATGGGCCAGAGGTACAACATTTTCAGTGTGGTTTATGTCTAGGCGCCATTATACTTGCAAAACATATACACATCTTTTCTTTTTTCACTTATTAGGTGTACATCTTATACCTAGGTCACTAAACCTCTGTTGGAGACATCTAGAAAGGGATACCTTGCAGCATTATCAGCATCAAGTTATTCCTATGTTTCATTACTGAAGCATTTTATTCCTATTATGAACCCAGGCATGCTTCTGACTCCAATTACAGTGATAGTTGCTGTTCCGTCTTTTCTCTTATATCTGTTCCATTTCTCATTTCACTTTTTTGATCGTATGATTTACTTTGGTGAGACATGGAGAACTGAAGAACAATTAGTATTGCAGGTGGGTCCTCAATTTCTCTTACGTACATTGCTTCCGAAAGGATCATTCCAGGGTATGTGCATCCTTCTGGTATTTTTTTCCATGCTATAAATTTCTTTGATGGCTAAAAGTCCTTATTTTTAACTGTATCACAAATGGTTGAGCGTCCTTAATTTAAAAATCTGACTCACAGTTATGGAGGCGGCATGAGTTCAGCTAAAGCAGCACTGGAGAGTGACACAAGAGTGAGTTTTTCTTCATTTACCATTGACAGTTTCGACTGACTTTAATTTTCTGCAGTTATCCTATTTTTATGGTTTTACCAGCGTACATCAATTGATTATTTCAGGTTCTTGCTTTTGAAGCGGGAAGAAAGCATAAGATTAGGGTCAACGCAATATCTGCTGGTAACTTGCATTTCCATTGTCTTTCTCCGTTTTCTACTTTTTCCCAAAAAACACTAGGATCTTGAGATTCTGAGAAGCCTTATAGATCTATACATCATGTTAGGTGGTTGGTCCACCTTTTTCATTAACTATTGCTAAATGCAAGGCTTGATGTTCAGTAGTTGAACTAACCAATGACTGACCTAAATGAAGGGTCATTCCTCACACTTTCCTATTAGATGTCTCTAATTGTCCCCAGCATGGTCATCTTTTAATGCCAGTTGGAGGGCAATGGCATATGCAATTATACATTGTTATATCAAGTATTTGAATCCACACTAGAGTACATGCAAGATTTAGTTTGCTTGCTAATAATTGGCCACATCAGTTTGTTTGGTTTGTTAGTCCTTTTCGAATGTCCATGAGCACCTTGAATTCAACCTCGCAGTTTATCCTTCTGCGTATCAGAAATAAAATGTTATAATGCGGTATAGCTTCTTTTGTCGTTCTTCTTTCTTGACTGGCAAGAAAATTCATCAGGTCCGTTAAGAAGCCGTGCTGCAAAAGCAATTGGATTCATAGATACAATGATTGAGTACTCGATAGCAAATGCCCCCTTGCAAAAAGAACTATCTGCAGGTGAATCACAAGAGAACCTAGAACTTTAGAGTTTTATGCAATTGTTCCTTGATAGTTATTTAATTATTTATTTTTCTCTTATGTGTCTCTTACCCATATTATAATTGAGATTGAGAAACATAATGAAACAGATGAGGTGGGGAACACTGCTGCCTTCCTGGCATCACCATTGGCTTCTGCCATCACGGGGGCTGTCATATACGTTGACAATGGCCTGAATGCAATGGGTGTGGGAGTCGATAGTCCCATATTTAAAGACCTTGACATTCCAACGGATAAAAATTAGAGGAATCAGCAAGTTAATGGAAGGGGAGGAGCCTTGAAGTCTCTTAGGTTAGTGAAAATGTTAAAAACTCTTTTGTTTCTTCTTTTATCCGTTTATGGCTTTATCACCCGTAGAATGGTTTGGCCATCAGCGCCCCCATTTTTGTCAAAAGAGCATCTGTCCTAGCTGCAGAGATATATCCTGTTTTAGATGAAGTTGTGGAAAAAGATTTTTGTGCGTGGTTTTCATTTTGTGCTTTTGATGTAACTTAAAATTTTGACACCTGTTAGTGGTTTGACTGAGCTTGGAAGGATGTGATTTGGGCCTGTCATTTGAATGCCAGCTATAAGTTGCTGCTAGAGGTGGGCATTGACCCACGAGTACACGGTACCCCCTAGGGGGCTTGGGTTTGATTAGGGGTTGGAATGAGTCGAGTTTAAATTTATTCGAGTACAGCTCGAACTATTTATACTAGACTCGAGCTCGATTCAAATTTTTATATTGGCTCAAGTTGAGTTCGATAATGAATAATTTAATTTGATATAGGCTTACAAATAGTTTGATTAAATTAAAATGATATCGTTTTAGTTTACAATATAGGCAACGTTTGGAGCTATAAAAAAATATAAAATTTTACAAATCTCTATAAACACGAATTACGAGATTATAAAATTTAAATTATCAACTCGCTGTATAAAACACGGGACGCTAACTTTTAAAATTTTATATAATTTTATATAATTCTAAGCACATCCATAATAAATAAAATATTATAAAAAAATATAATAAAAATACTGTGAAAATCTATATGAAGTTGGCTCGCAATTTTTGAAGTCATATTTAACTAAACTCGATCTTGAGCTTAATTTTAAATGAGTTATTAATCAAGTTTAACTTAAGTTTATTTTAATCACGAATTAAACTCAACCTGTGCTCAAACCTGTGCTCAAATAGTTGGATTCGTTTTTACTCTTTTTGTGTGTGATTTGCGATGGCCTCGGAAAACTTTTTGGGCCTAATATGTTGCTCGAGGCATTGCATGAATTTTTCGGTTACTGATTGAATATTGGAATTGCTGTTTAGTTATTTTTCTTTGTGTAAATGATGAAGAAAGAAAACTTAGATAAGCAGTAAAAAATAAAAAAAAAAGAAGTGATAATGTATAAATTAAGTGAATTTTTTAATTGGACGGACTTGGGATTTAAAGATTAGCATAGAATTGGACTTAGGATTGAAATACTAGGCCTGGTGTCGGTCCGTCCCAAGCCTGCCCCAGCCGTTGCCCGCCCTAGTTGAAATTTCGTACGGCAGGCGATATCAAACTCTTTAGTCAACCTCAAATTCGACATCTAAATCCCATTATTGAAAAATGCATATAAATTCATTAAATCACTCGTAACAAATTATGAAATTCTTCATATATGGTATTCAAAATAGTGGCCCAAAATCAATTCCTACTTGTGTAATTATTAAATTACCAAAATGTTGAAACTTAGCCCACCATTCATTGTTGGTCTTGAAGGACAAGAACATGATGAAAATAGAAGATCGATGATATACATATATATATATATATATATGTATGTATATATGTATGTATATTTACACATACACATACGCACTAGTTAAAGATGCCCGTGCTGATATCAAGAAAAAAGAAATATACAAATTTGAGAAAAAAAAATAGTGAGAGAAGAGAAAAATAAAAGGAAAATAAATAAAAAAAAGATGTTAAAAAATATAAAATATAAAATTTTAAATATATACCATTATTTGAATGGATTTAACAATATAAAAAATAAAAATATTTATCAACGTATTAGTTTTTTAATTTAATCCGTTAACTTATTACATTTTCTGTCCAAATCCAAACAAAAGAAAAACCAACAAATATTACATAAAATAATAAAATGATATAGAAAAAATAATTACGAAAAATATTTTATCCTTATTTGTATGGATTAAAAATTATAATAAAATAAATGGTATTAATCAATATATTAGTTTGTTAATTTCTTAACTTTTTATTTATTTTTTCTTTTATTTTCCATCATAACCCAAAAAAGTAATGAATTTTAAATTTGTATCCCTTCCCATTTCTTTTATGATGAGAGAGAAAAAATTGGATAATATAAAATAAAATAATTAATAAAAATATTTTAACTTCTCAAAAAAAAATCTAAAACTCTACAATAAAAAAATATATTTAGAGTAGGAATTTGGTGAAAAAAAAAAGAGAAAAAGATAGGAAAAAATGAAAAATATAAAATCTTAAATATATTCTCTTATTTGAGTGGATTTAAAAAATTAAAATAGAAAGCATTTATTAATATATTAGTTTTTTAAATTTAATTAACTTATTTTTTTATATATCATACATTTTTTATTATATTTTGTATCATAACCTAAATAAGAAAAGAAAATCTGAATCGTTATCTTTTTTTTTTTTTTTGGTGATAAATTCTTGATCCAAACACAGTCTAAACAAAAGAAAAAATTTTGGATCCCTATCCCTTTTTCTCTCTCTTTTTCATTTTTTTTTTTAATACATGAAGTGATAAATACAAAGACATGGGTAGAAGAGAAAAAAATTAAATAAATATGAAATAACATAGTAAAAAATATTAAAAAGATCATAAAATAATATTTTAGTTTATTAAAAAAAACACAAAACTCTAAAAAAAAAACAACATTTGAAGGATAAAAAAAAATATAAAACAAGGGCAAAACTAAAAAATTGATAAAAATATGTACATTGCAAGTGAATTGCGATTTATTATAAAAAAAAAATACAGCAATATTTGAACGACAAAAATATAAAATAAAGGTAAAAAAATTGAAAAAATTATATTAGTTGAAAGTTACGACTTATTATATAGAATAAATATATAAAAGATAGAATAGAAATATAAAAAATTATAACTCTAAAAAAATTAAAATGAAAAAAAGAACAGAAGCTCTTTAAAAAATCAAAAAATGACACACAGAAGTAGGGATGTCAACGGGGCGGGTATGGGGCGGGTATGACCTTCCCCGTCCCCATCCCCGTTTAGCAATACCCTTACCCGTCCCCGTCCCCATCCCCGTTTCGGGGAAAAAAATTTTCTCCATACCCGTCCCCACAAAATAATGAATTCCCCATCCCCATCCCCGTTTACCCGTCAAGTATATTAATTATTACAAATTATATATTATATGTATAAAATAAATATTTAAAATTATTATAAATATTATACATATTAAATAAAAAAATACATTACATATATATATTAAATAAAAATTAAAAAAAATATATAATATTTGACTTTGACTGATGCACTTAACCAAAGATGAAGTGGTCTTTATTTATAATCTCACAAGACCTTCACTTCTTTGTGAGAAACCGATGTAGGACTTCTAAAGGAGTCACCACGCCAACAAAATTAACAAAAAAATATTTAAACGGGTACGGGGCGGGGTGTGGACTATCGTACCCGTCCCCGTCCCCATACCCTTGCGGGTAACATTTCAAATCTCCATACCCGTCCCCGTCTCCGCTATTAACATCCCCATACCCTCCCCGAACGGGGCGGGTGAAACGGGTACCTACCGGGTACGGGTATATTTGACATCCCTACACAGAAGGGCAATAGGAAGAAAGTTAAAGACAGAAAAAATGTTGCTAAAAAAAAAAAAAAAGCCTTTACCTTACTCTTTAAAAAAATGAAAAAATAGAAAGGCACAATGATAATAAATCAAAAATAAAAATGGCAAAATTAGAAATTTTGGTCCAAAAAGAATGTTGAAAACTTATTGCCTATTCCCACTTATTATATAAAGATGATGTTTGGAGTGAGAAAGAGTAAAATAATTTGTAATAATTTGTAGATTTATAATTCGTGCAGTGAGATAAAAAATAAATAATTTTAAAAAAGTTTTAAAATTTTTCAGAGTTCGAAATCGTACACAATGGACCCAAAATAGATAAAACAAAACAAAATGAAACAAAAGGACAAATGAGCAAAATGGTAATAAATTAAAAATAAAAAAGGATGTAATCGAAAATATTGAGATAAAAAAAAAAAAGTCATTAAAGTCATTCCCACTTATTATATAGAATAGATATGTATATTACTGGTGGGATATATTATATATATATATATATATATATATATACGTATATATATAGGGAAGTAGGGTACCCACCCTAAGTGTTCCTAGAAAGAAAGAACTTGGTGAATGAAATTGAGAGGGCAAGTTGGTGCTAGGGTGGCAAGAAAACCAATTCCATGGCAAGAGTCAAGTGTCCTAAGCTTGTTTTGCTCAAGAAAGCAATAATAATGGCTCTCACCCACGCCAGAGAGTTGTGCCAAAACATATTCTGTGTCTGTGCACAGTCTAACCCACATTCAAGCCTTTGTTTTGTTCCTCTTTGAAGTGGGTCGGCCTTGTTGTAAAGTATCATTATTATTATATATGTGGATGAGTATCCCCAGGGACTATACATTGGACACTGGCAATTCAGGCATCAGGTGAGCTATTTATTAGTATATTTTTGAACGCAAAGGATGCGTTTAGTTTACTGTGAAACTTTAAAAATTTTTAAAAAATTTTAAAAATTTCTAAAAATTATTCACTTTTTATCTCACTGTACGAATTATAAATTCACAACTTAT
Source organism: Vitellaria paradoxa (assembly GCA_019916065.1). Lineage (NCBI taxonomy): Eukaryota > Viridiplantae > Streptophyta > Magnoliopsida > Ericales > Sapotaceae > Vitellaria > Vitellaria paradoxa. The sequence goes on along the minus strand of CM034244.1, from coordinate 35,266,705 downwards.
CTTATTTTATCTTACTTTTTACCACTCCAAACATACTCAAAATGTGCGTCAACTATGGGCATGTAAAAGTTGACTTTTTATTTTTTTATTTTATACGTTTTTTACTAAAATTAAATTTTTTTTTTAGAAATTATAACTTTTAGGCTTGTTAATTATATTTGTAAAAAACATATCCATTTGAATAAAAGTTATCTATTTGGGTTAAAAAAGTATGAAAATTTTGATTTTTTAGTTTTTTTAAATTGTTATCCAAACAGACATAAATTTTTTAATTTTTTTTGTATGAATGTGATTAACACACCTAAAAGTTAGAAAATCAAATTTTGGTGGACAAAAATCATATAAAGATGAAAAAAAAGATTTCAAAAAAAAAATACAAAATACATTTTGGTAGCCAAACAAAGCTTAAGAGAGCTGTGCAATCAGAAAGAAAATAAAATATAAATAGAATATTCCATGCACAATTCCATTTATGAGAATTTAATTAAGCATATCCCACCTATAAACACAAGTGCATGTGTTATAACCTAAGAAATGTTGGAATTTTAGTCACATCTAATTATACGCTGTCACTATAATTTATGCCATAATTGTCACATTAATTGGCATTGAGATAAGTATTATGAGAGACTTCAAAAAACTACGATGCAAATTAAAGAAATTATTCAAGCAAAAGAGAATTAATATGTAAAAGATTATAAGAGAGTATTACTTTTTACCCAAAAAGTAGTAAAATAGAAAAAGTCATTGTCTTAAGTGCTTTTAATTTTTTTTTTTTTTTTTTTGGGGAAACTGTTAAGTACTTTTAATTGATGCAACGTGAAAGATTATCACAGCAGTTTTCTAACACTAGACACCTGAGTTTTGGTTACCCGCCATCCGAAACTTATATGTGACAACTTTAAGACACTGTTTGGCTTTTATCTTTTTCTCAAGCTACCAAGAATCAAATTTTAGTGCCCATTACAATTTAAGTAACCCCCCGAGAATTCAACAGGACTTTGAGTGCACGAATGACACCATTTGTCAATCTTTGCCACCATTTAATCTTTGAATTTAGAAAGTCTTTGCAAGAAAATGACATGCACGCCTTTTACACGTGCGCACATACCCCGATTATTATGGGACGTTCAGAATTATAAAAATTAAGATAAAATGTGATTTACATTACTTTTTTTACGTTGGGAGAGTAAATCACCAATCACAAAAAATTAGAGAAGAAACTTTTTAACTATTTAGTCAGAATTTTTGAAAATTTATAAAAATATTATTGATATTTGTGGATATGTATATATATATATATATAAATTCATAGAGATTTACGTAAATGAAGGTGAAAAAATTCTGTAAAGAATTATAAAGTTTTTTTAAAGAAATAGAAAAAATGACCCAGCCCAATTTGAGAGGGTTAAAATGATTCAACTTCTAAATTATTCATATATTTTGTGGACTCTTACCAGGCGTTTTGGCACCAAATTTTCCCGCAACTGCAACTAATGAATCCACTTGATTAGCATCACAAGAATTCTCTCCTCGTGCTCGTGTGACAGTGAATTACGTGTCAGCAATAGAATTCGTTTGTTACAGTAGTTTAAGGTTAAGTGTGGGGAAAGGGAAAAAAAAAATAAAAGTTAACTTTTTTTTTTATCTAACTAATAAAAAAATTTATTTATTTATTTATTTTTTTTGTATTTAAAAAAAAAAAAAATTAGCTTTGAGGCCATTTGGAGCGTAAAAAAACTATAAAAGTTAACGAAAGTAAAATTTTTTGAAATTTAAAATGTAAACAGTTATGTTGAAAATGATGGTTGGATGTTTGCGTTTGATTTGATATAAAGTTGTTGAAAATTATAAAAAATGACATGTGACAAAATTTTAGTAGAGAATCTTGAAAACTGTTGAAGTTTTGTGGAACTTTTTGATACAAATGTCAATTCAACTTTTTAAAAAATCTGCAAAATATGTTGGAACGCACTCTTTTGATTTGTTCTAATAGATTGTGACAAATTTTTTAAAAAAGTTAAAATTTTTTAAATTTTGAAAAAGTTAAAACTTATTCAAATTTTTTTTTTTTTTTTTTTTTAGTTTTATGAATTTCTTTGGAGTTTCAAACGGGACCTCAGTAGTTATTCTTTTAATTATTTTGTTAATTTGATATTTTTATTTTTAAATATTAAAAAAATTAAAATATAAGAAAATAAATTTAATAACTGTCAGCTATCAACTTTTTCTTTTTTTTTTTCCGCAAACGATCACTAATGCGAGAGATACGTGAGGGGTAATTGTTAGTCGAAGACAGCTTCTCTCTTTAATAAAGCGATAATCCATGTTGGAAAGGTCACGTCCTTCGTGTTTGATTTGATATAAATCAGCATTTCATGCCATAATATGGCCAAGTGCTTATCATGTATCCTTGTTTTTCCCTAAATCAATTCCTACCACAGACATATCTACGTGTACATACATACATTCATGCAAAGAAAAAAAAAAAAATATATATATATATATATATACATATCACACACGTCTGCTTAAAAATTTGGCTTACGGGGTATATGATTGGAAAAGAATACATATATATATATATATATAAAATAAAAGTACAAAAATTTGTTATTAAAGTAATATGTGACAAACTATAATTGAAAAAAGTATAAAAAAAATTAATAAGAATTGATGAATTTTAATTAATTTTGACTAATCAAACATTTCTGAATTTAAGGAGACTTTACCAAACGAAATTAGTTGAAAATATTAAGGTCAGAATTTTGATTTGTTGCTTATAAATTATAATTATATTAGTCTACCCTTGTTTGGTTTACATATTTAATAAATTAGAGTTTGGTGCACACATAATTACATGTGTGATTTTTTTTAAATAAATATGTATTTTTTAATTATATATAAATTATCAAAGATTTTTAAAACAAAAAATTATTAGAAATATCAGCAAAATATTAAATAAATAGTTTTAAATAATATTTAAATAATTTATAATTAAATGACATTTAAAAAAGATAAAAAAATATAAACGTAATGGGTGGTTAAAAAGGATATTCAAAAAATATTGAAATATATAAAATTAAATTTATTTAATTAAGTGATAGTAAATCAAAATTATACTTATTTTTATGAAAAATGTTATTAATTGTGGAAGGTTAAGGATTGTATTTGTATAAACCCTCGTAAAAATGTCAGCGTGCAAGATTTGAAGATCTTCAAACTGTCAATCGTGCTAGATTTGACGGATCCTCAATTCTTTTGGAAAAATATAACAATGCAAGGGACCTTTTTGGTGGTTTAGTAAGAAAGCACAAATTATTATTTTATTTATTTCTCTTGATTTTAAATGGGCTCTAATTAATGTATTTCATGAAAAATAGCTAAAGCTCAAAGATAATCGAAAAACAAAAGTTTAGAATCATTCTAAATTAATGGACTCATATTTTAAACTACTTAAGCTCATGATTCAAAATATTGTAATTTCATCTCATATTAAAAAATTAAAAAAAAAATAGGTTTGAGCTCAATTCGATAAAGAATAATTTAGACTCGAGTTCGATTCATAAATAATTCGATTAAACTAAAATAATGTTATTTTAATATAAAATATAATAAATAAAATATTATAAAAATTTATATATTTATTCTCTTATCGAACCTACTCACGAGATTTTGAACCGAATTTTTTTAGACTCGATCTCAAACTCGATTTTAAACGAGTCACAAATTAAACTTGGTTCAAACCTATTTTAATTATCCCAATCCAACTCGAGTTGGATTCGAATATATGGAGAAAAAAAAAATCGATTCATTTCCGGCCTAGGTTATACCTTTACTAGTTGGTGCCTGACTTTTTTTATTATTTATATATATATATATATTTTTAGAAAGTATGACTCAGTGGAAGACACCTTATCCCTTCGAGCTACTCATCATGAAAGGAACGTTGATCAGGTGTGATTTGATAAGTCCTTTTGTGTGTGTAACAGTTTAATATGGACTTTGTTTAATGTTTTTTTCCTTCTCCGAAATCATGTTCCACTTATTATCAATCCTTCCATATATATATAAGTCCACCCACATATGCATATGTTAATGATTAAAAATGTTGGACAACGACCTATCGTACCTTCTTTTTGACCTACAATTAATATATATCCTTTTTTTTTTCTCCGTTTTTTTTTTTAATTTAATACCCGTTTGGTTTGTAAAAATTTGTTGAAAATTTTTAAAAATTTCTATAAATCTCTATTAACTTTATATCACATCAATTTTTTTCTCTCACTGCACGTATTACGAACTCCCCTCAAACTATAATTTATCTCAATTTATCTCATTTTTTCTTACTCCAAACAAACCCTTATTCTTCTTTTCTTTATCATTTTCATACTTGGAGAGCATACTTCCATTCCACTTAATTCACGACTATACGCCATTAAGATGATCCAAAAGTTCTGTTGGTGAGTCATAGAAAGTATGCGTGATTTGAAATGTTAAATTTAGTCAAAAATTTTTAATTTTTTATAATTTTTTGTACTAATTTTTTCAATTTTTACCGAATTTTTTAACATTTTTCTAACTTACTTTTTGCACTTTTCGAAAAACATATCAAACACTAAATAATTAAAAATTTAAAATCAATGATTAAGATATTTATTTAAAGAAATTTAAAAAAGATAATAAACATATAATTGACATAGAGTACAAGAAGTGTCCACCTTATGAAATAACAAAATATGTCCAAATAATTGTCCCGCACTTATGTGCATAATGTATTGTGTTATCTTGGAATTCATAATTTGTATCAATTTATATTTAAAATTAAATATTTTAAAATTTAATAAATTTATTAGATAAAAATTTTTAAAATTAAATCAGACAGTATTATTTTTAGATTAAAGTATTTGTATCGTGTCGTATTCATATTTCACTCATAATTTTACATCCATGTCAATAGTATTCATGTCTGAACTTTTTTGGTTCTCTGAAAAAGAAAAATCAAAATCAAATTAAGAATTAAATTAATTGAAATAATTCATTTCGATCCTGGTTAAAAATCAAATCAATAGAAATATTTTTTATGCATAAATATTAAAATTTTAAGCTCATTTTTTATGAATTTATTATTATTGTATTATATAAAATAATATTATATGTCTAAGTATATAATTTTTTATTTATTGTTGTACAAAATTATCATCATTATTATTATTTATATTCATATTTAATTTCTAATTCGAATTCAATTCTTCATATAAAGAAATTGAAATCGAACCAAATTTTAAGTCTAAAACAATTATTGAAACCGAATTAAGGATCAAAAAAATCGAACCGAATACCAAAATTTTTATTTTGGTTTTCAATTTTAGTTCGATTTCGGCACTCTTAATTATTTTTTTTTAAATAAATTAATAAGTGTTCCTACGTATCAATCTTGCCTCAAAATCAAAACAAAGGTGTCCATATGGCTCTCCTTGTTAGCCGCGTCCTAAGAGTAGAAACGTTCAAATTAAGCAACTGGTCTTTCGTTAGACCCTAATTATCAGAATCTCTATGAAACTACCAAAGAACTTGAAAATTAGTTAGGATTTGAGAAACACCTGGGAGTTAGTTTTTCTCCAACTCCGATGGAAACAACTGGGAGTCCATTTAGGAGTCAGTTTCTCAAACAAACTCTGATAAAACCAACCATTATCGTCGGACTTCTGAAACAAATATATATATATATATATATATTGCTTCGACATTATTCACATGCATATTTTATTAGGGTTTTGAGTGAGTGAGTTGAGAGAGAGAGAGAGAGAGAGAGAGAAGGAAGGAATAATTCAGTACTACCAAGAGAAAGCAATATATTGTTAGGATTTTGAGTACGTAATTTGAGAGAGAAAGCAGAAGGAATAATATTTCAGTTCGTACGATGTTTTGATCGATCCTATCTTAAAACTTTGAGAAAGACAAATCAAGGACAGAGTTTTGTTGGTGGTGTCGAAAGTCCGACGTTTATCTTTTTGTCGCTCTTCACCATAAATGACAACGGGTTTCACCGGCTTTTCTAGCTTTCCGGTGAGTCTAGCGATTTCCCGGCCAACACTGCGAGTACTTGTTGACACGCGTTCTTCACCTTCGCCGGAGTGGGGCTTCCTTACAAATCTGACCGAGTTCCAGAAGAGGTTCGAAACTAACCCTACTTAGCTTAACAGCAGTCATATTCCATTTCATTTGGTCATATTCTCTCTCTCCTTTTTTTTTTTTTTTTCATTTTCAGTTGCAAATTTAAAGTACTCGGCCAAATGGGTTATCTCAGTTAATCATATTCCAAATGAGTTATCTTAGTTGGTTATACTCTGTAATTTCTTTTAAAAAATTAAAAGTACTCCACCAAATAATTAGTTATCTCAGTTGCTCATATTTTGTAATTTTTTTTTTTTTCAAATTTTAAGTTTAAAGTTCTTGGCCAAATGGGTTATTTCAGTGGGTCATATTCTGTAATTTTTCTTTTTTTTGGGAAAAAATTATAAGTTTAAAGTCCTTGAGCAATAAATATGATACAATTAATAGTAAAACTTTTTAATTTGTCGAATCATAATAAGTGTTTCGTGTCCACTACTACACAAAATTTTTTACTTTTTACCATACATATTACGTATATGCGGTAGCAATTGAGTTGATTCCCATCTAAGATTGATTTTAGTAGAAAATCCCTTGGTTTGTCAACATTTTTTTTCTTTATTTAAATACATGTATTGAAAAGCACCATGAAGAGTGAGAGGGCATCACTTTCACGTGGTAATAAAATCCCACTGACATAGAGATCGAATGGACCGATGACCCAATATGTGGCTCAAACTGGTCTAAGATGACCTCCCATTCCTTTCCTTCCACCAACATTTTCTTCATTTTTCTGAGAAATATTTTTCTCCACAACAAAAAAATAATTTTGACAATGACCGCGCCCCCCCTTGTCTATATCTTACTTTTCTTTCCTTATATATTCATCTATCTCTCACACCATTCTCCTCATTCTTTCCCCTTAAAAACTTTCTTTCAACATCAGTTTTCAGGCTACATTTCCATTTTGTTTGTTGCCTGTGAGTTCTATATGTATATATGCATATATTCTTGCTAGCATTACCTCTTTTCTTTCTTCTTTTAAATCAAATTCAGATTAATTTGAAGTGTGTATGTATAGATATATTGGAATTAATGCACCATGTTGTCTTCATGTCACAATAATCTTTATCTTGCCTCTTGCTTTATGTCTATGTGGCCTGGAATTAAGTTGAATGTTTCTTTACTATAGCTTTCAGTTATGTTATCTGTGGAAATGAAGTCATGTGTAAAACATCATAGATTTCCCACAATTATATATAAATATATATTAAAAACATTTGCTGAAAATTTTTGAACCATATGACATGTTATTTTCTTGTATTGATCTTCGAATTCTAACTGTATATTTTTTTTGATTGCAGAAAATATCTGAAATGGATTCAATGGGCTCACTTAGTGCCACCAACGAGAATGCGCCAAAGGTCGGGGAACTGATAGCATTTCTTTTTGAATGAAAATTAACGAAGCTTATAGCAAAAATTATTTTAGACTCCCTACAATCAATAGGATTAAAATCTGAAAATAATGTTGCCCGATCAAGAGGTCATATACTTTTTGTTCTTTATATGGTATACTATACTCTTTCGACTAGTAGTTGGCTAAAGATGGTGACTGGCAAATGTGCTTTTAAAAGTACTGTGGGACTGACTTGTTGCTTTTAAGGGCCCGTTTGGTTTGTCATTTTTTGCTGAAAATCTCCAAAAATCTCTATAAATTTCTGTTAATTTTATATCACATCAACTTTTTTCTCTCACTGCACGCATTACGAAATCTCTCCAAACCACAATTTATCTCAATTTATCTCATTTTTTCTTACTCCAAACAAACCCTAAAAGGAGGTACGCTGAACATACGAGAAAATATTTAAAAATTTTAAGAATTTTTGAAATATTTCTAAAACTTTATAACACATGTTACTTTTGTGAAGTTTCTATAAATTTATATATATCTACATATCTCAATAAATTTTTACAAATTCTAATAATTTTTCTAAAAATTTAAAAGACTTTTCAATAACTTTTAAAAAATTCTGATATAAAACCATTTGAACGGACTCAAAAAATCATTTCAGCGGATTTTCTCTCTGAAAATTTGACACAAAAATTAAAAATAATATTATTTATCTCTAAAAAACATGATTTTGTGGTTACATACTAAACTCCAAAAAGTTACCCAAATCATATTTTTCATTATTCTTCGTTATTTTTTTACGCTCCAAATGCCCCCTAAATGTAGATATTATATATGTGATTTTTTTTCAAGTAAATATATATTTCTAATTTTAAATAAATTATCAAATAAATTTAAAATAAAAAAATATTGAAACACTTGCTAAATATTAAATAATTTTAATGGCATTTAGGTAAATAAATTATAATTAAATAAAATTTTAAAAAGATAAAAAATTGTAAAGATAGTGGGTGGTTAAAAAGGATATTTAAGGAATATTAAAAAATATAAAATTAAATTTCCTTAAATAAGTGAAAATTACTAAAAAATTCTTCTGCGTCTTTTGTTTTTGTAAATTGTTTATTTATTAACTCATTTATCACTTGAATGCTTGGAATTTGGATACTTATTCTTCATACAAATAAACAAATTTTATCCCTAGTTATATTCCTTCACTTTTTTAAGGATGGTGAAGATTGATTTCATCCACCTCTAAAATTATCTATCAAAATATCTAAGATATTGATAATAATTGTAGAGTTTTACACTTCTCTAATATATTTAATACACTTTTTATAAACTCTCATAAATTTTAAAATATTCTAATTTATAATATTTACAATACTCTAAAATATTTGAGACACTTCTTAGAAATCCAAAAATCAAATATAAAAGTGGAAACAAAATTTAATTTATCTTTTCTCCAAACCATATTGCATAAATATTTTTTATTTGCAAAATATTAGTCATAATTTTGGCTCCATTTGTTTCAAAATAAAATATTTTTTGTAAAATATTTACAGGGTAATAAACGGTGACTTTATCAAAAAAAATATTATTAAAAAATAAAATTATCTTCAACTGATTGCAATAATTTTCCTTTTGTTAAATAAAGATATATTGCAAGAAAGTGTAAATAAATACTACATAATAAATAAATGATAATTAGTTTTAAATGGTATTTAAGTGAACAATTTGTAACTAAATGGCATTCATAATTAGTTTTAAATGGCATTTAAGTAAATAACTTGTAATTAAATGACATTTAAAAAAGATAAAAAAATTTAAAAATAGTTGGTGGTTAGAAAGGACATTTAAGAAATACTAAAGTATACAAAATTTAATTTACTAATTAAGTAAGTGGTAGTTATTAGAAAAATCTTTTTATTTTTATAAAAAAAAAATTACTAGTTGTGAGAAGTTGAGAGTATTAATGGAAAAAGATAAAAAAACTTTACCAAATTTAAGGTTTTATTAAATTTGAGATTTCATCTTCTAATATTTCATCTATATAATAGTATAGATTATTGTCCATATTTTCTATTTCAACCATTTACTTTTTCTGGTAACTAATTGTAATTGACGAGAAGAATATGTATACGTGGAGACTTTGTTGGTTGAACTTGTTAAACAAATTAAGGACGCAACATGATTGTTATGAGCAAACAAGTTAAAGAACACACCTCCATATCATGGTCTAGGCAGACCAAAACAAATTGGGATCTATCTATGCATCAGTTTGACTACATAAAGATATAAATGATGTTGCATTTTGGAGTAGTTGGATCCTCACTGGTTGATGCGAAGAAATTTAGCTTTTGAAAGATTGGATTAATATACACACATATGTATATTAGAAGAGATGTTATTACATATCATGCTGCATGTTTAATCTGACTAATGGAAATGTTTTCTAATTCTTGAGAATTTATGGTTTGATTTTTCAAACAGACAAAGCCTGTAGACTTGATCAACAGTGACAATGAAAAGAAGACAATCAGTCATCTTAGTTTTGGGGAGTGTATTAAAAGAAAAGGCACTGGAGGCTGGACTTATGCTATCGTTTTGTTGGGTAAGTACTTGCTAATTAAATTACTCTCTCTATATCACCCTTTATTCGAGTACTGGAGTTTGCTCAATCTGGTATGAATTTGCTGTTAGTTATTGTTCACGGTATGACATATATAGTGTGGCTTTGAAGTAGGGTAAGGTTCTTTATACTGTAATTTTAGGATTAAGAGTCTCAATTTTGAAATCAGTTTCTTTGCATTCAGAGAAAGAGTTGCCTACGTCTAATCCTACTCAAACATTGAGAACTTTATGCACTAGGTACTCAAACATTGAAAACTTCATGCACTACGTTGTCTTTTATGTATATATTAGTGGATACTCACATTGTGTGTGACAAATAGTAATTAATTTTTTTATTTTATTCTTTTTTTATATTTTTTTTTGTAAGTTATCCAAAATTTTAATTCAAAAATAGAAAGATTGAAACATTTGTCTCAAATAATAAGTAATAGCATTTAAGTAAATAAATAGTAATATATGTGTTCTTTAAAAAAGATAAACAAAATAAATGGCAAGTTAAAGGACGTGTAAGGAAAATAAAAAAAAATAAAAAGATAAATTTATATAAGTAACCTCTAGAATTTAAAAAATTATTCATGCATCTAGTTTCGTGTGATAAATCTAAAGATAGATTTTCTCTTTTAATAAAGTGTGATAATTCTTGTGCGGTAGATTCAAAGAGAAAATTTCTCTTTTAATAAACTGTGATAGTTTTTGTGTAATAGATTTTCCCTTTTAATAAAATTTGATAGTCTTTTGTGTGATAGATTGAAAGATAGATTTTTTTTCTTTTTGTCTTAATAAAGTGTGATGTCTTTGTGTGATAAATTCTTCTCCTGCGTGGTGCAGCAAATCAAGGCCTTGCAACTCTAGCCTTTTTTGGTGTTGGCGTGAATTTGGTATTGTTCTTAACTAGAGTGCTTGGACAAGACAATGCCAGTGCAGCAAATAATGTCAGCAAGTGGACTGGAACTGTTTACTTGTGCTCGCTGATTGGAGCATTTCTCAGTGATTCCTACTGGGGTCGTTACCTCACTTGTGCCATCTTTCAAGTTATTTTTGTTATGGTACGTAATTAGCAATACTCAGGAACAATCTCCTCGCTTAGGCCTCGTTTGGCAAACTAATTTTTAGTAAAAATTAATCAATTTTTCACGCTTAGACTGTTTGATAAAATACTAATTTTTGTTATTTTTCTGTTCAGTTGTAGTAACTTGGTCAATTTAACAGTTATCAAAATTTTACCAAGTACAAAAGTTACTAAAAATTGTTAAAAATTTTATCAAGCATCTAAAAGTTACAAAAAAATTACTAAAAATAATTTCTTATTTTTCTCAAATACATCAAAGTTTTCAAGAACTAATTTTTGACAATAAAAAATAATAAAAACAATTACTAAAGATTGAACTTCTAAATGGCCAGATAAGAGTTACTGCCTGCAATATCTAGCACTAGACTGCTGAAGTAGTAGTTTGCATTTTTCTTATGTATTTTCATTTGCTTAATTAATTTGTTTCAAGAATTGACGAGTACCAAAAGATTTTGCATTTGCTACTTTCATCAGGGTTTGGTTCTACTGTCTCTAGTATCATGGATTTTCTTGATAAAACCTGAAGGATGCGGTGATGGAGAAAAGACTTGCAAACCAACTTCTTCCATTGGGAGTGCCACTTTTTACTTGGCTATCTACTTGGTAGCCTTTGGCTACGGAGGACATCAACCCACCATAGCCACCTTTGGAGCAGACCAATTTGACGAAGCAAGAGATCCCAAAGAGAAGAGCTCCAAAGCGGCTTTCTTCTGCTACTTCTACTTTGCGCTCAACGTCGGTTCCCTCTTCTCAAACACCATCTTGGTCTATTACGAGGATACCGGGAAATGGACACTCGGGTTCTGGGTGTCCACGGGATCTGCTGTTGTAGCTCTGGTCTCGTTCCTTTTGGGATCCCCTGGATATAGATACATAAAACCCTGTGGGAATCCTTTGCCTCGCGTGGCTCAGGTCTTTGTCGCCGCGGCCAGGAAGTGGTGCGTTGCGCCGGCTGCTAATGAGAGTGAATTGTATGAAGTTGAAGGTTCTGAGTCTGCGATCAAAGGTAGCAGGAAGATTCTTCACAGCAATGAATTTGAGTAAGTACTCACTCCATCTGCTTTTCTATCTCAAAATATGGCCCTAGAGCATGCAACACGGAATTAGTTCCTTCAATTTTTATTTACTAATTTAAAATGTTTGTATAAAGGGAGAGAATGATAAAACTGGGGGAAGGGGGTGAGGAGAAAGAAAACATTTGTTTAACTCATGATTTGAGATTAATTAGTCTAGACTGACCAATGAGTTTAAGAATAAAATAGATTGAATTATAAAAATTTAGACAAAACAAAATATTTAAAGGTAAAGTAGGCTTGAATTATAAAAATTTAAGATAGATTAAATTTGAAAGAAAAAAAAAGTTTGAATCAAAAAAAAATTTTTTTAGAGCCAGATAACCCATATTACAGTTCGGGACAATCAAAACCTGGTTTCACTCTTGAGTTTAATATCAATAAATTATTAGCGTAAATATTACTTGGGTTAAAGCATAACACTGTATATAATTGTTATTTTTCATATTCTGTTAAATTACAAAATAATGACGTGTCATATTATGTTATCCTGTTTAACCTTGACTAAAATTAATCTCACATAAAATATAAGTTTTTCAACCACTTTTTCATGCCATGTGACTTTACTACCAAATTTTAATTTAATTTTTATTTTTAGTGATTTTTACTCATGTTTTATTTTCTATATATATGCATGCGGGCGTGTGAAGAGAACTTTGATTTAGTGTGTATTTGGAGTGAAAAAAAATGAGATAAATTGAAAGTTTGTAATGCATGCAGTGAAAGAAAAAATTTGATTTGATATATAGTTAATAGAGATTTATAAAATTTTTTTTTATTTGTTTGTAAACCAAACGGTGCCTTAGTTAATAAAATTTTTGGCGCTTTCTTTTCTTATATCATGTGAACTTCCATGATTCAATTTGATAAATTTGGTGTATGTCCACCAGGTGCTTGGACAAGGCAGCAACGTGGACGGAGAAAGACCGGTCGAGCGATCGAATAAACCCCTGGAGGCTCTGTACCGTGACACAAGTGGAAGAAGCGAAATGCATCCTGAAAATGCTCCCCATCTGGCTCTGCACAATCATCTACTCCGTCGTCTTCACCCAAATGGCCTCCCTCTTTGTGGAGCAAGGCGCCGTCATGGATTCCTGGATCTTCGGAGGCGGCTTCCACCTCCCGGCGGCGAGCATGTCCGCTTTCGACATCTGCAGCGTCCTAATCTGCACCGGAATCTACCGCCAAGTCCTCGTCCCGGCGGCCGGCAGACTAAGCGGAAACCCCAAAGGCCTCACCGAGCTCCAGAGAATGGGGATCGGACTCGTGATCGGACTTCTAGCCATGGTCGCCGCGGGGGTCACGGAGATGCAGAGGCTCAGGCACGTGACTCCCGGGAACCGCGTGAGCTCCCTGAGCATTTTCTGGCAGATTCCTCAGTACGTGCTCGTGGGGGCGTCGGAGGTTTTCATGTACGTCGGGCAGCTGGAGTTCTTCAACGGGCAGGCGCCGGACGGGATCAAGAGCTTCGGGAGCTCGCTGTGTATGGCGTCGATTTCGCTGGGGAATTACGTGAGTAGCTTGCTTGTGAACATGGTGATGGGGATTACGGGTCGAGGGGATAAGCCGGGTTGGATCCCTGAGGATCTGAATACGGGTCACATGGACCGGTTTTACTTCCTTATTGCTGCGCTCACTGCGGTTGATTTCGTGGTCTATGTTCTTTGCGCGAAGTGGTACAAGTGTACTAATCTTGAAGAAATTGCCGAGGTTGAGGTTCACAAGGAAGGAGGGGAAGAAGAAAACGAAGATGAAGTGATCAGCAGAGTTTAAGGTCCCCCCCCTCTCTCTCTCTCTCTCTCTCTCTCTCTCTCTCTCTCTCTCTCTCTCTCCCCCCTCTTAAAGTGTTTTTCGTTTTCGTGGTAGAATTTGCTTGCTAATTTAGGTTGACGGAACTAGAGTTGGTAAAATAAAGTTCAGACTAGACTTTTATTGTTTTCGGAACATGTTTAGCTTTCTTTCGGCAAGGTTGTTTATGTTGATAAATTATTACCTGTTTGGAGTGCCAAATTGGGTAATAATAACCCAAATAGAGGAATGTGACGATGCATATGTGAATGGAGCTGAGTTGTTGAGTTTGATTGGGGGAAACTCATTGCAACCGACAGGTAAATGTTGTGCGTATATATGTATATAATTGTTGAAAATTTCTTATTATAATTTAATCCTAATTGTGGGGATTGATTATTAATAGTAAATATAATTTATAGTGCGAGGTTAAAATTTACTCTGTGCGTGCTCAATCTGCCATCTTGTTTTCTTTCTCATAAAAGATACTTAGAAAAAAAAAAAAAGGTCAGAAAAAAAATTCGGGAGGGAATTCCTAATGAGAGTATGTAGAGGAGAGTTTAGATGATCAATAAAAAATATACATTTCTCGTTAATATCCCTTCTATATAAGTATAAAAAAAGTAAGAGTTAGTGAAATACTGATTTGATTTTTAATACTTTGTTAATCTCCATAATTTTTCCATTCTTTCAAAAACACATAGGCTATGTGCAGAGTGTTAGGTGAGATATAATTGATTTGAGAAAAATAATTATCTCATTATGCTTCCTATAGTGGTCTAGTTTAATTGTAATATGTAGTTAGAATTGAACCGAACTTATACTCCTTCATTCTAAGTACAAGTTCGTGAGGTCGAAAAAGTGCTGATAAAGTCGAGAATGAAATAATGAAATCAAGAGGTTGAGAAAATAATTCTGAATCTTATGGCCGTGTCATGTGTAAAATCTATCTTCAACACCAATGCTTTTTTTTTTTTTTTTTTTTGGGGAGCTATATTATGAGTTAAAAAGTCAACTTAATATAATAGAACTTTTTAACATTTAATTTAGTGTAAATTACACTTATCGCCTCCAAGTATTTGAGTAATTATACTTATCATCACTTAACATTTAGGACCCGTTTGACAATGCTGTCATTTTTTTGTTGTTATTTTTCTGTTGCCGTTTTCTGTTTTTTGTTTTCTGTTGCCGTTTATTTTTTCTGAAATGAAAACTGAAACTGCGTTTGGAAATACAAATTTGTTTATAATTATTAATTTTTTATTTTAGAAAATATTTAATTTTATTAGTTTTAAAAAATTAATAGAACTTAATAAAATATATTTTATATTAATTTAATTTAATTAATATAATTAATTAAATTAATACAGTAAATTATTTATTAAAATCATTTAATTTAATAAATATAAAATATATTAAAATATATTATTTATTAAAAATAATTTAATAAAATATATTTCATATTAAATAAATAATTAAAATTAGATTAATTATTAAATTAAATTATTTATTTTAAATTAATTAAATTCATTTAATTATTTATTAAAATTATTTAATAGAATATATTTTATATAAATTAAATTAATTAAATCATAAATAATTTAATTTAATTATGATATTTATTTAAAATAATTTAATAATAACTATTAAATTAAATTAAAATTTAATGTAAATTTATTATTTATTATTAATTATTTTATATAAATTATTTTAATTATTAAATTAAATAAATTAATTATGATAGTTATTTCAGATAATTTAGCAATAATTAATTATTAAATTAAATTAAATTAATTTAGTTTTATTATTTATTAAAAATAATTTATATTAATTTATATAATTAATTTAATTTATTGAATTTAATTATATTATTATTAAAATAACTTATTTCAATAAAATATTTGAATAAAATAATTTATTTTTATGTAATGTAACAAAAATAGATAAAGTTTTAAAATTGACAAAATATTGGTAACAGAAAAGAAAATCAGAGTGAAAACATATTTTTTCTGATTATGTTTTTATTTTTTTTGGAAACAAAAAAATGTAAACAAATTTATCGAACATATTTCTGTTGTGAGTTTACAAAATTTTGAAAATTTAAACAAAAAAATAGAAAACGAAAACGTTACCAAACGGGGCCTTAAAAAATACACTTACTTCCTTTAAATTAAAAAAGTCAATTAACACTTACTTAATCGATTGAAATATTTATTACATAGACAAATTTATTCTTGAGTTAATTAATTAATCACAAATAAAGCAACATTCTCTTTCGTTCTTTCCTCTCTCTACTGAAACAAAAATCTCATCTATATATGCATATTACAATCATACATATATATGCAGCAACAACCGAGGCAGGTCAGCAAGACCTCTGATTTGAGCCATGAGGACTCTAGTGACCACAGAATCAGAAGGAACATCACATTATAGTTTGATTTCCATGCTGTAGGAAAGATAAAAGACTGGTAACAATTAATCAATCATGAAGTTAATAGGCTTGGTACCGAGCGCAATCATTTTTATCTAAATTGCCTTGCTATGCCTCTGGATCTAATAGTTGGTCTCAACCCAGAAAAGCTTGAAACCCCACCAAAAAATAAAAAAAACTCTCTTTGTCACCGAAGCACATGAAAAAAAGAGTTCTCACCGATCAATAAAAATAAAGGGGTTTTTGGAAGTCAGTCACTATTTATGGACTTATAAGGATTTAAGTCATACCTAAAAAACTTATTTGTAAATAAGTCACACTTGCAACAAAAAGACAAAAAAGGACATCACGCGTTTTTCACCACATTTCAAAACTGCCAGTTTTATCCGAAAATAGTGTACACTTCACTCATAACTTCCGTGACTTTCCATCTTCTTTACAAAGCAAGCAAAACCGATTTTTGGAAACAAAATCAAAACTGTTTGGGAAAAACTTAATTCCGCGACTTTCCATCTTCTTTACAAAGCAAGCAAAACTGATTTTTGAAAACAAAATCAAAACTGTTTGGAAAAACCTAATTCCGCGACTTTCCATCTTCTTTACAAAGCAAGCAAAACTGATGTTTTGAAACAAAATCAAAACTATTTGGGAAAAACCTAAATCGATCATCATTCCTAAGTATATTTATTTTTTTTTATTTTGAAACAGTATCGGTACTATTTTGAAGATATCTCAAAATACTAATCAACTCCATGGATTTCTCTTGCCCAAAACTTATCATCTGCTTATAATTCATGGTGCTATTTTGAAAACAGTACCGATAAAACAGTACCGGTACTCTTTTGAATCGGTACTGTTTTCATACTGCCTAAAAAACATCAATCGATACATCATACAAACCAACGATACGAGCCAACATCATCATATTTTTTGAAACAGTACCGATACTGTTTTGAAGATAGCTCAAAACGCCAATCGACCCAATGGATTTCTCTTACCCTTAAAACTCGTCATCTGCTTATAATTCATGGTGCTATTTTGAAAATAATACTGGTACTGTTTTCAAAACAGTACCGATACTGTTTTGGACCGGTACTGTTTTCATATTGCCTAAAAAACATCAATCGATACATAACAAAAACCAACGATACGAGCCAATATCATCATATTTTTTGAAACAGTACCGGTACTATTTTGAAGATAGCTCAAAAAGCCAATCGGCCCTATGGATTTCTCTTGCCTTTAAAACTCGTCATCCGCTTATAATTCATGGTGCTGTTTTGAAAACAGTACCGATAAAACAGTATCGGTACTGTGTTGAAAACAGTACCGATAAAACAGTACCGGTACTGTTTTGGACCGGTACTGTTTTCATATTACGTAAAAAACATCAATCGATATATAACACAAACCAACTATACGAGCCAATATCATCATATTTTTTGAAACAGTACCGGTACTGTTTTGAAAATAGCTCAAAACGCCAATCGGCAAAATCAATCCATGAAGAAGATTAGGCCAAATAAGTTCTATCTTCTTAATATCTTCACGACTAAAACTGTAAATAATGAAACTGAAAACAAGGAAAGAAAAAAAAACGGAAGAAGCGTGATTCTTGGTAAACATATCTTCACGTGATTCCCGGAATTCCTGGAAATAACTTGTGTAACTTTGTTATAGAAATAAATGATATTATCGGTATATTAGAAACTATATTTAAAACAAACTCGTGGGACCCACTCAAAAGTGTGACTTAAATATAAAACTTTCCACATTAATGTGACTTAAAAGCAATACTTTTTTTTTTGGTGTGACTAATAGTTTTAAAAGATTACAAAGTATGACTTGGATACAATTTTTCGAAAAATAAATATACCACTCCCACGTTCAAGGGTTAAGGGAGACTGGACAGGGGTGGGTAGATCTCATTACAATAGGCAAAACATGATCAAAAAGTTTCACTAGTGCCTGAACGGGGGCCAAAGATAAGCTAAGTTGGCCAAACTTTGCAGGGCGAGTAGTAGGCAGGTCTAGCGAATTGTCAATCCCAGCCATGGAGATTGCTAGGCAATGGGAAACCAAATCGACCACCAAGGGAAGACGAACAATGTGGAGGAAAGTTGGAAAATTAATAACGGTGCCGGAAAAAATGTTCAGCAAACTTAGTGACTAGCGACGGCACTTGAACAAGCTTGACAGCGGCTGGTTACAGCAAAATTTTGGGTTTAATTCAGTTGTATATTTATCTTTATGGTTAAAAAAAATTTGTTGACCTGGTTGATTTTTATATTTTGTGTTGAAGTGTAAAAGTTTATTTAATGGAAAAGGGTAAGTGTTAATGAATTTTCAAAATAAAGAAAGTAAGTGTAATTACTCATATATTTAGAAAATGTAAGGGTAATTTATCCTTTAATGTATATAAAAAAGAGAAAAAAAATGTTGGTTTTATAAGTACTCTTACCAATTTAAAACGACTGATAATAGTTAGAATTATTTAATTTTTTAAATACTAGAATTTCTGCTGTGCGTTTGTATATTGTTTGACGTAATTTTTTTTTGTAGGATAAAGCACAAAAATCACCCTTATACTTTAACTTCGATCTCATTTTGATTCTACTAGTTTCAATTGTGATAGTTAAGTCTCTGCACTTTTAGTCAAGCAGTAATATAATCCTTCCGTTTGTTACCTGTTAATTGCAATTGTTAAGAAAAGGTAAAACCATTATTTCTTTATACGACTAAGATTTGAGGAAGAGGGGGTGGTGGCTGAGAAATTATAAAACTGCTAGTTGGTTGTCATAGTAGCGCCGGAGTAGACACCGAAAGCTTGACTGGTTACCGGAACAAGGGTCACCAAAGTCACTGAAATTGCTGAAACATAAGAGGGACAAGGCCTGAGCTTTGGAGCTAATTATAGGATTTTTGGGGGCCAAATCCACTCAGGAATTCACCAGAATAACACTGGCAACTTAGAGATTATTTCCTAATATTGATTGAACAAAAACAAAGAATATCTTGTCACCCTTAACATGAATCATTGAAGAAATTTGACTGAATCAGTAAAATGAGAAGGAATTTTATTTTGACTACAATGGGCATGGACCAATCTAAGAGGAATCGTAGTTTCTTTACCAGCGGCATGAATGGAATTAGGATTTATTTGAGTTGGAGAAGAAGAGACAGGCAAACCAATATTCGTATAGGAAGATGCTAGACTCACCATGATATGATCAAAATCGACAAAAACATGATCGGAAGTTACATCCACATCATCAAGAATGCTGGGCGGCAGATCTAGGGATTTTGTAGTAGTTATGGTGGCTGCTAGGTCACTCGAAAATCAAGCTTAGTCACTTAAGATTGAAGGAGAGAGGCTGGCGAGCATGGAGTTCAGTGGCACTACTAGAATGGGCCAAATGGCACCAGAAATAAAGAACAATGAAAAAAAGTTCAAGAAAAATTTTTTAGAGTGATGACAGTTTTACTCTCGGCCTAACGATTACAATTAATGGACAGTAGGCGAAAAAGATTATATTATTGTTAGAATTAAAGTGCGAGGATCTGATAGTCATAATTGAAACTAATAGAATCAAAGTAAAATTGAGGGTAAAATATAAGAGTGGTTTTTATACCTTATTATTTAAAAGTATTGAGTTTAAAAAAGTAAGAAATGATTTTTGATGATTAACTAATAAAAAAACCATAGGTAAATTACAAGAATTGTACATTAAGAACCTAATAATTACACAGATTTCTCTTAACTTTCATAAATTATTTGACAAGTCAAAATGTTAAACTATAAAATATGAAGCAAAGTGTAGGGATATTTTTTCATGAAAAGTGATAGTATGTCACAAAAATAAATAAATAATTAAATAAATTATCATGTAGCCAAGTTTATCGTTTTAACTTTTAATTGAAAATATTGTTAATATATTGTTTTTGTAAAATTATCGATATAATATTTTGATAACTTATTTTAGAAATTACAATTAATAGAAAGCATCACTATTTTCCCATTGTAGAAAAAATAGTTAATTAATTGTAACTGCTAATCAACGATGATAAAGGAGTGTTTCACTTCGCCTCGTCATTTTCATCTTCCACCTAGCGACCGATATTCTATCCGAACCGCACCCCATTAATGTCAATCATATTTTATTATTTTATTTTTAAATATGAGCCAAAAAATATACACAAGCTAACTATTGATTAAAAGAATTAAAAAAAAGATATCAATATATGAATTAACAAAATAGTAAAAATAAATATTCTAAAGTGAAATTAGTATAGGATATATTTGTAATTTTGAATTTAATTAAGGTAGATCAAAAAAATTCTATTTTTACTTCATTCATGTCCAAAATCCTATCGAGTTTTTAATTTTTTCTGTTCCTACTCAATTAAGGTAGAATCAAATTGTATTCTTTGCTTTATTCATTCTGTTGTCAATCAAATTGTATTCTTTACAACCAATTGCTCTAGCATAGTTGGACAGAACTTTTAACTTTCTTAAGAGATGTCAAGAGTTCGATTTCAAGGCCTAACAAATCTTGGAGGTACCCACACAAAGTGTGAGCCTTGTACTTAATCAGTTCACGTGACTTGTGGGGTATTGTGCGAGCCCTCGATTTACTCATTGACTATGCGGTTCGTTGAAGATTATAATAAATAGACAGTTCGTTGAGGGTTACAATAAATCGGTGAGATTTCGGGTCATAGAAAAAAATTGTATTCTTTACTTTATTCATTCCGTTGCCATTCTTACCATCTTGTAACGGTAAAAAAATTGAGTGCCAGTGAAAAATCACCACTCGCAAATGAATTTTACCTACACGGCACGCACAAAAGTTTTTATGGTTTTTGTTTATTCTAATATATTTATTCTATATTCGAAAAACTTATTCAATCAAATCTTTGGGTAAAATTATATTGACATTGTTTAGAGCTAAAAAAATATAAAATTCTGTAAATTTTTATAAATACGAATTATGATACTATAAAATTTAAATTTTGTTACTCACTGTATAAAACACTAGACATCAATTTTTATAATTTTATACAATTCTAAATATTAAAATTATAACACAAAGGATATTTGTGCATCTGGAACATTTAAAGTACCAAAAAAATTAGATAGAAATTTTTAATATTTTTTTAAAAATTTCCACGTTTTTCAACTTTTTTTTATACTAAATCTCTAATTTTAATCAATTTTCTTTAATTTTTTCCTTTAATAAACTTTTATTAGTTTTTTTTAATTTTTTAAAAAACGCACCACACGTTCAATAATTTAAAATTTACCTAATTTTTATTTTTTATTTTTTATTTTTTTAACCAAAATTTGGCAAAAAAGTAAGAGTTTTATTTGTTATATTGAAAGCTAGGGGCTGGAATGTAATTTTACCGAAAGATTTGTTTGCAGTTCGTAGCCCCCACACAGAGCTAGATCTCAGTTTGACGTGAATGGAAGCTAACATCACTCGATTCACTCCACGTAGCACGTTAAAACTAGTTTAGAAAATTAAATATCAACCACATTTAATTCTTATTTTCATATCCGCCCTTTATTTTTTTTATTTTTTGTCCTCTCTCTGTCAAAGACTCCACTGGCCACTCTCTCTCTCTCTCTCTCTCTCCTCAAGCTCGTTCGTCTTCCTGCAGAACCCTAGTTTATATCCTCTGTCCATTTCGCTCCCCTCCCTCTTCTTCTCTCTCTCTCTCTCTCTCTCTTTCTCTCTAGGATTTTTGCTTTCTTTCTAGGGTTTTGATCCATTCTCCTTTTTGTTTCTCTCTCGAGATTCCTTATAGTCGGCTCATTTTTCTCTCTCTAATCCTAATCTCGTGTCGATCTTTGCTGGTTTCGATGGAGTTTGGAGCTGCGAAAAAGAGGGGGAGGCCAGACGCTGCCTTCAATGGCAATGGCGGTTTCAAGAAATCCAAGCAAGGTACATAACTTTTTTTGCACTTCTTCCGTTGGACTCCTTGTGTTGAATCTAGGAATTCTGTATGAAATTGCTCAGCAAGTCTTATTCGGTGTAAATGCATATATACATAATTTCTATGTACATTCACAAGTTTGCTTATTTATTTTTGACTGTTTTTACTGCGTTGGGGCGTTTTGTTTAAGCTTTTGGTTATCTTATTGTGTTTCTTCAAGTGTTTGTCTTGTTAAAATTGAATGGATTTATTTATTAATTTGATCTTTTGTTCATTCTTGTTGAGCATGCCTAGCTGCTAAACAAGGGGTTCGGCTAGTTCTGCTGACTCTTCTTTTACTGTTATTAATGATTCCTTTTTCTTGATTACTGTTTTGTCTTGAATCTCTTGAGTGCTTATATATGTATATATATATATTTTAGGTTGCTCTGTTTGGTTGACTTCTATATTGGTTGGTGGTTTCATTTATTTTGGTGAATAATTTTTATGTGGATTCTTGTGGCTTTCCTTATTCTGACTATCCCAAATTTGTCAGGCTTTGCATTGCTTTTCTTTCTTTTCTTTTTCTCCCTTGCTCCTTTTTTTTTTTAATTTATTTTTTTTAAAGTAGTTCGATATATTTTGTGTTGGTCTTTTGGTTGGTCAATTGTTATGTTCTACTATGTCAAAATTGTGGTTTTTCTTTTTCTAGTTTATCTTTCGTTCTGGAGTTTGACCTGTTTACCTCAGTCCATTTACAAAAGGTTGATAGGAAACATTTCAAAATGAAATGAATGGGTCATAATTATATCTTGGCACGCCTAATCTTCCCAGTGCCAACACATTTTCCGAGGTTTGTTCAATTTGGGGCAAAGGGTAATACAAGATTCCATTTTCGAACATTTGTTTTAGGGTAATACAATTTGGTTTCTGTCTTTTGAACTGCTTTGGCCAGCATTTGTTTTAAAGGAAACCTTCTAGCTTGGAAATTTTTTCACTAGAATTAAGTACTTGTGAATAGGTCATTCCTGAACAATAATTCATTATACATTTATCATATTATTAAATCAATCCTACATATGAATCCTCCAAGCCCCTCATGAAGTTTTCCTGAAATATTTCCATTTGAATCTCTAGACCCTAAACTTTAATGATGGGTCTTGTATGTTGTTTCAACAAAGTGTATATACAAGGACTCTATTGTATAAGCCAAAGCTTTTTTTGGTACTGATGAATAAAAGTAACTAAGGTGATTCATAGATATTTTGCAAAGTTCCAAGATTAATAACTTACTGGAATTATAACTGAGAAAAATAATTAATGTTCTGCAACAGAAATGGAGTCCTTTTCAACTGGTATAGGAAGCAAATCGAAGCCATGCACAAAGTTTTTCAGGTTCAAATCCTAACCCATCTAAAATAAATACTTTAACTGCAATTTTTTTATCTATTCTTAATGTTTATATAAGCTGTAAGAAATAATTCTTTGTAGAACATAAAAGTAATGTGATCTGGACTAATGAATTGGGTATCTAAAGTTGTGATACAGGTCATACACTTCGTTTAATCATGGTAACGAGGACAATTGAACAGAACTCATTGATTTGTAGGAGTCCTGTTGGATTAATCACTTGCTGGGCTTTTATAAACCAAAAGAAGCTGAGTGGGATGCAAACTTACCATTATAATTTACTTGCTGGGCTATTTGTAGTCCACAAGAAGCTGATAAGTGGATGCCAAATGTTTGTCTATTGTTGATTATGTTAATCTTAACGTTTGTCTATGGTTGATTATTTAATCTTGCTTATAATCTACACGGGGATGACATTTGAGCTTTTATTAGTTGAGTTCAGGACTGCAAATTTTGAAAATTTGATTCTGGGCTATTTTCTAACTTCAAAATGGTTGTGTTCTCATGGATATGGTAACTTCAATATTCTTTTTGGCAAACTATTTATAATAGTTTTTCTTAGTGTTCACTGTTAATCATTTTGCTTTTGCTTGCTTGAGTCTTTTAGTGTCCATTACTTAATAGTTAATACCATGGAATATTACTTTCAAGTTTCAAGTTGATGTTAACAAATGAAAATTCCTTGTAAATCTATGCAACTTTTCGTTTGAGCATATGCATTGAATTGCTTTGCTGCATTCAATCAACATCTTTTTGTATTAAAATTTGTTTCCATGTATTCTTATGCAATATCTCCTTCGATTTTACTCATTGGTAGTTTATCATGAATACTAGGAGGATAGAATTTGCAAAAAGTTAAGTTGGATTAGTGCAGTATAAAGTTCTTAGATAAATTTGGTTGTAAACCAAAATTTTAAACATATATAGAGCATGAAAAGTGTTATAAACAGTATAATTGTGTATAATATTGTAAAGAATAGAGATATAGATATTGGTAGTAACTTCTTTTGACTTTTCTTTTTTGGGGTTATTTTAATTGTATCGTGTAATTATATTTTGAAATTTCCTATTCTAAGACTATGATATTGGTTATTAGTTGGTTAGTGGAAGTTGAGGGCCCATTGGCATATAATATATGATATATCTAAATTCTGCATTTATGATACTTGCCAAAAATATGCGTTTATGAATACTGGAGGCAACCATGTATGATCTGCCATTGGCATGTGTTGTATCTCACATCAAATTTTTTATGGTAGGCTTTGAGTATATAAGTAGGAGCAATGGACCCAATTATTAACTTTCTTGGTCAACTCTTTTGGGTGAGTTCCCATGATGGTTGTTATGGTACTAGAGCCAACTTGTTCACATGATTGTGTAGGTTGAGGAGCATTGAAAAACATGTTTCCTTATGGTTGTGGGGTTAGTGAGTTGGATATTGGTGTTTGTGATCAATTGAGTGCTCACCAAAGGATGCAAGTTGTTAAAGGGGGAGATTGTGACAACCATAATCCATAGCCTACTTGTATTTGGTCTCACATTGGAAGCTTGCGTGGGGGGTCTTGAGTAAGTGAGGAATTAATCTACTTGTCGACTTCTTGCCCAAATCTTCTGGTTAGTGTTACCCAAGATCTTGGTTAAGTGACCATAAGTAATTTACGTATATCGACTTCTTGGATAGATTTTTTGGTTAGTGATACCCAAGTTATGGTTGGCTTTTCTTGAGTTTTATATCAAAAGTTTGTAAAGTATTTGTTTGGTATGCAACCAAGAGTGATGAATTCACCTCTCAATTTCTTAGCTAGACATTTTGGTTAGCATTACCCAATTTTGGCTAGTTTGCATGGAGATCTTGGCTATGTAACTAAGTGCAATGAATCCATTTATCAATTTCCTGGTGGGGTCGTTTGGTAGCATTACACGGGTTCTTCTATTCTCATTGGATATGTCAAGGGTAGGAGTACGGAATGTTTCTGCACCCCATACCTCTATTAGCAACTTGGATTTTTTTAATTTTCAATGGTGCTTCAATTCTAGTTAGCGGATTGGGAGATAGTGTGCATACTCGTTTGGCAGGATTAGACTATTGAGAATTTTTAAAAATGTCTTTTTAGCCAAATGGTTATTTATATATGCATGTGAAAGGAAAGGGACATTCTGGAGAAGGGTGATAGAATTGAAAATTTTTAGTTCTAATGGAACCATATTCGAGTATCGTGGCCAATTTTTGTGGATTTGATTATAGTAAAAGTTGGAAGGAATAGGGTGAAGTTGCAGAGGCATAAATGGAATGAGGGGTGTCACCTTTGCAAGAGTTATTTTATTTAATTACTTTCTTTTTTTTTTTTTTTATTGTGTCTATTGTTGCTTTGGTGGTGGATTTGGAGGCAGTTATCACATTATGTTGCATTGATGAAACATAGTGTTTTGGAATCTCAATCCTAGAAGATGGTTGAAATGGGGGAATATTTCAATTTGTTTCAACTGATTTGTTCCAAGAAGGTAAAGGAGGGCAAGGATGCTATGAGGTGGGGGTGTCTTGAAAATGGAAGTTTGAAGCTAAGACTTCTTGTGCAAGTCTTCTATGGGATAGAGGGCTTCACTTGGAAGATTATCTGGAGGAATGAAGCCCCAACAAAGTTTCCCCCTTCACTTGATGTGTGATTCTTGATAGTATATTCATGATTGACATCGTGATTAACATAAGGGTTTTCGTCAATTGGTGTTTCATGTGTTTAGTAGAATATACTGTTTGTGCCTCAAGAATCCTTGTTCATTGCTCTGGCTTAAGAGAGTTGTGGATATTGGTTGTCTTATTTTGAGATGTAATGGTATTTCCTTAGGAGGTGCCTTTTGTACTTTAGGAATGGTGGGGAGCTTATGTGATAAAAGAGAAGGAAAATGTGTAGGTTTATCCATTTTTCCCTCAGATAGCTGATACGTGGAGAAAGGAACAAAAGACTGTTTCACAGTATAGATTATACTTTGTATATATTGGAAAACATGCTTTTGTTTGTCTTGTATAGTTGGATGTCTGGTGCAATTAATCTTGAGTAAAAGCATGTTTCTGTTTATTTTGTATAGTTGGATCTCTGGTAGAACTAATCTTGGTTGACATAGTTTCTCAATTTTGTAGAGCACATGGAGTTTTTAAATAGCAATTTTCATTTGTGCAATGCAAGTTTATGGTAATTTGAAAAAGCTGTGACAGTCCATGAGTATGCTAGTTGTAAAATGATTGCACTTTCTTAAATGGTGATAATGGGTAAATAAAATGCAATCCTCCCTAACAGGAGAAGTTATGGTTCATTTATTGGTTAACGTTAAAAGTCTCTGCTTGACATGCGATGGGGTTTATTATGAAATTTAAGATTTTTAAGTGGCGTACTACGACCACCCTGTCCTGAAGAGCTTGCTTAGGTGATGCTAAAAATGCCTTGATCTGATCATTGGGTTTCAGCTGATAGGTTGAACTAGAAACTGACATGCTCGTCAATTTGGGTTGGGGTTGTGGATCTTCCAAGGTAAAATCTTGAATAAAGGTGCCACCTATCGCTACAATTTCAAAAGTTGAAGCACCCACGGTTTGAACGCAAACAGATAACATGATTTGGGTGAATTGTAGTTCTTCTGAATTTTATTTTCATCTTCCACTATGTTTTGCTTTCCTTTTCAGTAGGTTATTAACTCAGGGGTAATGCATAAACCAAGGACAGCAATTTTGGAGCTGCAAATTCAAAGTGCATATGTATTTTGCTCATTTCCTTGTAGGGGTGTAAATTCATTCCTAGAAAATGTTGGATCTTCAAATGTCAGATACTTGTATTTTGTAGAAAGTCCAAATAAATAGCATTTTGTTTGTCCTGGTCATTTGTCTAGTAGTTAACAACTGTGGCATGAAGTGATGCCACTTCCATCGGATAGATGAGCAGCTATAATATGTTGAGGTTGGAAGCAAAGGCTAATGGTGCCATGGTAGTCAAGAAGCATTTCTAGTCCAAATAAAAGTGTATATTCTGGTTTTAGGATTCCTAAATTATGTCAAATTTATATTTGTAGGCTTTGAATGGAATAATATATAATTTGCTTGGTTTTGGTCAAGGGCTTTTTTGTGATTTAAAGTTTACTAGTCATGAACTATATAATTGGTATGGTCTATGTCTTTTGTGTCTATTATTAGCTATTTGGTCTAGAATATTTGAATTGATCGAGGTTTTTTTATTTCTTATTTGTGTCTCATTGTCTGAGGTAAAGCAAGAGAACTAGTGGCCTATAACTACTTATGTAATGTTTCTGTACTTGTGGATTTATGATATAGGGATTTTTTGAAGATTTGCTTAGCCCTTGTGGGGTTAAGCATTTCTTCTTTTCCCTGCAGAAACTTCATTTACTGTTCTTGAGTACTGTTCATAGCCAATGATAGTCCACTTTTCAGCCCCAAGATTTTTGCAAATCATGCCTAAATTTTTCCTAAACTTTTTGACTACCTATTAAACTTCTGTTTGACCATTAGAGCCATATATTACCTGTGCCTTAACAGTGTCAATTCTGAAAATACTATATCATGGTATTTGTAAACCAAGTAAAAATTTATAAGTAGCATTAGCCCACTACATTTTTTTTTCCCGCTAGTGTTCAAACTCTAGTAGCTTCCCTAAACTTAGACCCACAACTAAATTTATGTGCAAGTAGCATTAGGCCAAGGTTTTAATGTACCTCATGAATGTGCTTGAAGCCTAGTGAAACAATCACCAATTATTTTGCCCCATTGTTTCTCGTTTGACTTTTCCTTTGTGCTACCATTCTCTCTCCCTGTCTTTCTCTGTCTCTAGTTTCTCTTCTAATTTTCAATGGTTTGGATATTATAAAAACACTTGAATTGGAGCAATGGAGTTATTTTTCTGTTGCCTTAATTAATGGTCAATTGGATTTTGAAATTTACCATAAGTACACGCAAATACAGACATTTGTTGGTAATTATTCATTGAATAATTTATACTTCTTGTTGTACACGTTACCTATGTTTTCTCATGGAAAATATTTTATCGTTAAAAAGGATGATTATCAAAGAAAATAATATTTTGAATTCTGTTTGACAAAGAACTATAGATTGAGTAAATCAAGGTTTAATTGGTTTAACAAGATTTAACAGAATTATTGATGTCTAACAAAGACAAAAGAACTTCCCCATGTTTGTTGAGAAGTGACAACTGACAAGTGGGCTCCCTTCCTTTTTATTATTCAATTGTGTGTCTGGGAATTTGAGAGAGTGCTGTTTGGCAATAACTTGGCTGAGCATGAAGTAAATGTTGGGGAATTATGTTTAGAAAAAATCCATTACCGTTGCTATATTGAGGTAGTTGTTGCAAAGGGTACTTACCATAAAAAAGAAGTTAGTTCAAGGTCTGTTTTCAAAGAAAGACCTTTTGGGTCATTTTTCAGTAGAAAAGCTTCTGAGGTGGTATATTTTGTTAGTTGTTTCGTAAAAATGGTAGTGTAAACTGTAAATGGGACAATTCAAGGCATGTGCGATACTATGGTAACTTCTTTTAAATGATTGATGAGAAACAAATGAAATTTATGTGGGTAAAAAGTGAAATTGAGATGGTGGATTTTGGTAGCTGTTTCGGAGAAATGGTAGTGTAAATCATAAATGGTGAAATTCAAAGCATCTATGATACTCTGGCAACTTGTTTTAGATGATTTAGGAGAAACAAGTGAAATTTATGTAGGTTCAAAGGTCAACCATGAACCTAGTGTGGAGCAGAATGTTTACTTGTGGCATTTGTACAACTAGGATGAGAAACAGTGGGTAAAAAGTCAAATTGAGATGGTGGATGTTGTTAGCTGTTTTGGAGGAATGGTAGTATAAAATCATAAATGGTGAAATTCAAGGCATCTATAATACTATGGCAACTTGTTTTAGATGATTGAGGAGAAACAAGTGAAATTTATGTAGGTTCAAAGGACAACCATGAACCTAGTGGGGAGCGGAGTGTCTACTTGTGGCATTTGTACAATTAGGATGAGAAAGAGTGAGATTGGGAAATTTATATCCATTGAAGAAATGGAAGTGCTTTCATCAAAATGTTGGAGGACCACCATGCAAGCATGTGTTGTGAATGATTAGCAGCATAGATAACATCCAAGGATTGGATATTACAAAAGGAATGAAGTATTTACTAGTTGCAAGGTAGTTACACTTGAATACATGAGAAGTGGAGATTGGTTCATATCCTTTTGTGCGATGCAGGACTAAATTTGCCTTAGGTACGAGTTAATAGTCTTGATGCCATTTGTCATGGACTGGTTCTACACCCAAAAGGCTAGTCACATTTGTTGTCCCTTTCATGCACTTATACTGCCAACGCCTTTCGTCTTCCTGTGCATGCCTGCTATGTGACTTAACAAGCTTTTGCGACCTTGGCATGCTGATTAAGGCTTTAAAAACAAAATCATGATAGTCATGTAATACAAAACATGGTCCCAGATGGAGCATTATAGGAACAAATTCATGCAATGGACCTCATCTTCGGGCAAGGCTTTGGATCCAAGTTGATAGGAATTTCTACCTTTTATTTATTTGTTATCATGGATAGACTGCTTTATGGAGTATTATGGACTGAGATTGCAACTCTGCAAATCCCAAGATCGATATTTCTTCTAGTTTAATACCTAACTAAAGAAATGTTTTTAAAGAGTGTTGGGACTCTCACAAGTAGAAGAGGTGTCACAATAGTAATTGGGACTAAAATTATTAGTTTAGGAAACTGGTGTTCTGGTCATAACGTGGTTTGCTTTATTGAGTATTATTGAGTGAGATTGCAATTCTACAAATCCCAATATCAATATCCCTTTTAGTTTAATATCTAACTAAAGAATTGTTTGCGATTTATATATTACTTGCTAACTAATGTAGGACCTATGGTAGACGAGTTGGGACTCTCACAAGTAGAAGAGGTGTCACAAGAGTAATTGGGACTAAAATTATTAGTTCGGGAAACTTGTGCTCCGGTCATAACGTGGTCCACAAGTTAGGAAGTATAAACTCATCATCAAGGGTGTCATCTGTGAGTTTGACTTACGGGAAACTTGAACGTGGGGTGGACAAAAACTAGATGCGTGTGGGACTCACCTTTTGCCTTGTCTTATTATTATTATTTTTTTAATGTTTAGACTTAGCTTGGACACGTCATGGATTCATTTTGGACATATACACCTTAAATATATATATATATATATATAGTGTAATTTCTTGGTTAAGTTTTAAGCTATGTAATTTAGTTTATTGTAATTTTTTATGTAAGGTAATCATTATGTAATTTCTTTGGTAACTTTTAAGTTATAAAATATATGATTTTTTTTAAAATTTTAATTAGTGTTATGTTGCATTATTTCTATTGTATTTGGATAACATATTAATATCTAAGATAAAAAAATATATTTTTACCAAGTCTCCACTTCCGTGTTGTGTCATATTAGTGTCTTGTGTCGCTGACCACTCTTCTTAGTCCAGGAGTTTCTGAATTTGTCCATATCTATTTTTAGTATATTTTCAGATTTCCAGTATTCAATTTGAGCTTAAGTTGTTTGGGAAATTTTCCGGTTTTGTAGAAATCCAGTTTTACAAGTTGTCCCTGTGTTTTGGTCCACAGGTTTTTGAATTCGACCATTTATATTTTTAGAATATTCTCTAGGATTTCTAGGGTCCAAATTTGAGCTTAACTCATATTTAGTATTTTTTTTTCTATTTCTTAGAAATACTTTTTTACCAGCTTCCTATTTATTGCCATTTTAATTGATTTCTTATTTTCTAGAAACAATCTTTTTGCAAACAGTACTTGTGACCCTTCTAGATTCTGCAATGCGGGGCCACGTGCACTAAGTTGCCCTATACTAATTTCCTATTTTCATTTGTATTTGATTTTTGCTTTTTTAAAACATTAGTATTCTTATTCTTATTAGAATATTACTTTTCAATTATAATGAGGCCGTAATCCTTCAATGGAAAATAAGCACATTATCAATAATTTTTTTATTTTTTTTACTTTTTAAGGACTTTTGTTCTCTTTTTCTCTTGTGGATTCAAGAAACCACCGCCTCAACAATGATAAATGCCATTTGAGTCTAGAATGATATCTAGTCCCATCACTTCTGCATCAAGTGGTAACAAAGCAAGGACTCTCCTGGGGTACAGTATGCCACTGTGTCTGTTGGTATCTGAGTGTGGCCTTTTGTTGTCTAACTTACTTGGCTGTGTCGCTTACAAATAACTTCATGTGGACCTATTGGTTTGGACTTTGGAGGCAGTTAGCTATTGTGCTGAAGTCCTTGGCTACAAGTCAATTGGCTTTATTCGGAAAATTGCAACATGGTTATTTATCCAAAAATAATAAAAAAAGGGGGGGGGGGGAAGATATTTGTGACCTGGTTAAATCAGCCTGAAGCCGTTAAATTTTCAAGAATATGCAATCTGCTTGGGATAAAGAAAAAACAAGATTTGTCAGCTAACTGTTGTCTTTAGTATCATTCTGATGGATGGTCATTTATTATCTGCTATATGTAGGAATTCAAAATGACAGAAGATGACCTGATTAATTGGATACGAAGAAATAAGAAACAGTGATGAATGAAACTCGTGCAGAGAGCATTCTCCTCACATTTCTTATTAAAGAACAAGTGCAAACATTGTATCTACTTGACAGTGGAGCTAACTATGCTATGTGATGAATGAAGGATACCAAAATTCTCATGTCTTATTATGATACTCTAAATGTGGAGCCTATCATCCCATTTTATGCCTGCGTACTCTAAATAATATTATTGATTACACTTTTGAGCATCTGTTATGACAGAGTCATATTTGTCTCTGATGCATCTGGTTTTTACTTGGTTTGCAGCACGTCAGGGTGCCCATTTGGTGAAGGGTGCCATTTCTTGCATTACGTTCCTGGTGGCATTAAAGCTGTGACTCAGATGCTTGGCAACAACCCAGCTCTTCCGCCAGCAGCCAGAAATCCGGTTGTCCTACCTTCCTTCCCAGATGGTTCATCTCCTCCGGCTGTGAAGACCCGTTTGTGCAACAAATACAACACAGCTGAAGGCTGCAAATTCGGGGACAAATGCCATTTTGCACACGGTGAGTGGGAGCTTGGCAAGCCGACAATTCCATCACATGAAGATCCTCGTGGCATGGGACCGATGGGAGGCAGGATGGGTGGGCGGATGGAGCCACCCGCACCAGGTCTTGCAGCTGCAGCTAGCTTTGGTGCTTCTGCCACAGCTAAGATCAGCGTTGATGCTTCGCTTGCTGGGGCCATAATTGGAAAGAGCGGCGTGAACTCTAAGCAAATCTGCCGCCTGACAGGAGCCAAGCTTTCCATAAGAGAGCACGAGTCGGATCCTAACCTAAGGAACATTGAGCTGGAAGGTACCTTTGATCAGATCAAGCAAGCAAGTGCCATGGTTCGGGAGCTTATTTTGAATATTAGTTCAGCGGCTGGACCTCCCATGAAGAACCCGGGCATGCCAGGGTCGGGTCCTACCAGCAACTTCAAGACAAAACTTTGTGAGAACTTTGCTAAAGGATCATGTACCTTCGGGGAAAGGTGCCACTTCGCTCATGGAGCTGATGAGCTCCGCAAGCCAGGAATGTGAATCTTTTTTGACTGTTTGCTTCAGTTTTCTCCTTCCTATTTAGGTATGGACTTGTCATGACTTCTAGTTTGTTGTTTCTTGTTTCCTTCCTCGCGTAGACAAATGATAATGCTTATAAAGAGTTACAAGTTAAGTACTGTTGGAGACAAAACGTCAACTGGTTTCGTTGTTCTTTCCAAACTGTAATTTTTGGCAATGTGAATGTGCTGTATGACGACTTTTTGCTGCTGAAAGTGTGGCTTCCAAATGCTGCATTCTGAGCTGTCCATTTCTGGCTCCGTTTAGATCTGGACGTATTTATACTTTTTTGTCGCGTTAATTGGGTTAGGAATGGTTGCATTCGGTGATATTGGCCCCGTTTGGCGTAAGAAAAAATAAGATAAATTGAGATAAAATGTAGTTTTGGGTTAATTTTGACGTCACTTTTTTCTGAAAATTTGCAAACTGTGGAAACGGTTTGCTAAATCCGTTCTCACGGATTCAAAAAAATTCACAAAAAATAGCGACAATGGTATTCATTTGAAAGTTCTCGACACGAAGAATATGATTGTATAAAAAATTTATACATTTGGATAATTTACTTCTAGATTTTTTATTTTTTTAGTAAAATATTAGAAGTTTTTGAAATTAGTGGTGGTAGGAAAATTAAAAATAAAAGAGTTGTTAGAGATTTATAGAGATTTTTAGTGTTTTTTTTTTTATGTCAAATGCAGCCATTGTGGATGGAGAAGTAGACTCAACAATTTGGTTTGTGCTCCTCAAGTTGCCACGTCCTTGGATTAAAACTCTAGTTAATTATCAGCCTCGGAAAGGGTCTCTTACCCTGGGAGGTAAGATTAGGTACATTGCCTTTCTTTAAACCCTACACACACATACATATATATATATATATATGTGGGAGTTACATGGATTAGGTTGTCTTTTTCTTTTTTCGGTTTTGGTTCGTTTTGGTTCTTTTAATTTTGGTCTAGTGCCCTTGTGTATTTCTGGGGGATAACTTGCACTTTGCATCATTTTGATCAAAACCCATCTCAGGTTAACAATTAAGGGGCAGGTTTTAAATTAACCTACCCTAAATGTTAAAGCAATCATAGACTTCTGTTAAATCATTTGAAAATTACAGTCATATCATAGACTTCTGTTAAATCATTTGAAAATTACAGTCATCTCGTATTTTCAATTGTTTTGAACGATTGTCTCGTATTCTTTTAGGCCAAGGCGCTAAAAAATTCAAAATAAGATGAGTTTGCCCTTTTAAGTAATTTAAGGGCCGTTTGGAAGACAAAGGTAGAAAAAGTTAGAAAAAGTGCTATGCGTCATTTATTTTTTGACGTTTGAAAGATTAATTTAAAATTTCTGACACAATATGTTCGAATATGATCGATGCATTTTATTTGAATAGTTTTGTGAAGGTCAAAAAGTCGATGATAATTGGTAAAAATTAAAAAAGTTGACAAAAATTTGTAGAAGTTTGTAAATTTTAAAATTTTAAAATAAATGCACAGAAAATAAAAATAGCAAAAATTGGTAAAAATTTGTAACTTTTTGTAAAATTTTGTCATCTAAATGGGGCTAATGATAATTATAGGCAACTCCTCTGAAACATATTGAAAATTATAGATACATCTCTCAACTATGTAAATATAGATGCATCCCATGACTTTTTCAAATATTACAAGACCTCGCTTTAAAATATTACCGTCCTTTTCGTTAATGCTATTCATATATTATTTTGGTAAGAAAGAAACACTGCTATTGCTATTTCACTCTAATCTTACTATCATTTTCACATTTTACCCAAATGACGGAAAGGGTAATTCATGAAAATCATTTTATAATGATTTTTTTTAAGAAGCTTACTTGTAATTTATCTGGTACAGTACATCTTTAAAATTTTTCAATGTGGACGTTTTGATTGTTCGTTAAATTATGTAAATACCGCTTGATCGGTTTAATATCTTTAGACACTATTTTAATTGTTGACGGCAGTGTTTTATTTATATTAATAATTTAATTGTGGTACCAACGTTTTTTAAAAGGGGAAAATTACCAAAAAAAAAAAAAAAAAAACAAAAGAAAAAAAGTGAACCTTTAATAAAAATATTTTATCGATAGTGCTGAAGGAGGAAGAAGACGTCCACGACGAAGCCGGTTGTGTATTATATATTTATTTTAGTTATTAATTAAACTTTATGTTAATAATCACTCAAGAAAAATAATTGTTATTAAATTATATGTAAAAAATAATTAAGCTATTAATAAAGATTTAATTTATTAATAAATTACATGTATAATTAATTTATTTTTACTAATTAAAAATCACATGATAAATAAATTATCATTATCACTTAATTATTATTTTATTTTAATTTTTATTAATAAAATTTATTAATTTTAATTTTATTTGATCTCAATTATCAAATTAGAATGTGATAAGATGATGACAATATTTGAATTGAATTACAATACTAAATTTGTATAATAAAATAATTTAATTATTATTAAAATAAAATTATAAAAATCATAAAATTATTTATGACTCTAAAAGGGTATATATATTTAATGCTATACAATTATGAATATAAATTTATATTTTTAAATTTATAAAATTATATTTAAAAATATATTTTAAAAAATGCATTATAACCATCTAAAATATATAACTAAAATTTAAAATAAATTTATAAAGTTATAATTAATGAAATTATATTTTTAATAAGATCATAAAATTATCACTTCATATTAATAATTTAAAAATTAACATGATAATTAATATAAATAATAAAAAGTGTAAGAATAAAAATTTCAAATAGATAATAATTTCAATTTATTTAAAATGCACTGTACTTCTGTTAAATAGAATTAAATTAACTATAGTACCTTTAATTAGATAATTATAAATTAAGGAAAAACTTAAATAGAGTGTTAATATTTAGTACACAAAAGTAAAAAATTTTAAGAACAATGAAAAATTTAATAAAATCTAAAAATTTACATTAAAAATCACATTAAATAAAAATAAAACAAATTTTAAAAATTATATTTTGTATATTGAATGAAAAAAGTGAAAAATAACTCAAATAAGAGACTTTTTTTTTTATAATATGACACAAAAATTTAAATTTTACTAATAATAAAATATATAATATAAATTTAATTAACAGTT
This sequence comes from Vitellaria paradoxa, assembly GCA_019916065.1. Classification (NCBI taxonomy): domain Eukaryota; kingdom Viridiplantae; phylum Streptophyta; class Magnoliopsida; order Ericales; family Sapotaceae; genus Vitellaria; species Vitellaria paradoxa. Next base: position 35,230,031 of record CM034244.1, on the reverse strand, counting down.
ATATTAAAAAATAAAATCTAAAAAATTAGATCCTACATATTTTTGAATGGACGGATTAAAAAATAAGCCAAAAAATATATAAACAAAAAAAAGAGTGTAAAGTAATATCATCTAATAAAAATAAATATGGCAATAAATCTGATAAAAACGTCAAATAAATTGAAAAATAATCATAAAAAGATGTTTCTATTAAAATTTAATACACAAGAAGTTTAAATTTTAACAACAATTAAAAAACATAATAAAATCTAAAAAATTTTATCAGCAATCACATTAAAAAATACAATAAAAATTAAAAAAAATTATACCTTGTATTTTCAATAAAAAAATTGAAAAATACAGTAAAAAGTGGGATTTTTCTATAATGCATAAAAAAATTAAAATTTTATCAATAATAAAAAATATAATGACATTTAAAAATTAATATTAACAATCACATAAAATAGAATAAAATTTAAAAAACTCAAAGTTTTTATATTTTAACAATCACATTAAAAGAAAAAATAAAATAAGAAAAGGCCAAACCTTATATATTTTAATGAACCAATTAGAAATAAATAAAATATAAATTCATAAAAAATACATAAATAAAAAAATAATTTCAATATAAAAGAATATCATCTAATAAAAATAAATACAACAAACTCAACTTCATTCTTAATGACTTAAAAGAAACTAACAAGCAATCACTCTTAATTATGTTAAGCCATCATAATAAAATTTTAGAAAATTTTTCTAGGTATGAATGCTATTTTATACCTTTTGTTTTTTTAACTTGTTATATGTATTAGAATTTTATGTGAATTTATATTTTATTTTAGATAGGAATATATTACTTAATTCAATAAATATCAATATTCTAGTTTAAATAAAATTGTGCATAAGTGGTAATTATGTACATACTAATTTCTTTTAGATTATATAGTTAAATATTTTTGCATTATTTTTTTAATAACAGTAATAATAATTATTATTATGTTTTAAATAATAATTTATTAAAAAATAAAAAATAAGAATATGTTTCAAATAAAAATAAAAATAATAAGAAGTTACATAATAAATAGAAGTGTAGATTAAATAAAAATATCAAGTAATATCCATAAACATTTTAGTTTGAATAAAATTAAAAATTGTGAACAAATAGTAATTATGTAAAATATTAATTCATTTATAAGACAATTATGATAACTATAATTGTATTACAATCGTAGCGCAAGTTGAATTTTATGTGGCATAAAAAAATTATAATTAAGTATCACGTGTCACAACTGTAGTACAAGGTGGCACTGTCAGATTTTACTTTATATGCATATATAATGACATGTATGTATACATGTATATGTGTATGTGCGTAGAGAATGCTTCTAAATGTTCCTGAATCATTTTTAGAAAGTTAGATTGAAAGGTTATATATATAAGGTTATATAAATATATAATATAAGAAGAAACCTGAAAATTTTCATAAACATGAATTTTATTCTTATCTGATGTGGTCTAAAAGGTTTGTTATAATATAGAAGTTTCCACGAAATGCAGTCTTTAGTCTTTACCCCGTCAAAAGGAGTATTGTTGAATTCCTAGATCATCAATTTAGAAGCTTTCTACACCAAATAAATCCATTCTATACCCGTTCACTATATTATAACTTTATATTATAATTTAATTAAAAGATATATATATATATATATATATATAAAGTAAAACTTATTCATTTATCTCTCTCTTTCTTTCTTTTCTTTTTTTTTTTTCTCTTTGTAATTCAAGATGTTCACAACCACTTAATGTTGGTAAAACTCTTGGCTGAGCTAGCTTTGGGGTGAGTTTAGAGTGAAGATTTGGTGAGGGAAATTGAGAAGGGAGAAAAGAAAAGAAAAAGGAACATAGGTAGACTCATCAAGAACTCAGTGCTTCACAAATTTGAAAAATTATACTAAAATTTATTAATTTTATTTTTTTATAAATTATACTTTTTTTCACATTGTTATTAACATTTTGCCTCACTGCATTTTTAACTTTTATCCCTATTTAACTAAAACATGTAATTTTATCCTTATTAATTATAAAATTTGAATTTGTTTATGAGTGAAAGGAAATATAAAATCTCTAATAAATGTTCTCCTCTGAAAAAAATACGAGAAGCGTATTATCACAGAATCACACAACCACAAAGCAAAAAAAAAATAAGAAGGAACACAAGGATTTAACGTAGAAATCCAAACTAGATAAAATCGCAGTCCTAAATGAAAGACCAGACAAACTTCTTTTATTATATAAGTTAGGTTATAAAGTTTACAATTACAAAGTTACCCAATCGAATCCACGATTTCTTGTATTGAAACTTTGCTTGAATCTATGATGTAACATTATTAGCCAAAGACCAATCTTCAAATTCTTGAAGATTAAGAAGCACCAATATACAAAATTGTTTGGGTAAGAGAAGAAAGAGAAGACTTTTTTTTTTTTTTTTCTCACATTCTCTATGTGTAGAAATCCTAAAAGAATATCTCTATTTATAGAGCACTCATGCAATTCAATTTTATGTATAATTTCCTACTTCTAAAGTCTTTTGGGAAACTTTTCAAAATATTTTAGGAAGGTTTCCAACCTTATTGAACATTAGTAAACCTTCTTAAAAATATTTCCAATCTCCTTAAGTATTAGAACTTTCTTAAACTATTTCAAGTCTCCTTAATATATAGAAAACTTTTCAAAAATCATTCAAATATATACTTTTGACACTTTAGACAAATGTTTAAAAATACAAGTTTACAATCATTATTTTGTTCAGTAATTTGCACAAAAATAAACCTAACAATAATAAAAAATATTTATCAATTAATTAGTTTTTTAATTTAATCATTTTCAATGTCTTAAATTCTATACATTTTTCTTTCATTTTCAATCACAAATCAAATGTGGAAAGTGATTTTAAATTTTTATTTTTTTAAAAAAAATTTTAACTAAAAAGAGAGCCTCAGGGTCGTAACTTGTTTAATCCTTTGAAAATGCAATATATAATACAATAAAATTATAAAGTATGTACTTTATTAAAGTCTAATGGAGATGTTGCCCTTATAAATCGTGTCATGTATATGATTAAAGCTAAATTACTTAGCAGGCCACTTACCACTATTAAATTTAAATTTTTGGTGGAGACATAGTTTTTAATATTACCTCGAAAATATGAGATCAGGACTATTGAATTTAAAAAAAAAATTAATATATTTAAACTGTTAAATTAAAATCTTAACGTCATTAAATTGATATTAAAAGTAATGTTTGGCTCCATTTTATTAAATTTCACTCTTGTATCAAATTTTAAGTTCATGAATTCAATAATTTTTAGAGTATATTCAATAAAATGATTTTAGGATACTTTTACATTATATTTCTTTGGACCTTATGAATAAAATAAAAGCGCAAAACTATAGAGTAACTTTTAGGACCCGTTTAGCTATTCAAGTCGAGCTGGAAATTGAGTACAATGACTGGCCCGGTACAAAAGCATTTTTTCATATATTTTATCTATTAATATATTAGTGTTTTATATTTGTTTAAAAAAATTGAGTATGCGAGTTCGATTGCTAACCCAAGTGAGATGTGCATAAGGGGCAACATATATTTTTTTTATTTAATTCCTAACCAAACTCACTCATATGGCATTTGGTGCCAAAAAAAAAAAAAACTTTTACTAATTTTTTTAAACTTTTTCATCAAATACAAAATTAATTATTACCAACTTTCTCTAATTTTTATTAAGTTTTTTCAACTTTTACTAACTTTTTTTAATTTTTTTCTAATTCTTTCAAACTTTTTATAATTTTTTTTTAACTTTTATAAATTTTTACTAAACGGCTAACTAACAACTAAAATGTAATGTATTGGTCCATGGTGCAAAGTTATCATTTATGTGTTTACTTATTTATTTATTTTTTGGTGCGCCCTAAACGGCTCCTTATTAACCAACTCTAAAGAAAAGTTAACAATTATTCACATAACATTTATCATTTAATTTTTAAGTTATACCATGGTGTGGGTGAAAAAAAAAAAATTCACTATGCATTGGTCATTAGATAATTTTTATTTAATTGTGAACCAATAGGATCAACTATATTTCATGCCTTCATACTTTATATATTAAAATTTACTTTATTTTTTACATTTTCAATTGTAATAATAAATTTTATAATAATGTTTTAATTTTACATTTCTATTAGTAATAGTTAAGAAAATGTGACCAAAAAAATGTAACATTTTTATTATATATAAATGACTCGTGTCATTTTTTATCAATAAATTTAATAAAAATATACAAGTGAAATTTGACAAAAATTTTAGGGGGTTTGATTTACCATAAATACTAAAAAAAATTAATTTGAAATAATTTTTTTATTTTTTTAATTAAATTTTATCACATATTATTTTGATACAAATTTTGTATTTTATATTTGTTTTTTTCAAACCAAACACCCTCTACTAGTATTAATTGTTACTACCCAAAAATTGAGGCACCAAAATCAGATTTTAACGCAGAGGAAGGGAAAGTAAAAAGTAATGTAGCGGCGAAGATGTTACAAATTTACACCTGGGGAAGATGGTAAAATTGACCTGAGAAATGTAATTCAAAATAGAAAAAGGAAAAGAAAAAGAGTAGATTTAATAAATACATAAATAAATTAAAGAAAACAGATGCGAGATTATGATAGAACCCTCGTAACAATCCATACCAAGAAGGCAGAGTCTCTCTCTCTCTCTCTCATCGAGGAACAAAAACAAAACAGAGAACATATATATATATATACATACATACATATATATATATATATATATAAAGAACCAACTATTAAAGCCCTAACCCAAAATCCAAATCCAACTTTTGAAAAAATGAGAATGGTGAGACGATAGATAGATACATATATACTTTATACAGGGATATATACATTTAGAGAGAGGGAGAGAGAGGAACCGCGAACAACCATGGCTAGGAGAGAGAAACAAATGGACAAGGACGAAGAAGAGGAACCCTGGGGGACATTGGAGGAGCTATTGCTAGCGTGTGCCGTGAATCGCCACGGCCCCAAGAGCTGGGACTCCATCGCCACAGAGCTCCAGAGACGGACCTCTCGCCATCACCTTCGCGCCTTCTACAGCCCTCCCAACTGCAAGCGGAAGTACCAAGAACTCAGGCGGCGATTCACCGGTGGCGGCGTCGGCGGCGATGACGAGGAGAGGTTGACGGCCATGGTTGACGAGTTGAGGAGGCTCCGAGTCGCCGAGCTGAGGCGCGAGGTCGAGCGACGCGACGTCTCGATCGAGTAAATTCTCGGCTCTTGATGACGATCCGTGTTGAAAACGGAGCGTTTTTGTGTTGAGATCTGAGAGGTTTTTGATCTGTGCTCTGTTACAGGTTTCTGCAATTGAAGGTGAAGAGATTGGAGGAAGAACGCGAACAGAGCTTCAAGCCAAAGGAGGAAGTACAAGAAGACGAAACGGATCTACCGAACAAACTTGACAGAAGAAATCACCCGCAGAAGATCGCCGAGAGATTGGTCTCCGGCGACGGCTCTGATAACCGATCGTTCAACGAGTCGAATTCGACGTCGAATCAAAAGGGTAACAACCGGGCAGAGTCTATAGAAAAACCGGACTTAAAGCATGAACCGGACGAGCCGGCAAATATCGAACGTAAACCGGAAATGCATGAGCCCAATCCAGTTCAGACCGGATCCAAGCCGGTTTTAGGGAACGATTTGTGCGACTCGGTAGCCGAATCGAAGCGCGAGGTTACAAGAGAGCGCACTAAACAGAGCAGCGAGGTGCAGAGCCCGAAGCAAAAGAAACGACGTCGCAGGAACCGTTTCCCCATCGCCAGTAGCAGCGGGGACGACGAACCGGAACCGGCCGACGAGGTCTCTCCCGCGGCGAAAAGAATCGCCGTTAAATCTGAGCCGTTGATCAAAATCCTCACGATGGTCCGGTCGCACAAAAACGGGTCGCTATTCGAACGCCGACTCCGGAGCCAGGTACTCTCAAAACTTTTGCAGTAAAATTAAAAATAAAAAATTAATATTTTGAACGGCCCAATGACAATATTCCAGGTCACGCACCAAGGGATTTTACCGTCATAAAGCAAGGGCATTTTAGTAATTCAATCACACCAAATTTGGAACTGGGAAGGGTCATGGAGTTGTTACGGTGATACGCACGTGAATAAGGACATAACAGGAATAATAATCATTTGAGACTTACCCAAAAAAATAATCATTTGAAGATTATCAATTAAACAACGGTAATAAGAATTATTTCACTCGAATATCTCACTGTAAAATATTTAATTTAAATATTTATAATAAATAATATGTAAAAAATAAAAAAAAACTGATATGTGAGCTTTTTAGAACTCTTCAAGTCTCTACAAATCTCAAAATTTTTACTCACAATACAAATTATAATTATAAAATTATAAATTTTATAAATTTATATTACTTTATATATCTTTAAACACACTTATTATGAGGGAAATAATTTTTATACGTAACTCATTTAATAATTTATTTTATTAATAATCTAAAGCTTAAGAAATATTTTGAATTTGTTTGGAGGGTCTTTCATTACCGACCCAGTAATGATAACACACATGATTAAACAAAGACAGAGGAGTGAAATGAAATGGACGGCCAAACATATGTGGAACAATTATAGGGTGAAATCTTCTAGAGTCATTTTAGATGGATCATGGATCTTCTCTCCTCCTCTCACCACCACATGATCGCCACCGAACTCGTGTCTCTGCAGTTTCTTTTTAAATCTCATTTGGTGAGCAAAGTGTCCATCTTAGGGGTAGGATTATTTATTCATTTATTTGTTTTCTTCTAAGCTGGGTTAGGATTAGTTTGGTAACAAAGGAGAAATCGAATTTTATTTCTTTCTTTCTTTTTTTTTTTTTTTTTTTTACTTTTTTGACATACATACATGTGTCTGTGTATATATATATATATATATTATTTGTGAATAATATGTTTAAAAATTATTAAAAAATCAATAAAAAAAACCCAAAAAAAATTATTTCTTCCATGTTACCAAATTACAGGAAAAACCCCAAAAAAAAAAAATTATTTCTTTCATGTGACCAAACTATAGTGTGCCATAGCTCAAACAATCCCGATCTCTTCTTTTCCTGAATAAAATTTTTAAGTTCCGGCTTTGTTTGTTTTAAATATAAAATAATTTCGTAAAAAAAAATTTTCACTTATAATTTATACATTGAAACGAGCGAAACCGATTTGTTATTTACCAAAAAAAAAAAAAAAAAAGAAATATGAGCATTCCACACATCTTTTAAAATAAAAAAAGATATATATATATATATATATATTTCCGATTTCTTTAAAGAAAAAATAAAATATAAATTTAGTATTAAATACAGATTTAGATAAGTTTTTAATTGTTTAATTTGTGTGGCTGTAATTGTTTATCTTTTTTTATGTCGATATTTTTAATATCTTTATTAATGTTGCTATCCATTAATATCACTCTTTTGGGCCTAAAGAAGAAGAGAAATTTTGGCCCAACATGAGATAGAGGGAGGGAGATAGAAATTTAGGAAAAGAGAAGAGTTATGAAGAGGGGAAAAGGAATGATGTTTGCACTTTTGGTTTAGATATGATTTTTCAAATTTTGATTCGTAGGTCATTGGAAGAATGTGTTTTTTTTTTTTTTGGGGGGGGGGGGTAGTGATTGACCAAGAAAAAGAATAATGAGAGAGTGGATAAGTGAATATATTTAAATTTTTTAATTATCAGTAAACTTAGCAAGTAAAAAAGAATATATATTTAATTGAAAAAAAATTATAATTTAATTTAAAATTTTGCTAAAAAAGGAGGGAGAGGAGGAAGGAATAGCATAGAAAACAAATATGGAAACCAAGTAGAATTTGAAAGTACGCAAAAATGAAAGATAATTGCGTGGTTTTAATATATATATAATATACATTGAGAGGAGAAATAAAAATGAATTGAGTTAAATTTTAACTTATTCGACTCTCAACTCAAGCTATTTATATTGGGGTTGAGCTCGAGTGCAATTCAAATTTTTACATAGGTTCAATCTCAGTTCAATAAAAAAAATTTATGCTTGAACTCAGCTCAATTAAATAAAAATAATGTCGTTTTAATCTAAAAGATAATAAATAAAATGTTATAAAAATATAATAAGAATGTTATAAAAAAATATAAAAATGTTATTAAATATATATATTATTTTATCAAATTAGCTCGCGAGTTTTCAAATCGAACTTTTTTAGACTCGATCTCAAACTCAAATCTAAAATGAATCACAAATTAAGTTTGATTCGACTTCATTCTAGTCACGAATTAGATTCAACTTCATCCGAAGCACGAATCAAACTCGAGCTTAAGTGTAATAGCTTGCAATTATCTCAGATTCATTTTCATCCCTAGTTCGGGGGGTTTACTTTATAACGGTTTGAATTAGAATGCTGGTAAATTCACGTGTAGTAAAGCGAGTGACATGATGCATATGGCTGCCGCCTGTCTTGTTGTTATAGCTCCAATTACTATGTGCAGTTCTACAATTTTGGAAACACAATTATTTGGTGGAAATTGAATATACCTAGTTTGATGTAAGAGCCAAAAAAATATAAGGTAGCGTACAAAATTTGGAGTCATTATGAATTTCAAGAATTGTGGTATCCTTTGCATTAAATCATACCAAGAATATATATATCATAATATATTTTTTATTTTTTATTTTATTAAGCTTAATTAAAATCATTTGAGTTGAAAATAATGAATTATCATAACATTTGATTAAGAAACCTAAAAACTTGATAACATCTGTATAAAAGATGCTTTGTCATTTTGTGAAAAAATTTTATTATTATTTTTTTATTGCATGTCAGTATTCATTAAATTACATAACTATCCTTTGTTTACATCTCTATTTAGTTCTTTGTTATTATCTATTTTTAAAATTAATTTTTAAATATAATCACTCAACTATGTTTTCTTTGTTGCAAATTAATTTTCAAAACACTGCATGAGAATAATCTATTTTTTTTCTTTCAAATAAATACGGAACGTGGCCTTAGCTGTGAGTTCCTTCAGTTTTATGTGCATCATTTAGGGAGTGTTTGGATGGTAAAAAAAATTAAAAAAAAAATGGTGTAAAAATGAGATATAGCAAAACTTGATTTTTGGTAACTTTTGTAACTTTTGATGGAGTTTAGTAAAAATTAAATAAATATATATATAGTGCCTATTTGAAGTGTTAAATTTTGGCAAAAAAAATTAAAAAGTAGATAAATTTTGAATTATCGAGTATTTAGTGTGTTTTTCAAAAGTGTAAAAAAATTTAAAAAGTTAGTAAAATTGAAAAAAAATTATAGATTTGTTATGTGAAAAAAAAAAGAAATTTGGAGATTTTTGATAATTTTTTTTGTACTTTTTAGTACTTTAAACTGGCACATAACAGTATTTGTATTTCTATGGTTCTTTTAATTAGTAGATGAGTAATCTGTGAAATCAGAAATTTAAATTAGAATAATTATTAAAATAATTTATTACAGATTAATCATTTTTAAATAAATAACGCACTAAAATGATAAATTTTACAAGAATACACTCCTTATATTATTTTAGCATAATTTTCTTGGTAAAATTTCTAATAAATAGCATTTTTCTTAATAAAATGCAAAATGAAATGAACATTAATACTTATAAGCGTATGTGTGTGTATATATATATATATATATAATTATATATGACCGTACATGCAGGAAACAGAAAGGTACAAGAAGATGATCCGGCGACATATGGATCTCCAAACGGTGCAGCGGAGGGTTGACAGAGGCTTCTACAAAGGTTCCACCAACAAGTTCTTCCGGGACCTCCTCCTCCTATTCAACAACGCCGTCGTCTTCTTCCGCAACAACTCTCCAGAGCACATCGCCGCCCTCCAAGTCCGGCAACTCGTAACCGACCAGATCGTTGCTGCCAGACCTAAATCCATGCCCCCGAAATCTGATTCGGACCGTATACGACCCGGTCCAAGGGCCGACAAAGCGCCAGCTCCTCCTCCTCCTCCAATTGCAGTCTGCCGAAGACGGATGGACAAAAAACAGCAACAGCAGCAGCAGCATTCGAGATTAAGGTCGTCGAATGGCGATGATAATAAGGTACTAATGGAGAAAAAGTGTGTCAAGAAACAAGTAGGGGTGAAAGAGAAGGTGGATTTGAGTAGGAGAAGTGGTTCTGGAACAAACAAGAAGGTCAGAAATGTAATTAAGAATCATTCGGAAGATGATGATGACGATGTTGATGATGAGTCAGAAATTAGGTTAGGAAAGAGGAAGATTGAAAGCTTGAAGAAAAAGAGTGGTGCTAGATCTGGTTTCTTGAAGAGAATGAAGCACAAGCCTCCGCCTAAGGAAGCGGAAGAGGACAGCACCGACAGCAACGACGGCGACGAAACATCAAACGATGAGGAGGAGGAGGAGGGCGGGAGAGAGAGGAGGAGGAGGAAAGGGGGGAACGGCGGAAGCAAGAGGGGAAGGCCGCCGAAGGGGTCACCGGGGGCAATAGATTCCGCCGGCAAGTTTGGGAAGGGGCGGAGGGAAGGTAGGGACCCGCCGACTGCGGCGGAATCAGGGCGGTCAAGGAAGCGTTCGAGGAGGTAATGATGGGAAAGAATTTTTGTTACGTCGGCATAGACAGGTAAATTATAAGAACTGGTGGTGATAGAGTAAAAAAGCCATGCCTATTTCCCTCCACAAAGAAGTTCTCTTTTGAAAACCGATAATAGTAATAATAATTAAAAAAAAGGGAAAGAAAAGAAAAGAAGAGAAGAGGGCAGAGAGACAGAATGTTTGTTGTTGTGGATACTTACTGTAGAATGACGTGACAGTCCTTTGCCAGCTGTTGTAAAAAATATTAGTTTTTTTTCTTTTTTATTTTTTTATTTACGTTAATTTATTTTTTTTCCAAATAAATACCAAAAGATAATACCATACAAATAGCGTTATCTAGAAAATTCTTTGCTAGTGGTTGTAAAAAGTTTGTTTCTTTTTTATTTTTTATTTTATTATTATTATTTTTTTTTATAACTGAGCAAGGCAATGTGATTATGCCTTACTTTCATATTACTTTCCTTTTTTAACTTTTTTAAAATGATTAAATTTATACTTTTATATTTTAAATATTTTTAAATTATGAAAGATAAAAATGTCAAATTAACAAAAAATTTAAAAATTTAACAACTAAAAAGTTAATAACTAATTACGAAAAGAATTAGTTTTTTTTTTTTTTTTTCATGTTAAGGTAGTGTTTAGAAAGTGAACAAGTTAATTATTAAAAAAAAAATTATTTGGAAAGAGAAAAAAAGATAATTTTTTAATTTTTTATTAATTTGACATTTTTATTTTTTATGATTTGAAAAAATTTAAAATATAAGAAGATAAATTTAATTATTTAAAAAAAAAGTCAATTTTGGATAATTAAAAGGTAGTTGGTCGGTTGCCAAAAACAACCTAAACTTTAAACAATTACCATAAAAAAAAATTAATAATGTTAAAGCCAAGCAAATTGTATATTCAAAACTTTGTAAGAATTTACATATTTTAGTTGAGGGTATACTACACTTGAACTCCCTAAATATTTACGTAATTATATATGAACCACCTCGACATTTAAAAATTATATTAATCTCTCTTATTTTGAAATGTTTGTAACACATACTCCCTTTCGTTACTATTTCACGTGACGCCGTTAATTTTAGTAGTGTAAAGTCGAATCTACCCCTCGTTTTAGTGGAATGGTATTAAACTGTCAACATTTATATATTTATATACAAGTGTGTGTGTGTATATATATATATATATATTCAAGTGTATATATATACACAGTCATGTGCTTTCCGGCTTCGCCGATGTCCAGTCATGGCTGCTGGTTCCGATCAGTTCAAGGATTTTTTTGGCCAATATATATATATATATATTTGCCTTCCCAACCCTCGCCTTCCGATCCGAGTCGTGCAAAAACTTTTAGTCAAAATTTTTTTCTTTTGAAATCTTTGAATTCGGGCGATCAAAATGCAAAGTAGCCATCTTCCTCTAATTCTGAAACCGAGGTAAGTTCATTGCCCTCTCTCTCTCTCTCTGGTATGTGTCTGAAGATTGCTCCTTCATTGATAATTTGGGGGTTCGAGAAAATTTCCCAATTTTGTTGCGAAATTCTTTTACATTTCTCATAAAAATCTAATTTTTTTTCTCAGCCTCTATGTCCCAGACTATTAAGACCTTCAATTTTATATAGATGATGACGAAATGTCCAGTTAGTTTTGTGACCCTTTCTCTAAGCATTAAACAACTATATATGTGTGTATATATATATGCATTTTTGTACACAGATATGCATACTTTCTTGCGTGCATATCCAATTTCTTATAGTTTTGACTATGTTATTTGAGCCTGAAAATTTTATTATTGATACAGATGATTTTGGTTGCGTTTTGTCGTTTTAGTAATTTTTTTTCCTCCGAATTGTGTATATTGGAAAATGATTTGCCTTCTCTCTCTCTGTGTAACTTCCTCTCTTTATAAAAACGAGGTAGCCCTTGGGGGTAATAAATTGAGGAGTAAAGTTCTGGGTGTTCCATATATAGGAGTGAAATGGTTGGTCGAGAAGGGTTGAAGACTGAGGACCTAAAATTGTGCTTTGAGAAGCTGAAGCTGGCATTTGGTGGTGTTGGTGGTGGCAACAGAGCCGAGATGGGTGGTGTTGGGGTGATCACCGAGTGGAAGGACATTCCCATGGAAGAAGATGGCTGCTCTGCGTTTAATGTCTCTAATTAGAGAAAATCGAGATCAGATTCTCAGATCTTTGGAATTTGAATTTTTTTTCTACACTGTGGATCTGGGATTTGGGTGTGGTTAGTTACCGATTTTTAAAGATGAATCCAAAGAATCAAAGAAAGAGAGAGTGGGGTGGAAAAGAAGTAAGAGAGAGAAAAACAGCTCATTGTGAATAAATGTTACGAGGATAAATTTGGTATATTAAAAAAAATTTATTTGAGGCCATCATTTTAATTGAAACCCTAATGGAATAGTAACGAAAGAGGTATGTGTTACAAACATTTCAAAATAAAGGAGATTAATGTAAATTTTAAATGTTGATGGGTCTATATATAATTATACAAATGTTTAAGAAGTCTAAATATAATTTATCCTTTAGTTTATATTTGCTCCGTTTGTGCATCTTTGAGGCGGTTTACAAGTTTGATATTTACCCTTTAGAGGTAAGTCTAATGTCATTTTGTTTTGAATTTTGTTTTGTTTTGTTTTTTTTTTTTTTTTTTTGTCTCACCTGCATAAAAAAATAATAATAAAAATAATAAAAAAATAACAAAGTGTCTCTCTGTCTCAATACATTAGTATTTTTCTGTGTTTAAAGGTACACAAGATAAGAAAAACTAAAAAAATTTCAGTCATTTATCAAATAACAAGCCAAACTTAGTCATTAGAGATATATATATATATATATATATATCTGTCAAATTAAAGATTTAATTTGTTATATAGATTTGACGAAACTAAATTTTTACTATCATAGTTTATAATTTTGGAAAAATTAATACTAATGTTGGTATATTGATATAAAACACTATTAATTTGTTTTCTATTTCCTAATAGCGAGTGAAGCTAAAATATCAATATGAAATTTTTAAGGTGAAACAGACAACTTTAGAATAAATAAGTTTTATAAAACTTACTCGTAAAATAAATAATTTAGAATTTAAAAGGATTGGGATTGGACAATCGGAACAATGATAACTTACTTGATATCGACTTCGTTCTCTTGGAAAAATGACGGATGAGTAATTTTGTGTATTTGGTGTGACAAAAAATTAATATAAATTAGTAAAAGTTATAGTTTTGTAATTTACACAAGTTAAAGTTTTATATAAATTTTTTATATTTTATTAAGATAACAATCCAAAATTGAATTTTAAATTGTAAGTTTACAATATCTTGTCTATTTTTTATTCAATAAGCTTTTGATACAGTATCATAATCCAGTAAGGATTTAGCGCGTTTGGAGTGATAAAAAGTAATAAAAATTGATAAAAGTTATAACTTTATAATTTGGACACTGAGAGAAAAAGTTAATTTTTTTTTTAAATTTTACTGATTTTTTTGTGAAATTTGATGCACCAAATGGATTAATTTAATCAGAAATATAATTTTATCAAATGAAAAAAAAATAACGATTATCTATTCTATATTATAATTTTCTGTCATCACATGACTAAATTCTAAAAAATAGCTCAGTTTTTAAAGCCAATAAGAAAAGAAAAAAACAAAACAAAAAGTGTTTCCGAACAACTATTAGGCTTCACAAGTTAATTGGGAAAAAAAAAAAGGAATAAAAAAATTTGAAAGACTACAAAATAGACGGTTTAAAAAAAAATGTGCGAATACCTCTAGAATAGCTACCTGATTAAAATTTTATGCGGTGTTAATTTTTTACTATCTCATATTTTGTCTGAAAATGCCATTTGTTTAACCTGAGAACTAATTTCCATCCCAATCTTTAGGCTGCGTTTGGCATAAAAAAAAAACTGAAAATCTCAATAAATCTCTAACAAAATCTTTTATTTTTAATTTTTCCGTTATTACTAATTTCAAAAAATTTCAATTTTTCGCTAAAAAATTAAAAAATATGGAAGTAGGTTATCCGAATGTATAATTTTTTTATACAATCATATTCTTCGTGTCAAGAACTTTCAAACGAGTGCTATTGTCGCTATTTTTTGTGAATTTTTTTGAATCCATGGGAACGGATTTGGCAAATCGTTCCCACGGTTTGCGAATTTTCAAAAAAAAGTAGCGCCAAAATCAACCCCAAACCACATTTTATCTCAATTTATCTTATTTTTTCTTACGCCAAACGGGCCTTAATAGGTTTGGTTTGGGATTTATACAATAAAATCTGAATCGTATATGGAATGACTAATAAAAACTTAATGCGACTATGAAACATGTTAATTTTATGGTCTGTTTGGTACGATGTAAAACGTTAAAAATTTTAAAAATTTTTAAAAACTTTTAAAAGTTATTCACTTTTTATTTAACTGTACAAATTACAAACTCACAAATTATCTCACTTTTTATTACTGCCACACTCCCTAAGTCATTCTAAGTTTAACCTGTTCCCATTTACACTTACTATTTTTATATCACAATAGTGCGCGAATGATACTTAATGGTATACAAATATTATTATTGTTATTATTATATATTTTTATTATTTTTTAAAATAAAATAATTAGTATTATTTTATTTTTTATAAATATAATTATGAGTTCTATTTTAGTTTTTATATTATTAGTATATTATTTTATAATATTAATTATGAGTTCTATTAATGGGTTCAACCTGCTTAAGTCAATCAATTAAATAAAACAGCTGTGGGTTGGAGAAATTTAACTCTCTGGCATTTCCTACCTATTATGGTCATGGTAAGATTTGACTAAACTCCCTTTGCCACCCTAACTTTGTAATGGTTTTTATTTTAGATTTATAAGGTAGTAACTACTGTTAATACATACATATATATATATATATATATACACACACACATTTTTTTTTTATAATTCATATATATATATATATGCCAAATCAATGATCTGATTTGTTGTATAGATTTAACGAAACTATATATACACACAGCCCATTGATTAAGATTAAAGTTTGTGTATAAACACAAATAATATTAGTGTATTTACCTTTCCTTTATAGAACAGATTTTTGAAGTTTAATGGTAAATGACAATTATAAATTAAAAATCTCAAACTCAATATGGAAATTACGTACTTTTATCTCTTCTTGCACATATGGTAAAAATGTGAATTAATTTTGAAGGAGGATTAGATAGGTAGGTATGTAAATGAATTAAATTAAGTTAAGTAATAGGGTATTTAAATTAGACTCGTTAATCATAACGAGTTTAAAAAATTGATCGAGATTTGATTATTTATTTTATGAGTCAAATTTGAGCGAACATCTTTTTAAATTTAGTTAAAACAGTTTGATATTTTATTATATTTATTGAGTTAAACTCTAATCGGACTCAATAATATAATAAGTTTCAAATTATAATTCAAGTAGATTCAAGCCAGGCTTGAGCAAAGTTATGACACAATTATAGGGGTCGTTTCGTTTGTTGAATTTCTCCAAAAAATTCTATAAATCTCTGTTAACTTTATATCACATCAACTTTTTCTCTCACTGTAAGCATTACGAACTCTCCCTAAACCACAATTTATCTCCTTTTTTCTTACTCCAAACAACCCCATAATTGACCAAGTCACAAGTAGTTTGATTTATTTTACAACGTTATATAATAAATTATAAGTCATTTAAAATAACAAAAATTAAGATAAATTAAAATAAAATGAGATAATTTGTGAGTTTATAATCCGTGTAATGAGATAAAAATTGAATAAATTTTTAAAATTTTTAAAACTTTTTAGTAAACTAAATGCACCCTATATTTAAAAAAATTGTGTTGCATAGCATCATATTGGTAATTATTTTTTACTTGAACACGGAATTATTTTTTGGAAGATTGTTATTTTGGCTAAAAACTCTGGTTTTCAATTTTTTTTTTTTTTTTTTTTGGAGCACACTGTCATTTTCAATTATCAACGAGGATGAGGGCTTCCCGTATAATCGAAATTATACTTAATTATCAAAAAAAAAAAAAGACGAGGATGAGGGCCAACTATCATTGACGGTCCAGATGGAATGATTAAATCAGTACCTTGCTCCATACCACATATGATCAGGTGGCCGCAAACATTGCCGTTGTTCACCAGTTTCACAAAATCAACTAGGCAAGCCCCAAAGCCTTAGTCACTTCACTCTCTTGGGTAACCAACATTTTAGTTTCTCTCTCTCTCTCTCTCTCTCTATAGTGTATGTATGATTTCAAGCTGTACGGTCGAGCCCATCACGGTTGAAACCAGTGATGGAGTAAAGCTACAGGGCAGAGTCTTCAAACCAACAGAAGAGATCAGAGACAACCTCGTTGTTATCTTGGTTCATCCATACTCCGTGTTGGGTGGTTGTCAAGGTCTCCTCAGAGGGATTGCTTCCGGGTTTGCTAGTGAAGGCTACAAAGCTGTGACCTTTGACATGAGAGGGGTTGGGAGATCCACAGGAAGGGCTTCTCTCACTGGCTTCAAGGAAATCAAAGATGTGATTGCTGTCTGCAAATGGGTCTGTGAGAATCTCTCCACTGATAGGATCCTGTTGGTGGGTTCTTCTGCTGGTATGATTTGATTTTATTGCCTTTTCTTGGTCCTTATTTTTTTGATTAGTGGGTAGTAATTGTTTGCTTAGTTTGATTGAGTTGTTATGACAAATTCCCAAAGTTTGAGCTTTTCAGTTTTCATGGCTTGTTGAATCAATATACCCTAATTGGTCTTGTTTCCTTTACTTAAAATAGGAATTAAGTTGTTTGTTACTTGATTTGGTGAATGACAGATTAGACCTAATGCTCCCACTGTGTGTTTAGGAGAGAAAAATAAAATAAAATAAAACATTAAGAAAAGAGAAATAATTATATTTTTTTTCTATTTGTTTATAAGTTTAGGAGGGAAAGAATAATAATTTTCTCTCTCTTTATTTGTGAGTTGAGAAGATATGGAAAGGAAAAAAAAAAAAAAAAAAAGAGTAGATTGTTATTTTATTATTAAATCCTTTGAGAAATTTAAGTGCAATCAATTTATTTAGTTTTAGGATATATTTGTAATTTAATTTTTCTAATTCTTTATTTTATATGCAAATATATCATTTTGAAAGTTTTATTAATTCACTTGTCTCTTCTCTCTATTTTTTCTCACTTTTGGGAAAAAAAAAATTTTAAAATTTTAGCACTCATTTTTCTTTCCATTTCTTTTCTTTTCTCTCCTAAAAAAAACTCACGAGCACGCTATTGATTCTAAAATGTTTTGTTTTCTCTTCTTTTCTTTCCATTTCACTCTATCCAAAGGAAAGAATTTATATATGTATGTATCGAAGTTTGGGACTGTTATAGTTAGTTTGATTTCTGGGAAGAGATCTTGGACTTACTCTTTGCGAGAGAACAATAATGTGTTTGAGGGGAATAGGTGGATGATGAATTATGTATGCAACCAATATATCAATCAGTATCTGAAAACACATATAAAGAGATAAGGGAAAGAAGAGCTAAAAAATAATGATTTTTTTAGCTGTTCAACATTAACCTACATCCACTCCCCAAAAGTCCTGTCTTTGCATTCTTCACTTCCTCTTCAAAGTGAGTACTCCAGGTGCTGATGATCTTTCACCAAGTCTTTTTAGTTGTTATACAATAACCACCCTCCAAACTTCACCCAAGTGTTATTCTCAAGAATACTCTGAAGTTACCTCTCAATACACATTCCACATTAAATTCAAAAGATTTACCCAAGCCTTACAAGATTATCCCACTCAACGATATGATAAAGCTTGAACAATGATTTCTCTCATTACAATATATCTCCAAAATTGAATAATCAAGATGAAGAATAAGTGGCTTTGCTCCATTTATGGGACTGTTTGCATATTGCCTTGAAGATTTGACACATTTGCTCCATGCTATGCACACTTCAGATGCTAGGAACATTCTGCTGGAAGGCCGACAAGGGGTTGACGCTATGCCTCTAGGTGTTGACAAGTGCTGACAAGGCATTGACACTATGCCTGTATTTTTTGACACCTAACCTTCTCTGACCTTCAAAACTCATGTTTTTCCATTCCAAACACCAAGATCAACCTCTTGAATCTGTCAGAATTCAAAAATACAGAAAATAAAAAGAAAATACAAAGAGAATAGAGAGAAGAGAGAAATTATGTTAATAGAGATTGATGATTGCAGGATACAAAAAAGTGCTTTTGTATAGGCAAAGAAATCACTAAAAATAAGGGGAAAAAATCATTATAGATTGATGTTTAGGTAAAGAAGAGAGATTCCAAGCTTGAACTTGTTGTCAAACCAGTCATATGTTAGAAGCTTAGATTCATAGATATTTCCAATAGGATTCACTAAATTTGAAACTGATGTCATGTTCTCATATCATGTGCAGAAATTTCGTCAGATCTTTTTCAGATATTAGGATGTTACAAAAAGTTGGATGCATCATCTATTTCACTTGTTTATCATCGTTTCTCTTGTGTCCATTGTGCTTCCCACTA
Organism: Vitellaria paradoxa; assembly: GCA_019916065.1. NCBI lineage: Eukaryota > Viridiplantae > Streptophyta > Magnoliopsida > Ericales > Sapotaceae > Vitellaria > Vitellaria paradoxa. The sequence goes on along the minus strand of CM034244.1, from coordinate 35,210,755 downwards.
AACTGTGAATGTGACTCAACATAAGACCACTGAGGTTCATGTATCCTGCAATCTGCAACAGAAACTGTTCCAGGTATACGTAGGGTTTTGAGCATGTATGAAGGGACAAGCTAATATGGTTTGATATGGGTTGGATGGGACATACTTGTAATAAAGTTAAATATTTTGTATGGGCTAATTTGAGAAAACTAATGAGGATAATTTTGAGGCTAAGGCATAAAATCTTTCGAAAGTTTGTTGATGTCTGCAACATAAGCAGTATAACAATGAAATTCGTTGGGTACGTAAGATTGGTTAATCATGGCGTTCGTCAACTCCTGTGAATTCAGATTGGTTGATGATTACGTATTAGATAAAGGGAGCAGTAAAATTTTCAGTTCATATAATGTGATCAAGCGTTTATGGCAGTTCATCTACATTAATGATATTGCAGCTGCGTTGTTTTGCATTTATTATTCAATGTAGACAATATTGAAATCAACATAAACTGATCTTCCTGTCTAACTTGAAATATTTGGTCAGATTTCTTTTTATGGGCAATGCTCCTTGAGTTTTGTTCCAGGTTATTCCGATAACGGAGATAATGTTTTTATTTTTTGGAGAAACTTAAGGCTTTAAACATTGGAAGAAAGATTTAGAGAATCATATATTTTCCCAATTTGGATAATTTAGTTGTGGATCTAATCTTATTATCCATCATATTGGCATATTGCTGATGGCATGAAACCATCAGGGTGTTATTTATGAAGACACTGGGGGTGCACATGCAATTATTACTTCATTTCTGCAATCAAACCAATAAAGGGTATAAAAGGAAATGACGTGATTAAAAAAATTTTTAAATGTGAAATTGGGGAAAATGTGTGATTCTCTAAATCTTTCTTCCACAACTAAATTATCCAAATTGTCCAAAACGGGGAAAATGTTTCCTATAATACCCAATTGGGGTGCACAGTGCACATGCAATTATTACTTCGTTTCTGCAATCAAACCAATAAAGGGCATAAAAGGAAATGACATGGTGGTTAAAAAAATTTTTAAATGTGAAATTACTCAATTAGGCATAGTATTTGGAAGTTAGTTAATTGAAAATTTGAAATTGATGGGAGGTTAAAGGGTATTATAGGAAACAAAAAAAAATGTCACCAAAATTGAGGCTTCATTAATTTTTAGCCTTCAACAATGTTGCCTTATATAATAGAATTGATTATATGACGATCGTACATTCAAGATAGAATGTTTTTTGTTTTCTTTTCCTGTCTACAATCTGAAGTATATGGAAATTGTGAGAGTATGAAGGAGTTCCACAATCAGTTTTGCATGCATTTATTTCTTAAATTTAAGTTTTAGGCCATTTTGTACGTTAATATGAGCTTACCATCCCATCTGCAAATAGTCATGGTGCACTGGAGATGCAGCAGACTTGCTTGCCTTCAGGAATGGTAGATGTGTATATTTTATGGATGTTGTCACAAAAATCAAAACAGTATATAACAAGCTGACAGGGAATGTCCTCATTCCCAGATGTCTAAAAATAGAATGGCAAGCCTGAATGAATTCTGCTCTGATCAAGGTGGCTTCAGTGGAATCATTTCCTCTACCAGCTCCTCGACATCAGATTGGTAACTTGGGGCATGCAGACAAATCGGGATCTCCTTTTACTTTTTTTTTGATATTGCAGTTAGGGGTGTCCAAGCTAGCTAGCGTGTACCTAGACTAATCCTCTTCCTTGTCCGGTCAAATGTAGGCCATCCATGCCAGAACTAGGGGATTCTTAAGAAAGAAATCTCTTGCAATCCGGGCCTCAAGAGGTACCCAGCTTTGAACGCATGACGTCCGGTTTTATGGCTCATCTGTGTCTTCACTGGGCTACTCCTTGGGGGTTACGGATCTCCTTTTATTGTATGGCAGTGCTGATAAGAATAAATTGTGGCTAGGAATTTAGTAAATAATGGCATGTGTATCATGTGGTGGTTATTACTGGGTTAATATTCAGTGATGAACTATTGCCTCTTGAATTTGTGTTGTGAATGACTTTCCCCATGATGGGTTGCCTGATGTTTGTTATAAGCTCATTTTGAAAGTAGTACACAAGGAGAACTTATTTGGTGGAAATGGGAGATTCTCAACTGGAACTAGTTATGGGCCTTATGGCTGCAAAGTTGTGTGATGCTCGATAATATAGTTGAATATCTCTACTTGTGTATTGACCAGATGTGTTGGCTGGCTAACCACTACAATTCAGAAAACTTCTAGATTTTGGTTCTATGCTGCTAGATGCCTATTGTCTTGTGAAAGACACGGATTTAGTGAGCATTGAGCAGTTTGTAAAAGCAAAAGCAAAAGTCCGATTTCATTTCTCTTGATGCTGTTTTTTCTTCTCTAGCTACATGGGTGCCAGTCTCATGTCTCTTGTTACTTGGTGAATATTGTTGTCCTTTTCCTCCAACAGATGGTTGATCTAGCTCAATTTTTCCAATACTAACCTGCATTGAAGTCTGTTTTCTAGTTTCTTGTTAATTATTTCCGGAATTACAGTTGCTATATCCTATGCACTTATGGTGGGCTTTGTTTGACATTATTATGAAATTCTGTTCCAGTCGGCTTCCGTCCCTCATTTTTTGGGGACAAGTCAATGAATGCTCCTTTGAGATAAATTTTTCATTTCTTAGATGAATAAGAGCGACTCTTATAACTGTCGTTAGTGTTCATTTAAAAAAAAAAAGGCTGGTAGCTATTAATTTTTTGGCTTTTTCTAAAATTACTAAATTTATCCTCTTACATTTGAAACTTTTTTAAACCTTGAAGAGCAAAAAGGTCAAATTAACAAAAAACTAAAAAGCTAGCTTCTTTTTGGGAAGGGAAAAAAGCTAGCTTTTTAATAGTTAATTAGTAGCCAGTTATAAAAAAAACTAGGTTTTTTTCTTCCCAAACTTTGGCGGGCATAGAATATTACTTCCATTTCAAATTTTATGGGACTGAAATTCCTCCTCTATTCCTTGGTGCAGGTGCCCCGATTTCAGGGTCTGCAGTCGATCATGCTAAACAAGTGGTGGGCTACGTAAGTTTAGGGTATCCGTTTGGATCGATCGCCTCAATCATCTTTGGACGACACCACAAAGCCATCCTTCAATCCCCGAAACCAAAACTGTTTGTAATGGGAACCCGGGATGGGTTTACCAGTGTAAAGCAGCTCAGGAGGAAACTCAATTCTGCCGCAGGTCGGGTTGAAACCCATCTAATGGAAGGGGTGAGCCACTTCCAGATGGAAGGTCCTGCTTATGATGCTCAAATGGTGAATCTCATCCTTGAATTCATTGCATCTTTGTAGGCATAGTTATCAGCTCGTAGTTCAGGGTGAAGTTGATCCTTGGATTCATTACATCTTTGTAGGCATACATACCAGCTAGCTCATGGGGCAACCTTAAAATATTAAGGCATGTATCCTCATCTAATGGCTTTCAATTGGCTATCAAACCTACCCTGCGTTGTGTTCTATTCATCCATGTGGTATGCTTGTTTTAGGCCCGATTGGATGGCCAAATTTTACGAAAAGCTACAAACGTTTAGCTGTTTTCGTTTTCTATGTGTTTATTTTGAAATTATAGATTTTGTAAAATTACGTCAACTTTTACAAAATTTTACCAATTTTTATTAATTTTCTAACAATTTTTCTAATCTAAACCGTTCTAACAAAGTATATCGACTTTGCTAGAATGGATTATATCAGAAAATCTGTTTATACATCCTATTAGAATGGATTGCATTAAAAAAAAAAAAAAATGAGTCGGTTTTTCAAACATCAAAAAGTGATTGACGTGTTATATTTTTTTTCACCTTTTTCTCTTCCAAATGCCCTTCTTGTTTTAGTGATTTAAGTCGATTTTGTCACATGGATTGGCAAAATCATTTTTTAAGATTGAGTTATTAATGCTAGTTTTATTTTTTATTTGATTTACATTTTTATTTTTTGTTTTTTATTTTTATTTTATGTGTTAAAAATTTTAAAACGAAAAAACAGAAAATATTCTGTTTTCTTTCCTTTGAGATGTTTCTTATTTTTTGTTAAAAAATTTTAAAACGACTTTTTGTCATTTTTCAGTGTAAACTCATTTTTTGTTTTTGAAAACAAATTTTAAAAACATAAGTAATTAAATAAATTTTAATCTATTTTCTTTATTTTTAAAAGTGTAAAATAAAAACAAAAAGTAAAAAATAAAAATAAAAAAATAAATCAAATGCCTAATTTATTTACATTTAAGTAACTAATTCCAAGGAAAATAGGGGGCAGCTGTCCGATATATTTACTTTTAAAAGTTCCATAAATTATTTACAATGCTCAGTGAAGCTTTCACTTGGCGAGCAGACCGGAGGACTATTTAGAGAGTTCCATACAAGAGAGACAAACAATTACAGAAGCAATCTTTTAAAAAGTTCCATAAATTAATTATCATCGAACAATTTTACAGGTGCATGTTTTGGTCTACGTCAAATTATAATGTAAAAGAAGCCAAAAGGAAGAGAAAGAAAAAGAACTTGAACCTAGCTTGTGGTACCGATTGAATTAGAGACCAAGCTCTCCGTTACATACATTTGGTCATCAAACTATAGTCAAATGTTGACACCATTGTGCTGATCATCAGATACAGCCTTTCCACCTGTGGCCGTCTTGTTGCCTTCTTATGAACCTTCAACTGCTTGACCTTCTCCCATATGATCAGAATGTTGTTTCCTCCATTTTTCTTGGTCCATCAATTGCCCTCGTGACAACTGATTCCCTCCATCTGCTTCAAAGCCCCAAAGAAGAAGAAGAAGAAGAAGAAGAGATTAAATGCAGCATCCACAAGTTCATACATTCACTAGAAAAAAAAATAATAAAAAAATAAAATTGTTAGATAAGAGCAAGGCACTACCCCGTGGTGCAGCGCACCAATCCAGATATGGCATTTGGTAATTTTCATAGAATGTTAAAAAGAAAATGAATAAAATATACCTACCCCTCTTTAATATTTGGATAATTATACTTAACACCCAGAATATTTAAAAGTTATAATTGTCTCACTTATTTTGAAATGTTGTTAACATTGACCCTCTTTTTATAAAATCAACTATTAAAACTTAACAAAAAATGTTAAAATAACTAACATTTTAAGTTTTTTTTTTTTTTGTCCATCACTTTTTCATATTTTTATCAGTTTTCTTTATAAAAACCCAAAAAAATAAGTCAAAAATAAGTAAAATAAAAATATTTTTAAGAATTTTTGTAAAGAAAGGAAGGAGTGAAACAAAGAAAAAAAAATACCTAAAATTTTCATTAATTTGATATTTTATATTTAAGTTTTAATTATTGATTTTATCAAAAGAGGGACAATGTTAATAATATTTCAAAATAAAGGAGGCAAGTATAACTACCCAAATGTTAAGAGGAGATAGGTGTAATTTATCCAAAGAAAATTAAATGGTGCACTACACCACGTGTCATGCTTATATTATATTGGTGCACTTGAAACCTATTTGTTCTGCAACTAATGAATGGAAATACAATTTTGAAATGTTCAGATAACTGATTCTGGTAACTACCTGTGCTGCTGTGATGGTGAAAGGGCTTACAAAGGGATGAGATGCATTGAGTTTGAGTTCCAACCGATGGGATAATCAAAGCAACCATTTGGAGCTCATTCTCCCAAATGAAAATGGAAATTTTAATTTCTTCACAAAATTTTTCAGAGCTACAAAAGATTACAACTAAAATATCCATAGGAAGCATGTGATGCTAGATACAATGTCAGACAAGAGTGTCTTTGTTTAGCTTTTGTAGTGCGGTTATATTCAGTCAACTATTACCACTCTCACCGTCAGAAGCACCTTCAAGCCTCGCAATTGCATCAATGAGGGATCGTTCATGCTTCTGCATTTTAGAGAACACATGATAACTGTCACAAGAGGGCCTGATGAAAAATTTACTACAAAATGATAGGTTGTTCTTACTTTGAGCACTTTCTTTGCTTTCTCAACTTCCAAAGGATCTGGATTGCTGACACTGAAAACTTTCTCCACCTAACAAAGCTCATTTTAGCGTGAAAAGATATATGAAAAATAAACAAATCACCATATTTGCTATTAGATGCAAAATGTTTGTGTTTCAGCCATACCTTCTTAATTAGAGAATTGGTATGTTTAAGTATTTCGATATCGCCCAAAGCCTTCTTTCCAATGACGTTTTGTGATGGTGAGAAATCTTTCTTGAGCTGGTCATTTGCTGTCACTCTACCTCTTCCAGCACCGGTAACAGCACCACCACGGGACAGACTTCTTAAATCCACAGCCAGGTCCATTCTGGCCAGCTCTATTAGAAATTTCAGGATTCTCACCTTCCCACCGAATGTCTTCGGGTGATATCTAATGTCAACAAATAATTCAATTAAGTCACAAGGACATTCGGGTGATATCTAATGTCAACAAATAATTCAATTAAGTCACAAGGGCAACACGCTGAAAGCAAGTCACATTGCCATAAAAGTGCAACAAACTAGGCAGCTCTCGTCTGGCATAATTCCTGTAAAACAATAATTCATGCTTGCAAGAACAGTTCCTATCCACCTGGGGGAGAGATTATTTATTTATTTATTTAGAAAAAAGGGATAATGCAAGTCCATCTCACCTTAAAACAATATTAAATGAAATAATATCTATGGTAATGATCCAACCACCAACACAGATAGGAATTCACAGCTGAAGGAGATGAACCAACTGGAAATATGGTGGGACAAGCGGATTTCTGGTAGCTGATGGAAGAAGAGCACAGGGAGGACACTGCCCCAAAATCTTTGCTCTGTGCAAAAGGCTCCCAGAGAACTCCCCACACCAATCTGTCATTGCCATGTTCTCTATATACATTGTCCCCTTTGCTACTCCAACTAACGAGGACATCCATAGTTTTATCCTTTCCCCCTGGGATGACTGTTGGCTGAAAAACATCTCACTAGTTTCCTAGATGGACCATGGGCTTTCTCTACCTTAGTCTTTTAGTTTATATTTGTCATTTACAAGCATACCATCTTCCAATTTTTTATTTCATGTACCAAAACAATCCACATTTCAGCCAAAACCGGTTTGGTCTAACATGGAGGACCTGGAATTTTTTGTGTTTCCATTGTTAAACTTCTATTTTCTTGTTAATGCGAGTCCAGCAGGATTTTTTGGATCATCTGGACAATGTGATCCACTTTCTCTGCTGTTGTTTATTTTGGTGATAGAAGCATTAAGTAGACTTATTCATAAGGCTTCCAAGGGTTGCAGTTAAGGTTTTGTAGTGGAAGGATTAGATCATAAAAATGTGGAGGTTTTCATCTTCAATTTTATGATGATTCTGTAATTTTTTATGGTGTTGATCCTCTTCAATTGGATCTTTTGTGCTGTGGGCTACTTTGCTTCAAGGTAGTATTAGTGCCAAAAGTAAATTTAGGCAAATCGGAGCTTTATCCGTGGAAGAAGCGTCTTGTTGTATAGATGAGTTGCCTAGAATTATAAAATGCAATGTTGCTTCTTCACGTTTGATGTACTTAGGGTTGCCTTTGAGAGCATCTTAAAAGGTAAAGAAGATTTTGAATGGGGTAATTGAGAAGTATCAAAGGAGATTGTTAGGTTGGAAGAGGTTTTGTTAGTTTTATTTTTGTAATTGGCAAATTAATGAACAAAACAATGATTTCAAACTTATATTTTTAGACATTTGACTAAGGTGTCAAAAGTATAAGTTTGAAGGTTTTTTGGAAAGTTTCTTAATGCGATATTAAAGATACTTTAAGGAGGGTTTCCTAATGTTTAAGGAGATTAGAAAGTTTCCTAAAAGATTTTGGAAGCAGCTAAAAAGTACAGAATGATAGCATTCAAGATCGATTTGTTGTTGGAAAGCTAGCTGGCTTTGCTAGGGAGTCCAGCATAGGTGGCATGCAATATGGAAGCTCACTGGATCACTCACTGGCATCGCTGGCTTCCTCGCTGGGTAAAACAGAATTCTTGGTAAGGCGGTGGAACCCTCACTAGCAAACTCACCCCAGCGAGATACTTATCCTCTTTAGGAAATTTATTGATTTGCTAGGATTCTTAAGTTGCTATTTATTGGAGCCTGCTCTTTTAAGGTTTCAAGATATAGAGAACGAGAATTACATTGTCTATGTTGCATCAAGAAGTTCTCATGTCATTACTTAGCTAAAAACACTACACACTTGAGTTTTTGATCCTCAAGGTTGAGAATTGGTCTTTCATTAGTGAGGGTTTATCATTGTGATATGAGCAAAGTCTTAACACAAATGATCAAGGGGTTTTCGACTGTGTAACCTTGTAGTTGTTGCTTTGCAACCCATTTTATATAGTAAACGATATTTGTGGTTTTCTCGATTTGAGTGCCACGTTTTAATTCGTGTGTTCTTTTAGTTTTCCGCACTTATTTGTTTAGTTTGTTTGATACTAACACTTCCCACATATTTTTCAAATTAGTATCAGAGCAGGTTCGGCTGTTTCAGTTATTCAAACTATCAAAGGCAAGATCTTGAGAAGCTAGCATTAATGGATCTATCGCATGAAAGAGGATTAAGTACTTGTCCCCCATGGTTCAATGATTCCAATTATGCCAATTGGAAGGCCCAAATGACTACGCATTTGATGTCTATGAATGTTAAAAGTCTAGACCGCCATTCAAAAAGGTTTGAGCACTCCCAAGATCAAAATTGAAGGTGTTGAAGAAGATAAGTGCATCGATCTCTGGACCGAAGAGGAATCAGAGAATGCTGAATACAACTTCAAGGCTATTAATGCAATTTTCGTAGCTATCAGCCCTGATGAGTTCCGAAAGATCTCCAGTTGTCAAAGCGCAAAAGAAGCCTAGTTGACTTTGGAATTGACACACGAGGGATCAAAGCTACAATGACTCACCACTGAGTTTGAAGAATTATGGATGGGAGAGTAAGAAACTTTTGACCATTTTTATGGACGGCTTATCCACATCATGAATTCCTGCTTCAATCTTGGTGAGCCCATCTCTACCCCTAAAATTATTAGAAAAATTCTCCGATCTCTTCCCTCCTCCTATGAGTCAAAGGTTACAATAATAGAAAAGATGAGAAATATAGATAAGATGATACTAGAAGATTTGGTTGGCTCTCTTCAAACTTTTGAAGCCAATGTGATAAAACCTAAAATGTCAAAAAAGATGGCTTTCAAGGCAATTAAAAAAGAAGTTGAAAGCCTCGTGGACAATGACAATTCTGACATGGAGGATAAGGAGATTGCCCCTTGCTAAGAAATTCAAATCACTTATTCAAAAACGATAGCCAAGTCAAATGCTCCACAAAAGAACGTCTTTAACAAGTCTGAAAAGAAAGGAAAAGCTTCAAACCCCCATAAAGACAATGAAGGCAAACAAGGAGGTTCAAAGAACAAAAGAATTCAGTGCTTCAAGTGTCATGACTATGATTCATATCTCCCAAGGATGCCCTAGTTGAAAGAAAAATCAGAAATTAAAGAAGAGCTTCAGTGTTACTTGGGATGACTCTGACGAAAAAACTACAAAAACTAAATCTGAAGACAAAGACTCCTCCAGCAACTTCACATTCGTCATGACATACTTAGATGAGAAGAACTTACCAGGTCTCACCAAATTCTACACAAACATGGGTAAGTCCAAATCTTCTCAAAATAGCTTTACTAAGGCTGGTGAGTGTTCTAATGTTAATTCAATTCATTCTTCCTCTTCCTTGTCTGATAATGAAGAATACATTAGTGAAGATGAAAAGTTTGAATTAATTGAAATAAATCAAAAGTTGTTGAATGAAAATAACATGTTGAAAGTTAATGTTCGAGTCCTGAAGAACGAAAAAGAGACTCTTGCAGCCCAACATAGTAAAGTTGAAGATGCTCTATACAAGCTTGAAAAGGAGTACAAGACTCTGAAAAATATAGATGTGGTACTCAGAGATCAGCTTGAAGAGAAAGAAAAAGAATGTGACAAAATTAAAAGTGAACTCTTTGAACTCCAAGAGAAGTTGAGCAAGCCTTCAAAAAATTTACATGAGATCTTGGGTTCACAACAAAAGACTACAGACAAGCGTGGACTGGGATTTGTTGAGATGAGCTATACAAAGGACTACAAAGCAAACTCGAATCCAAAAGCACTTGTGAAGGCTTCAACTCAACTTTCAGATCTTACAAATCAAGCCTCCACATCTGCTCCACCTCTAACGAAAGAATAAAAAAAAATCAAGTCCCATCCCAGCCAGCAAAAGGTAAGTCACGAGGTATATTTAATAAATCACCTTTTGTTCTAATTTGCCACCACTGTGGAATGCGTGGTCATATTCGACCAAACTATTTTAAGTTAGATGGTGTGCCTAGAAACTATTTTGACAATAATAAATGTTTTTATCCAAAATTGTCAAATTGATTTCAAATCCTTCAAGACTACCCTACCTCTTTTGATGCTACGTTTTTTACTCCTAAGGTGGTGAGAGGAGTTTCATACCAAAAAGAAAAATTTTAATTATTTCAAGAAAACCACTACTCCTATTAAAAAATCTTTTCAATCCAAGAATCCTCAGATAAAAATTCATGCAATTTGCGTTAGAAAGGATGATTTGAATGTATGTAAAACCCATATGCATGAAAAAGGTATAAATTTTTATGATAAATAAGGGTGTGCTTAATGTTTATTTTTTCCTAGTCTGTAATTACTTGTTGCAAGGTTTTAGGAGTAATGATTTGTTTTTTTGCTGCTTTATTTTTTGTTTATTATCTCTTGCCTCTGTTCTTTTGTTTTTGTTGGTAATTTTTATTGAAAAGTGTATTCTCTTTTTGGTACCTTTTTCTTAGCCTCTCTAACACCTTAGGTTTGAATTTTGTCAAACTTCCCTAGGTGTGTGTGGCATTACTTAATTTCTATTTATTAAAAAAGGGGGGGAGGGTAACTTGGACTGAGGGGCAGCATGAAAAATTATAAAGTTACATTTTATCTATCATGTACTTCTATTAATTGCATTTTTGGAATTTTAGAATAAATGGATTGAACACCATTAATGTGTGTTACTTGCTTTACTTAACTTCCTTTCTCATAACATACATTGCGTGTTCCTTATTATGCTTGTGATTCTCTAATATGTTAAAAACACAATATTGATTCTTACTTGGTAAAATGTCACACTATTTTTATACTTGCTCGATTGAATTTTCCTCCTTGTATTTATGTAGATATTGGGTTTAGGAAGAAAAAGCATGAAAAAAGGCTACCGGTGAGACCAGTAAGAAGCCCCTTAATGATATGTCGGTAATCAAAATAATCACCCTTTGAGAAAAGACGATTTAAAAGAAAAACTATTTACCCATAAATGTGTGAAAGCTGTCATGCAAAATAGATTGCAAAAAATAAATAAATAAATAAGAGGGAGACATAAGTTGAAAATGGTTAAATTTCTTTTTAATTTTATGCCCAATTGCAACATATGGTCTTTGGAGAGCATTTTATCCCCGCATTTGTAACTTTAGTGTCCTACCATATTTGGTTTGATCATTCTTAATTCACATGTGCACTTAGAGCGTCACTTGTATAGCCTTGAACATTATATATGAAGTAATGCTAAGGGAATTTAAGTATTTCAAGTTCATGCCTTAGTGTTTGTTCAGTTTATTTATTTTTTAATCTCCAAGAATAACATTAAATAGTGTGTGAGAAGATTGAAGTGTGAATTAATAACTTAATTGTTCTTACAAGGTTCAATTACTTCTCATTTATATAATTTCTTAATTTTTTTTATTTTATTTTTTTTGGGACACAATTTAGTGAATTTTGCAGGATTTTAAATCCACTGGTCGTTGGATATTTGGCTATAAGTTGGTAAGTAATGGGTGACAAAAAGAGGAAGACTTTGGGGTTTTTGGATTTGTTAACTTTATTGGTTAGTTGGACAATCCATTGTTGAAATAATCTAGTTGGTTAGTTGGATTGTTTGCATGTTTTTTGTTGTTGAATATTCTTCCCGTTTCCCTTATCTTAACTGATTCATGTTCCATCCTTCTCACTTCCTATTTTCTTGATTTCATATTTGTAAATTTTATGACAAAAATGGGGAGAATAGTTTGATTATATTATTTTAAACTTAATGCTTTTTACAAGGTGTTTTGTTTAAGTGGTGTGTAGGTTTATACAGGAACATTAATCAAAGAAGAATTTACAAGTTCACATATTGAGGGGGAGTTTAGCATCATTAAGTTTAAATATTGAGAAAAGTCATAATTTTTTAGATTGTATATAGTAGCATTGTTTTGTCACAAAATTACCAAAAAGGGAGATTGTTAGTTTTATTTTTGTAATTGGCAAATTAATGAACAAAACAATGATTTCAAACTTGTATTTTAGACATTTGGCTAAGGTGTTAAAAATATAGGTTTGAAGGTTTTTTGAAAAGTTGCCTAATGTGAGGTTGAAGATACTTTAAAGAAGGTTTCTTAATGTTCAAAGAGATTGGGAAGTTTCCCAAAAGATTTTTGAAGTAGCTAAAAAGTATAGAAGGACAAGTCACTGGGAACCTCACTGGGAAGTCCTTGGGTGTCATGCAATATGAAAGCTCGTTGGATCACTCGTTGGCATCACTGGCTTCCACGTTGGGTAAAACAGAATGCTTGTTAAAGCAGTGGAACCCTCAGTAGCAAGCTCGTCCCAGCTAGATACTTATCCTATTTAGAGAATTTGTTGGTTCACCAGGATTCTTGAAACTGCTATATATTAGAGCCTACTCCTAAGGTTTCAAGATACAGAAAACGAGAATTACATTGTCTACATTGCATCAAGAAGTTCTCACGTCATTACTTAGCCAAAAACACTACACATCTGGGGTTTTTGATCCTCGGGGTTGAAGATTGGTCTTTTACTAGTGAAGGTTTATCGTTGTGATAGGAGCAAAGTCTCAACACAAGGGATCGATGGGTTTTCGATTGTGTAACTTTGTGGTTATTGCTTTATAACCCGTTTTATATAGTGAAAGAAGTTTTTGATTTTTCCAATTTTGGTGCCACGTTTTAATTCGTGTGTTCTTTCATTTTTCTGCACTTATTTGTTTGGTTTGTTTGATACTAGCACTTCGCACATATTTTTTCAGGTTTTATCTATCAAAGGAGATTGTCAGGTTGGAGGTCCTTAGTGCGAAATCGATTTATTTAGCTTTAACTAAATGTGAAAACGCAAAGTTCCCTTGGAAGACTATTTGGTTGTTTGAAGCACCCCCGAAAATGGCTTCTTTCTATGTGGTGTTTAATTCACGATATAATCTTATTGTTATGACAGATTATTGTTAACTGACGTTGTCAATGGAAGAAGAGCGAAGAAGAGCGGTGAAACTATTGACCATCATAGTACATTCTAGATGCAATCTGCTTTCTACAAACATTAGAATTTGATATCATAAAAAAATTTCACAATCACACATTTTGTGCAAGAAGGAAATGTAGCTACATTTCATCCCAAACTATATGTTGTTCAAGCAGATTATCACTTGGATAATGGTGTAAATAATAAATACTCTGTAAGCAAATTACATAAATGAACAAGACTGGAGAAGATTCAACCTTTTCCGCACAAGCATTCATATATGGCAAGCAGAATTCTAGAATCAACTAAAATATGTTCATGAAAAAAAATATTAACCAAGGAGGAATTAGACCACATAGTTACTGAAAACTTGGGGAAAGCTCCATCTTTTACCTCTTTGAGATTGACCCATTCCCATGTTGCATCTGCTGTAGTAATATCAAAAACCAAAGCATGGCGGCCCTGGCAGTTTTTTGTAATTAGTATCTTCAAGCCCACCATTAAAGCAGTATTATTAAATAAACAGCCAGATATACCTCAAGAGGATTATAGTAAGTTATGACAGTCTCGTAGAAGTTATTATCTTCAGGCCACCTTGTCCAAACTTTCCTTCCAATTAATGGATCAAGGTTTGCTGCTTCAGCAGGTTCATTTACTGCAAAGGCACCTGAAGAACCATAGTTTGGAACTTGGGCCCTTCCCGTGAAACCTGTAGAAGGGTACTGCATATATTTTATTGAGGATGCAATAAGAAATGAATAACCTGAATAACAAATACAGAAGACAATGGAACACAGGGCATATCAATTTATCATCTATGTAAGAAACCTAAAATAAAAACTATAAATCTTACTAATTTTGGCTTCTTGCCCCTAGCTTTAGAGGCTGGACCTCGTTTCAAGGCTGACAATGATGGCTGCATGGATGAATGCAATGCAGGGGATGGTACACCAACGGATAAATAAGCTGCCGATAGTGATGTCTTTTGTTTCTTATGCGATGCTGAAACAGTAGGACTACGCACAGAATCATGAATAGGCTGGCTACTGCTAAGCATGCCAGGTTGGAGCCCCCTTGCCTTCCTCCACTCCCTAGTGAAAACATTGAACACACTCCCATAAAAATGAGAAGCTGACATGATGACATCTACAAGACACCTGATGAACCATTCTCATAAATAGAATATCATACTACTATCAGACCTTATCCTCCTGATGATATCATCAGCATTAACCCTGGCTAGAAGCTCTCTGTGTTCCTCATCTGATACCCTCAATTCTTTTCTAAGTTCAGTAATCAAACTTTCTTTCTCCTAGAATTTACCAAATGAAGGGTTTTTAATCGATTCAACACAATTCAAAACATTAGATATAATGACTACACATTAGAACAGTAATCCATACCCAAGTAATGGCATCAGATTGGGCTTTAAAGGCTCGAAGCACTGAACTATATGCTTCTTGTTCTATCTGGTGGATCTGGGTCTCCATATCATTTATGAATCCAAGAATATTGGGCAGCACCAAGACCTACAGATCTTACAATCCCAGCAGCACGGCCCCTCCTCGGAAATCTATTTTGATGTGATGGAGGAAGGTCATCATCTGTACCTGCACTTGTTTAAAAAGAATCATTAAATTACACGCACAAGTTTTCCTGAGTTTGGCACCAAAAAAAACTAGTAATGATATCTCAAGGAAGAAAAATCATTACACCAACTACAAGAACATACCAAAGACTCAAAAGTGAACTGGCTATTAACAAGTGCAATGACTTTTGACTCTTGGACTCCTTCAAGCAACTATAAGGTTAATTCAGTGGCCACTTGTTGATTCTGTAACTCATAAGAAACAAGTCAAATATGAGGGTTTAAAAAATTTGCAACTGTATATTTAACTTTTGGCCTGGTGCAATGTCTCAGGTTTACCTGTTGAAGGTCACTAATATTCTTACTAAAAAATGGCCACCAAAAAAAAAAAAATCAAGTTGAAGCAATTCCCAAAGAAAACGCCATTAGTTATTTTCAATATGCAGCCAACTATAACATGAGAAAGTTACCAAAAAGGGATAAATGCCATTAGTATTTTCACCATGAAATTAGATTGTTTTTGAAGATAGATTGCTATATTAGAAGCCAACTTTTACGCTTTTTGAACCATGGAGACAACGTTGATAAATGGTGAAAATCAATGACTAAGATAAATGGCCTATTGCTTAGATACTTATGAGTAAAAAGTACAACTGAATTGGGATCGAATGATAGTGTACGCGATGAAGGATTCAAGGGTCAGATGAGAAAGATGAAGTCTTGTGTTAGTTTGGTAAATGATTAATTTGGGAGGGCTAGTGGGTTTTGGTCATGATAGTGGGTCAAGCATTGCCTTGGACGTGGAATGAAGGTCAGATGAGAAAGTTGAAGCCTGCGTTGCATGAAGGATATGAGTAAGGATAATGATTGAAGCCTGTGTTGCATGAAGGATATAAGTAAGGATAATGATTGCATGGTTAGTTACTTACAATCTTGTTACCCCTTTTAGTATATAGGATGTTTAATGGGTTTGTGTTATCAGCTCATTTAAACACATTTCTTAAGCAAATATATAAATATCTATATCACCTATCAGATTATAACTGTTTCAGTCTTTCAATTAGACTCAAAACCATTTAGTTCATTTAATTTGATCAGTTCATGGGTTTGGGTATTGTTGCCAACTCTGCTAATGATTATCTCCCAAGTCCAAACACAAAAGCAGTACTTAACATAACTCTAGTAGTGAGTGCTGAATAGTATATAAAAATAATCCTATCACACTTCAGTAACAAATTGTAGAGCGAACTCAATTGATGTTATTGAAGGAAACATTAGTATGTAACTTGGATTGTTTATTGCAATGCGAAGTTTCTCATTGGATTATGACCAACAAAATCTTTTCATGCGCATGATTTTTCAACAACACAATAAATTAAATTAAATAAACAGAAAAGAAATAAACTGAAAATTAAATGATCAATGAGTTAAACAAACAAACATAAAGTAGCCATTTGGTATCTCCAACTCAGAAAGCAATTAAGAAATGTCTAGCCCATCTATATCAACAAAAAACTTACATGGGAGCCTGTTGCATTGCAGGCTGCAAAATTTCGTGAATCCAAAAATGGTTTTGGGAGTACCAATGATATAAGCCAACCAGGGTACTCAGCAAAATGTTGTGCCGGGAATCCTCCAATAGAAATACCATAAAGATGTACCTGTTAATTAATCAATATATATCGATCAGACTACTTGTGCCATCAAGAACTAATGTCATAACAAATGTCAACAGAATTAAGCAGTTTGTATAAATCTCAGGAAAACACATCCTTCTTGTGAACTGTGACTGATGTGTTTCAATGTTGTGGTCTATGAATTGCAATGCCTTCTTCCTCCACCAACCAATTTGCTCAACGTGTATTCTCAACTGATTATCCAATCAGCCATTATTTTTTTTTATTTTATATGTAAAAGGGAATCCTAATTTCATATATTTATACTAATTCTTGATTTCAAGTTTTATTTTTTGACCAATCATCCATGATAGTATACCCATAATATTACCAATCATACAGAGTGTAAATAAATCACATTCACACAACAAGGTGATACTTCTGGGACAAGAAGTTCTATAAATTCAGAAAGGGTTATGGCTTCCTATGTTTTGCAAAGGATATCACATTGGCCATGCACATCTTATTCCTTTCATATAATGCAAACAAAGTTGCATATCATATAAAATACATAAATTTTGCTACTTATTATCAGATGCAAAATGAAGGGAACACAGATCACATTTCCTTCATTTACCAATGAGATATTATCAGTGCCTCTACTTTGTTATCAAATGCAAAATGAAGGGAACACCAGTCATGATTCCTTCATTTACCTGTGAGGTATTATCAATGCCTCCTGTCTCTTTCAAATGATATCTTAGCCAATGCTAGCCAAGAGGAAATAAAAGTTAGGATGATGTGACATCAGCATGAGATTCTAGCTTCCACCATGCATTATTGTCTTCTTTCTGCAAAAAATCATCATCTTCACTGGAAGAAAAGCCTTCAATTTCTGAATCCCAGCTCTCTGTGTCAAACTCATCATCCAGACCATATAGTTTTCTATCCCTTTCTGGGTCATAGGTCCACTCCAACCTCTTCAAAACATCACGATCCTTCCACCGGCCCACAACTGATCCGGCCTCCTTCTTCGCCTTTCCCATTATGATTTCCTGCCATGAAAATCCAACATCTGCATTTCTCTTAAGCGCCCCATCATTGCTATCACCAACAACAACTGTCTTGAAACACCTCAACCTCGCCTCCTTCAAAACCCCCACAAAATCAGAATCATCTGACACAAGGACCAAACACTCAACCCTCCTCTTATCCATCATATCCACCATATGATTCCTCAGCTCAATGTCTGCTGCTTGCGGCCTATCCAATACAGTCCTAACCCAAAAACCAGCCTGTTTCAACTCATCTGCCAATCCATACCCGACTTTAGGAGTCAAAACATCCCTTGCAGCACTCTTATATTTCTCCATCTTCATTGCAAACTTTGCCACTAACTTCAACCTTCTTTTCCCTCTTGCCGACTCTATCTGATTCGACCTCTTCATCTGTTCACGCTCATGAATTTGCTTAAAATGATTAACGAGCCTATCGTTGGTATAAAACTTCCTCCCACAAACTCGACATAAATATGGTTCAACCCGCTTAACAATACCTTTATTTTCCAACTGATTCAATACCTTCCTTTCTTTCCTTAGTTCCCGAACCTCTGGGGGAACATAACTAAATGAGCGGTGATTGGCATAAGCTATCATGTATCGAACTACACCGAGCTCTGCCACCGCCTTCTTTAGCCTAACAGCAGCTTCATATGGACGAAATGATTTTGGTGGCTTGTTATCCAAATCCCAGAAAATTGCCACATTGTGTTGGGGGACTTTTTTCACCAAAGACATTGATGGGTCAGAAGGAACAAAATTCTGGTTTGACTCAAAATGACAATATCTATAAAACACAATACATGGACTTAGGGTCTGCAGTTTTCTAGATTGTATGGCGTGGAATATCTTAGAACTTTCAGCAAAACCCACCATACCCAAATTTTTGTTTTTCCGTATATTTATGATTTGCAGGTAAAAGATTTGGAAATGAATCGAGATGAAAAAACCACTTTTAGGGATCTTTGTAAAGAGGAATTGAGACTTGAAGACTTGTAAAGACACGATTCGATGCTGATTTCGACTGTCCGTATACTCGCTTTACTAGTATGAAAACCCACCAGAGCAGCAAGTCAATTGGTCGATCGATCGACTGATTCCTCTCCGTATCGCCAGCTGTTCTGCTACAAGTTATGGCAGAGGTGATGGGGGAAGAGACGAACCTTGTGGATAGCACTGCTTATACTTAACGATCAATTGATGGAATCCACCTTCAACTGAAGCTAAGAGGGGGCTGAAGATGGAGTGGAATTGGTATGCCATGGCGCTAGAACTGGGGATTGATGCAAGTGAGGGGGAGCGGAAACGACATTGTTTTAAGGCCGAACACGACGTCGTTTTACTCAACTTCAGCCGCTGAAGTCAGGGGTGACTTCAGCCCCCTTCTTCGGACATTTTGAAGCTGATATATGATCTTGTTGTGTAAAAGAAGTATTTCGTATGGGGTCCTATAGGCAGCTAATTAGCGTCAAACTCCTGGTTCCACTGTTCAAGCTCTTCCCACCTGCTTCTCTGCAGGCTCGGTCTGATACCAGCCATTGCGCCTTTTGAAAATCTCCATATTTTTATGGCCTCCCCTGGTACAAAAATACAGAGAAAACATGAGTTCCAACAAAAATACTTGAAACCATTGCATTAGTTTATCAAAGTCAAAAACTGAACACCATGCAGGTGATCAAAGTGATAATTCCAACAATGTTGCACCCATATATTTTGGTGAAGAAAAGAAAAGGACAAGTAAGAAAAAAATCCTAAACAACAAGGTTCAAAAGTAAATAACCCAAAAATAGAAAGTAACCCAAGAATGGGCAATGTTGTTTGGGAACAGATTATTACATTTGTAAAAGTCCTAATAGCAGTTCAAACGGTCTCTTGGTATAGTTTCTTCTCCTCATTTTCTTCACTTCTAGCCTAACTCCAGAACTAAGGGTTTCTCGACTTTCCAACCCTCATATGAGTTTCTTAATTCCCAATCCCAACCAATTCTCTTGAGCATTTAAATCTAGTGACATTTTGATCTCAAGGAAAATTAAATGCACCACCACACCTAGGGAAAGAGGTGCAAACCACTATTGGAGACTAGTGACTTCTAACCCTCCCCATGGTTGGGCAACTACCCAATGTAGATGGTACAATGTTGTCATCTGTTGTTTGCACTGCTCTGAACAACCCCTAATTCCTCACCTAAACCAAACCATACCAAACCAAGCCTTTTCCCACCAGGTGGGGTCAGCTATATAGATTTGTCGACGCCAATTAGATCTGTTTAGGGCCATGTCCTGACCCTAATTCCTCACCTCTCACTCCCAAATCCTGACCCTTTCATCATCCATACAAGCTTCAGTAGCTTGTATATTTTACCATGCTTCTCAGCACAAAAGTTAGATCTAATCTAGCACCAACTAAAGCACTTTGCTGCTGCGCTACGCTAGTTTTGGGCTTAGTTTTTCCATTTTATAAGTAATTTTGGCCTCACTACTTTAGCGAGTGTTACAAAAATAAAAAATAAAAAAACAAACTGCTAAGTAGAACTCGGAACACTAATTTTGAACCCACCACACATTTACAGAATTTATATTACTTCCATGGGAATTAAAACTAGAAGAAACTCATAAAGGGTGCCCCAACAATGACATATGGACAATCAGAGTAAATCATTTTAATAAACAAAAACTAGAATAAAAAGAACACCATAAACAGGAAGTTTGCCCAGTAACTATAAAGATTGAAAAGCTAAAATGGTTACATTCTCCGCAAATAATTGTAACTGTGTGATTGTGGCAATACAAATCAAGCAAATATTGCTATTTCACATCAATTGAATGCCATTATGCTTCCCAGTCAATATATGACAAACATAACTGATAGGGCTGTGCAATTTTAGGAGATTCACATGTCTAGTAAATAACATTAAACTCCAAGTCCATTGTCTCTCTCTATTGGTTTTGTCTGAGAAGAAGAAGGGTGGAAGAATAATGCAGTGAAGAAATCTCTTAAAAAAAAATCAATTACATATTATTCTTCACCAAAAAAAAAAAAAATCAAATATTGAACACAAATTTAAAAAGAAATAAATCGAAACCCTAGAGAATAATTTGAAGGTGGAACACGGATCACAACGAGATAAAAGGATGGTCTCAGAATGCAAATAGGGTTTCTTCTTGTCAAATTAATGGAGGTCAATGTGTAAGAAACTATGAGAATTGAAAGAACAGAGGCACAAGATGAAGATTCTTACCGGAGAGCAAGAAGCAAAAGTGAAACACAATGAGAAAGGGCATATATTCAGAGGCTATCAATTAATTGAAGACAGATTGAGGAGGCTCCGACGCTTTTCACCAGGTGAAGCCCTTTTTGCTGTTACTGTGCAAGAAAGCAGCAACAAAAAGCAAATCCTTAGATTCCATCTACATATACGTATATATATAATACAAACCATCAGTATATAGAGATTCCAAATGAATATCAAACAAAAGAATTGAAATTTTCATTTGCTTACAAAAGAGAAAGTCCAGTGATGGAGCAAGACGAAGGTTTCTCTCTCTCACTAGACGAAGCTTTCGCTCCTCGCTGTTGGAAGAAAAATAGGGCCAAAAAAAAAAAAAATCAAATGGCGCCGTTTCACTTACGACCGCAGCAATTGCAGTCGACCCCGACTGCAGCCCCCCCACGTCCTATTAAGAGACCCACTGCTCTAACCTAAAGCTACTCCAACTTCATCTTCACCTGTAGCAGCACCCATTTGGCTCCCATCTTACATGCCTAATACTTCCTTCCTCTAACCTTCCATTGAAAACCAACAAAATAACCTACCAGCACACAACACTGTTGATTAAAGCTCCAATAGGTACTCACTCCCTTCTCACAGAACCATGCATGAGACTTCGGCATCATACGGCTTTGTCCCTCGTCAGCCCTTGTCATTAAACCTGTATCTATCCATGGTTTTCAAGTCTAGATTCTCGAATCTTTTGCTTCTCGAGTGCACTTTCATATAAAATGACCTTTCAAAAGTTCATCTTTGTTCGGTTAACTATATCCTCATGCCATTACCCCTACAATCTTCAAGAATTTAAAACCCAATCTTTTGTGCACCATCAGCCACAAAAGCTAACTAAAGTAGAAACAGTCAAGGCACGACTACACTTGCAGTAAAGATTTCAATGGCCCCAATTTACTAGTCCATATTTAAGAAATACAGATATGAAAACGCAATATGGATACACGAAACAGATACACGAATACATCAACTTAAAAAATTATCAAGACATGACAAAGAAAGACATATTAACAAATAATTTTATTTATATATACATGAAAATTTTATTTTTTATTCACTTCTATATTAAAAATATATTTACAAATAAATTAAAAGTTTTAGATCTTAAAAGTTCCTAAAAAGAAAGAAGTAAAGGAAAATTAACTAACCAAACCAAACCAAACCTTTTCCCACTAGGTGGGGTCGGCTATATGGATTTGTCGACGCCAATTAGATCTGTTTAGGGCCATATCCTCCGATAGATCTAGATAGGCAAAGTCATGTTTACTGAAAATTAACTAACAAATATAAAATAATATTTTTTAATTTATTATTAATTCCATGTTTTCTCATTAATTCGATTTTTTTACAAAAACACAGCGTGTTTCTTCTAGTGGCGTCTGTACTTCTTAGGTCCATTTCGAGAATTTTACAGTTACTCGATCCAGCTTTGAGTTGCCAAATCATAGTATGATCACATGCAAGAAGTACAATTCTACAGCAAAATAATTTAGAAATATTATCCAAGTAAGGAATCTGAATGTTGAAACAGTAGAACGAGTTATCACCGAAATCAAGCCCTACACCCTAATTCCTTCACCATTCAAAACCAGTAAAAAATAATATGGAAAGCCAAATCCTAGTTCAGAAATATAAATCTTGTAAAACCCTATAAAGTTAAAGATACTGTCTTTGAAGTTAGACTCACCACTGCTATCAGATAGGCAGTACTCCATGGAAGCTTATACAAAAACCAAGATCTTTAGTGCACCAAAAAAAACCCTAGACCAAAAAGCACGACCCAAGAGCCAAAATTCAAGCTTAATTGTAATAGCGAGCGACAACAAAAGGTAAACACACTAAAATCTGCAAATCTGCAAATTAAAAAAAAAAAAAAACAGACTTAGCGTTCAATCAAAGTAAATATATACACATACATCCGTGTGTGTGTGTGTGAGAAGAAGTTCAAATAATTTGCGCACCTGGGATCTTCGTTCCCTTAGGCTTTGAAGAGGGATAAGAGCAAAGACACAGAGAGTGTGAGGGAGTGGTGGCTCCTGGCGATCGATAGGGGTTTTACTTTTGGTGGTTCTTCAATAGAAAGACGATAAGAAGAATGCGAGCGACACAGGGATCTCAAAGTTCGTCCGCTGATCGAAACAGGGGAGCAGCACAGGAGGAAGAGGAAGGACGTCGTTTCGACAAGGAGGGCAGCTGAACGGCACGGTTTTGATAACGTTTCCTTGACACATTATCTATGCTATTGGTTGTACGGAATCATGAAAATTTGTGGAGATTCGTAAAAATTTTACCTCGTAATTAGTGTAATAAAAAATTTTAAATAGATTTACGCTGAAAATTTAATTTTTAGTAATTTTTAATATTAGTTATTAAAAGTTGATAGGTTTATATTGGAAATCAATAAATTTATGCCTAAAATTATAAATTTATGCCAAATATTTTTTTACTAAACGGTACCTTAATTTAGGTGAATTTTTTTGCTCTTCTGTTAATATCCCTCAACTTCTCACAATTATTAATATATTTTTACATTTTTGTTTTTAAATGTTACTTAATTATAAATTATTTACTTAAATAATACCGTTTAAAACTAACTATTTAATATTTTATAAGTATTTCAATATATTTTTATTTTAAATTTATTTGATAATTTATTTAAAAAATATAAATTCACTTGAAAATAAAAAATCACACACATAATTGTGGCCACATCTACTGTCTAAAATTATAGAGATGAACCTATTTGTATTTTATTAATGGCTTATTCCACTCCATGTTACTTTTTTTATTAAGTAAAATTATAAAATTGCTTCTTTTTGACTATTTATTCTTATGCCTGATTTAAAATTACTTCATTTCAATTAGTTATTTTTACATCTAATTTGAAATAACATAATTGACATTTGTAAATAAACATTTATAAATTTGGACAAGTACCCTAATGTCTAGTTTGGCACAAGAAAAAAAAATGTTTTAAAAACTAGAATAATTTATTTACATTTATATTTTTAACTAGCGTACAAAAATAATTTTTATTTTCATTACAAACTTTTCTCATTTAAATTTTTATCATCATCCTAATGCCATTTAGTAGGGATCTACACATCAATCTATTAAAAAATTAACTTTTAAGGAGTAAATAATTCAAAAACTTAGTTTGAATTGTTTGTAATAAAAAAAATTTTAATAAAACATTATCAATTTTTATCGCATTAAGGTTGTTGTATATATTGTATATTTTAACAAAGACTTAACTTAGAATAAGTTACATGGTTATTTTTATTAGTTCCCATTTTTTATGCTATCTTTCCCAAACCATAAATTTTGGATCGTGACATTTTATCAATAAAAAACTTGACATATTATGTATATTGCACTAGGCAACACTGTTAATAATTGAAAAGTCTCAAAATATTCACTATTAAAACGAGATATTCATTTTTATACCTATTATCCTAAATTTGAAAATCAATTATATTGTTAAACTCAAAAAAAAAAAAAAACTATTTTTACACTCATTATATTTTATACTAAAAAAACGACATAAATTTTGTACTATTTGTTCTTCACACTCTTTATATTCTATCCATTGACTCAGTTGGATTATAAATGAGTGTTTCATATTTTTACCAAAAGAACTTAATATCGTTGAAAATTTTACTTAATATATAGTACGACGTGCATAAATATAGTTATTTTATGTTTTAAATATGTTAATAATTTTTGCATTGAATATAGGATATAAAAATTATAACATCTACTAAATTTCTAGCCACATTGGACTACATACATGAGTTAATACTTTATATTCAATAATACTAGAATATTTTCAGTTTTTTAAATTAATTTATCAAAATTTTACTATTATCTAAGTTCTAATGTATTTTTACAAAATTTTTTATTTCCAAAGTTTAACGTGTTTGCAAAATTTTAGCATCACTTTGATTTTAATTAGTTAAAGAACTAAAAAGATCTTATTATTGATGCCATTAACTACTCATACTTTTATTTTATTTTATTAGTTATGTTTTATTATAAATTCCTAAACTAACCCTAATTGCTAACATACTATCCAATAACCTTCTTGAAGTTCAAATCAATACTTCAATTTGTAGTTATTTATTGAATAGTTAAAAATATAAAATGTTGATTTTCACAACTTATTGGTCAAATTTTATATTTCCAAAGTTCTAACTTATTTCTAAAGTAATAAAATTTATTGGTCAACTTTTATATTTCCAAAGTTCTAATCAAATTATAAAATTATAAAATTTCAATTTGGCCATTAACAAGACTAAAATATATTTTACTATTTAAAAGTAATGTAAACTTGCTTCAAACTTGATTAAAATATTACTGTTTATAGAAAAAATAAGAACTTTTAATTAGGTGGTGTTTGATTTGAAAAAAAATTAAAATTAAAAATTAATGTAAAAATGATATGTGATGAAATTTGATTGAAAAAATTTAAAACAATTTGTAAAAAATTATATTTTCAATTTTTTGGGACCTAAAGAACCTCTAAGAATCAATAAAATAAGAGTTCATTGTGGTTAATTTTTTTTTTCTTTTTGGTTTTTTTTATAGTAGTATTTGGTATTATAAATATAAATTCCACAACAACGAACAAATTCAAATTGAATAATTCAAATACAATAAAATACTATAGAAACAGAAGAAAGCTTAAAACACGATATTATCGCTTTCCTAAATATGTTATTTGCGCCCACTCCTCTTTGAGTTTGCTGATGAAATCTTTTGCAAATAGTTTTAGTGGATATGACAAATCTTTGAGCAAACTATACACAACAACTAGTAAAGAAAACTCAGATAGGAACAAAAGGTAAAGTTTTGATCATCTTCTCCAAAGATAAAAAAATCAAGTTATTCTATTTTTTTTTCTTAAACTTTTAACTTCCAAATTAAGTGTAATATTTATAGGCATAAGTTGGTTAAAGTGTGAAAGGAAACAACTTTTAACAAATAGGCACAAGTTGGTTGAATTTTAAAAAGAAATAACTTCAGCAAAAAGACATGAGTTAATTGAATTTTGAAAGGAAACAACTTTTCAAAAGGACATGAACAAAGAAAAAAAAAAAAAAAAAACAACCTTTCAAAAGGACACGAGTTGATTTAATTTATTTTGAACAACAAAATTTTCTAACAATCTCCTACTTGTTCAAACATAGATTAATATCCTAAGAGAAGAAGATCAATATATGTTTATGCATAAAATAATGTATCTTTCAATTTAAACATTACGTTAGTATAGCAGCACAAAATGAAATCAAAATCCCAGGTAGTGTAAAGCTTTGAACAATTTATTCCCTGTGAATTCATCAGCGTTATTATACACATAAATATTACATCTTTTATTCCACTCAATATCTTGCTCATCACTATTAAGGCTACTTGTTATTCAAATTCATAAACTTTTACGAGAGTAACTCCTAACCTCTTAATTGAAGCGGCACCACTTCGAAGCTTATATAGGCAAAATTATTTCAATGACTATATCACATTAGAGACACTTGTTCCCAAAACTAAATTTCATTAAGAATATTAAAACTCAACCCTCAAATATGTGACGGTAAGCACTTGCCTGACGTTTAAGCCAATTTTTAGGTACTTAAACATCCACTTATCAATGACTTGTTGTTACCCTTTGAACCCAAAATTATTCATTTCATAATGTTAGGTAGGGTTGCCATCATTGGTGGATTTAATTCATGAGTTTTAAACCCATCATACTTGAAGTTGACTTTACCAAGTCTCTTGTAAGAGATTTAGTAAATGGATCAGCCAAATTCCCACTTGACTTCACAAATGTATGAGAAATAATTCCATCTTTAATTAATATTCTCACATAATCGTATCTTAGACTTATGTGTCTAGATTTCCCATTGTATATATCACTATATGCTCGAGCTAAAGTGGCTTGACTATCA
The DNA here is from genome assembly GCA_019916065.1 of Vitellaria paradoxa. NCBI lineage: Eukaryota > Viridiplantae > Streptophyta > Magnoliopsida > Ericales > Sapotaceae > Vitellaria > Vitellaria paradoxa. The sequence goes on along the minus strand of CM034244.1, from coordinate 35,183,914 downwards.
CAATGAATTGAAATTGAGCTTATACTCTTTGAAGCCAATGGAATTTCTAAAAGAAAATTCCTCAACCACTCAGCTTCCTTTCTAGTTTCTGCTTAAGCAACAAATTTTGACTCTATAGTTGAGTGTGTTATAAGAGATTGTTTTTTAGATTTCCAAGAAATCACATCACCACCCAATATATACTTGTAGTAGATTTGCTATCTCACTTACTTGATATCCAACTTGTGTCGGTATACCTTCTAATATTGTAGGAAACTTTGAATATTTAGTCTTCTTAAGAAAACCAAGAACTTTGCCAAAAAACATCCTATGTTCAACACTTGGATTGCTAGTAAATAGACTTAATTTACTAACTGTAAATGCTATATCAAGTCTAGTGCATTGTGTTGCGTACATTAAACCTCTAATAGCACGTACATACTTAAGTTAAACTATAGCTCTTTCATCATTCTTGACTAAATCAAACGAGATACTAGCTTCTTTTATTTTTAGTGACTGAATTTATTCAGTACTTTTTTAATGTAATGAGATTGACTCAATACATATCCCCCACTATTTCTTTTAACCTTGATACCCAAAATAGTATCAACTTGTCCAAGATCCTTCATTTTGGATGTGGAAGATAAAAACCTCTTCGTTTCTATTATACCTTTCCATAGCATTGTTTATAATCAACATATAAGCAAACAAGCATAGTATAATCAAAACTTGATTTAGTATAAATACACTTATCAACCATATTATGAATAAAACCATAAGATAAAATTGCATCATCAAATTTGTTATGCCATTGTTTAGAAGCTTGTTTTAAACTATATTATGATTTTACCAATTTACACACCTTATGCTCATTCCCCGATAGAACAAACCCTTCAAGTTGTTCCATATAGACCTCCTCATCAAGATCTCCATTAAAGAATTTCGTTTTAACATCCATTTAATGAACATATAGGTCATAAATTGATGCTAAAGCATAAACAATTCTAACTGAAGTAATTCTTACTATCAGTACATATGTATCAAAACAATCAATACCTTCTTTTTGTTTAAAACCTTTAGCCACTAACCTAGTCTTATAAGTGTACAAAATACCATCTATATGATACTTTTTCTAAAACACCCACTTACACCCGATAGATTTAGAAGTTGGAGGTAAGTTAACAAGTTCCCAAGTGTGGTTTGACATTATTGAATCCATTTCATCTTTAATTGCATCTTTTCAAAAAACTTGCATATCTCGAAGTCATAGCTTCCTTAAAAGTTTTTGGATCATCTTTCACTTAAAGAACAATAGGGATTGTTCACACAACTTGATTTCTATCACCTTCAACAAGGTAAAAAGAAATGCGTTGAGAGTCAATCTCATCCATCCCAAGAGTTTTTGATTTCTGAACTCTGGTGCTTCTCTTTGGTTCACTAGGTTCTTCATTAATCTCTTGTGAACTAGGTTGCTCACCAATCTTTTGAGATGTCTCTCCTAGTGTTGATTCACAAGGTGAGTTTTGAACTCTATTGCTTGAAACTAATAAATGTTCAAAGAACTCCACATTTCTAGATTCAATAATGATGTTAGACTCTAAATTTAGAAGTCTATAATCTTTGTTATTTGAGGCATAACCTACAAATGCACACTTAATTCCTCTAGGTCCCAACTTGGTTCTTTTTGGATTATTGTTTTTATAATATACAAGACACCCCCACACTTTAAAATATCCTATATTGGGTTTTCGTCCCTTCCACAATTCATATGGAGAAATTTGATTTCTTCATACGAATTCTATTTAATATATAACAAGTAGTAAAAAGAACTTCACCGCACAAATTAAATGGTAATTCAACATGCAATAACAAAGCATTTACCATTTCTAAATAAGTCTTATTTTTCCTTTCTGCTAATCCATTTTGTTCAGGTGTTCTAGGAGCTGAGCATTGATGTATTATACCATTTTCTTCACAAGATGCTTTAAAATCGTTAGGAAAATATTCTCCTCTTCTATCACTTCTCAAAATTTTTATTTTCCTTCCTAATTGATTCTTTACTTCAGCCTTATAGATTTTAAACACACTATATGCCTCATCTTTATGCTTTAACAAATATACAAATGTGTATCTAGAGCAATCATCAACAAATGTAATGAAATATCTATTTCCACCTATAGTTAACATGCCATTTAACTCACATTTATCGGAATGGATTAAGTCTGGCAAATTATAGCGTTTTTTCAACACTTTTGAAAGGCTTTTTAATCATTTTATATTTAACACATACTTCACACTTTTTAAAATTATTAACGTCACATGAAATTAATCTACATTTAATCATCCTTTTCATAGCATTCAAACTAACATGTGTTAATCTTTGATGCCATAAAGAAATTAAATCAAGCATATAAACAAAAATATCATTCTTAATATTATTAATGCACGATTATCAAGTACAATAGAAAGTTTGATTATTTTTTCACAAGAATAGCCTTTCCCAACAAATAAACCATTACGGGACAAAATTAATTTGCTTGATTCAAATACATATTTAATGCCTGATTTGTCTAGCATATCTCCACTAACTAAATTTCTATTCATATCAGGAACATGAAGTACATTAGTGAGAGTCACTTTCTTGCCCAAAGTAAAAGCAAGTTCCACATTTCCTTTGCCATGCACCTTGGACTTTTCTTCATTTCCCATTTGAATCTTTTGTCCATCTCCAACTTCAACATAAGTCTTAAACAAGGACTTGTCATGGCAAACATGCAATGTAGGGCAAGTATCATATCACCAACCAGGAACTTTTCCTTGGATTGCATTAATTTCACTAATAGTAGCAATAATATTATCATTTGCATCCAATGAATTTGCCTTCGATTTATAGATTTTCTTAAGCTTGCATTCCCTAGCATAATGGTTAGGTTTCCCACAAACAAAACAGTCTCATTTTTTGTGCTTCTTGAATTTCTTTTGATTTTTTTTAAGATCAAGTGAATTTCCTTTAATTTGTTTGCCTTTGTTGGGTTTGTTTAAGGGCTTACTCATTGCATTTGCTTTATTATTTTTAGCGTAAGAATTTTCATTCTTATCTTTCACCCTCAATTCCTCTTTAATTCGAAGGTGTTTTTGTAACTCTTCCAAGGTAAAATCTTTGGAATCACGAGGAAGTTTCTTTCTACACCCTTTTCCAAGAATATTGTAATTTTGCTATAATTGCCCCAACTTGAAAAGGTTTAGGAAATATAATCTTCACAGCCCTCAAGTGATTCACGAGTACTTGTAATTCATGCACTTGTACTAAAATAAACATATCATCATGAAACTTATGCTTAAAATATGTAGAAACTAAGAACTTTTTGGTACCTGCCTCCTCAAATTTGTACTTGAAATCCAGAGCATTCCAAATCTCTTTTGCGGATGATTCCATTGCCTAGAGATCAAATAATCGATCAGAAATTGAATTAAGAATGTGACCTCTACACATAACTTCATCTTTCTTTTTTTTCTTCCTTTAGACTTTGAGAGATTTTAAATTGTCATCTTTTAGACAACGTATTGGTGGCAGATTAGGATCAAGGAAATAAAATATCCTTAGGGCAATAAGCATGAATTTCATTTTGTCCTTCCATTGTATGATATTTGTGCCATTGAACCGATCAAGACGGACAAAATCTTGATTCATCATTTAATTATATCATTCTCCATGGTAAAAGATGTTGATAATGTTTTTAGAATGTTATAAATATAAGTTACCCAACAACGAACAAATTCAAATTGAGTAATTCAAATACAATAAAATACTGCAAAAATAAAAGAAGGCTTGAATGATGATATAATCACTTTCCTAAAAATGTTATTTGCACCAACTCTTCTTTGAGTTTGCTAATAGAATCTTTTACAGATAGTTTTAGTGGATAGGACAAACATTTGAGTAAATTGCACATAGTAACTTGTGAAGAAAAATCAAATAGAAACAAAAAGATAAAGTTTTGATCTTCTTCTCCAAAGACAAAGACATTAAGTTGTTCTATTTTTCTAAAACTTTTGACTTCCAAATTAAGTAAAATATTTGTAGGTATAAGTTGGTTAAATTGTGAAAGGAAACAACCTTTTAACAAATAGGCACGCGTTGGTTGAATTTTGAAAGAAAACAACATTTCAAAAGGATACGACTTGATTAAAAGAAACAACCTTTTAGAAGGACATGTGTTATTTTAATTTATTTTAAACAACAAAATTTTCTAACATTTGATTTGTCAAAAAAATTAGAAACTAGTGTAAAAATAACACATGATGAAATTTAGTTGGAAAAAATTAGAAAAAGTTAGAAGTTCCAAACGCTTGTTGTAATTAATTACTAAAGTGAAGTTTCATGAAGTTTTTGTAATCAATTACTAATTTAATAATAGTTATTAGTTCTAATAAATAAATAATTATAAAAAAAATATAGTAACTAAAAAAAGTTAATACAGAAATAATTTTTTTTTCAATCAAAAAATCATTAATAGTAATCGTTATTATTTTTAATAAATAAATAACTAAAAATGTTAACATTAAAATATTTTTTATTTTAATTAATATATTACTATATGCGACATAAATGATTCTTTTTTTTCATGACTACGACATAAATGATTCATATAATAAATGGTCTTATTAAAATTAAAAATTATTTTTTAATATTAATTTTTGTCGTCAAAAACAATAAAAAATGACAGTTAAAATGCGAAGTTATCAAACTCACCTTTTTTTTTTATTAGTAAGTTGGGGGGGAGGGCACCCCAGGTGTCGAACTCGGGTTAATGAGGAGACGGGGGAAGCTTTTACTACTTAGCCACAAGCCATCCTCAAGTTATCAAACTCACTTATTTAATCTATATCTATATAACAATACCGGTCATTGATTTAACCTTTATATCATCAAATCAACGGTTGTAATTTTGTTTTATATAACCAATGGCTGAGATTTAAAACACAACTCAATTCAAAAATATCCATCTCACAAATTATAATGGACGGCTGAGATTCAATTTTATTTCAAAATCAATGGCTGATATTGAATTTTACAAACAAAGGTTGAGATAAGTGGCTGAGATTAAAACCTTCTCCTACAAGATCCTGCCTTCCTCCTCTTTTCCCTATTCCCTCTTCTATCCCACTCTCCCAAAACCCTCTCTCCCTTCCCGTCGTCCCACCTCTGCTCTCTCTCTCTCTCTCAGCAACAACACCCTCCTCACTCATTTTCCCTGGCTGAGTAGTGCTCTAGGTACAAACCGGCCCACCATCAGTAGACCCATGTATGCCTCTCTCCATGTTTTTCTTTATTTTTTTTGCAATTTCTCCCTTTATTGTTGTTGTGAAACTTACATTTTATTTTGTTGTGAATTTGTGTAGCAAATTTCTTACTCTCAAGGGAGGGGGGCTCTGCAGTCTGCAGTCTCTCTCTGTGTATTCACTTTTCTACAGTGAATTTGCTCATTCCTCAAATTATTTTTGGTAAGTAATCCTTCCTCAAATTTCTCAGCCCTGAAATACATAGATTTTTTCATCTTCTTAAATTTTTGCCTCTTTTGAAATACATAAAATTTTGTCTCTTCTTAAATACATAAAATTTTTTCCCTCTTCTTAATTTTTTTTTTTTTTTTTTTTGCCGAGCGAGTGAGGCTGCACATATAGTGCCCCATAAATCGGGTTGAAGCCACCCTGCTGGCTCGGTAAATCGATTTCTTCCAAAGAAAAAGAAAATTTCTTTTTTTTTTTTGTTTTATTTCCTTGATTGGTAATAGTAGTGGGTTGTACTCTCTCTTCAGACTTCTCCAGAATTCTTTAAGCAATAATCCACATGAATCTTTGGGGCTGTGTGTAGCTCTCTAAGTGAGAAAAAGAAAGAGTATGTGTGTGTGTAGATACAACAAAAAAAAAAGTATATACTTGACGTGTGAGTGGGCAAACGAATGCAGACGAGGGATGAACTACTCGGATTCTCTCTGTGCCTTTTGGAATCTCTCTTTGCACCTCCATCTGCTGCTATTGTTGTTCTCTGGCTAAATGAACAAAAAGACAGCAGTTGAATGAACCAAAAGACTCCAAGAGCTGTCAATTTCCAAGGGCTATCAATATGGGATGTCACGTGATTTTCATGTGCCATGGCAGTGGAGAAAAAATTAAAAAATGAAAAGAACATAGTGTTTCCTTTTGAGAGATGATATTTAAGGTGTTAGTTTTGAGGGATGAATTGAAAATTGATTAGAGTTAATTAGAGAATGCAAACACTTGATTATCATTCAAAATAAAACTTTGCTGGGTAATGGTTAAAATCAATTTTTATGTATCTTTTTGTTTTGTATAACTCTTCTCTTCATATTAAATACTAACAATTGCCTATGTCTAAAGACATATTTACTTTTACACTGTTTGTGTTATTTATATAATAAGGAAGAAAAATAATTTAAATTTGGTATATTTTTAACCATTAAATGTATTTAATGATTGGAATTATTTATTTTTTTATTTTAGATTGTATCTAATTTATTTGTACAATTTTTTATATAAATTTATTAGTTTTTAGTTTCTTTAGTGTAATAATAGAAATTATGAACAATTTCAAAAGGTTACCAAGTAGGCCAACGAATATTATTCAAAAGATTTAAAACTTATATGAAATTTAAAAATTAATTTATAAATAATATTAAATTAAATGTTGACTTTAAAATGATAATATTTTTAAATTACTTAACAATATTTTATGAAATTAAATATTAGTTAACAACATTAATTATAAATTAAATCTTATAGATTAAATAGAAAATAATATAATTAAAAGTTAAATTACATAAAATAATATTAAGAAATTATATTATTTAAAATTTAATTTAAAAATAATAATATTATATTATTATTCAAAAATATTACTTTTAATAGAAATTATACGAAATTAAATGTTGACTTTATCTAATAGATACTTTTAAATGTTTTTCACACGGTACTTTTCAAGTTTCAATAAGTTATTAAATGTTTTTCACAATGATGATTTTTTAGTTTATTAACTTCATCTAGGCCAAGATTGGGATTCCATAGAAATTAACGCTATCTTTAGAACATGAATTTGCGAAAAGTAAAGGGAACATAAAATTAGAAGAGGTAGGTACACCTTATGCTTTATTTTTATGTGATTAAAAAATAGGATCAGTAGGATGTAGTAGTTGTGCCTTTTTTTTTTCTTTTTTAAAGCAAAGAGAGTAAATGCAAATCTTTTTTAGGGAAATAAGATGAAGACTACCAGTAGGACGCAATTATTATTATTATTATTATTATTATTTTACATCTACTCCTTTGATGCTAATTATTATTATTATTTTTTTTTACACCTACTCCTTTGATGCTAATTAGAAGATAGGAACTAGTGTCTTTATTTTAGTTTTTAGTTTCTTGAGTGTAATAATAGAAATTATGAACAATTTAAGAAGGTTACCAAGTAGGCCAACGGATATTATTCAAAAGATTTAAAACTTATATGAAATTTAAAAATTAATTTATAAATAATATTAAATTAAATGTTGACTTTAAAATAATAATATTTTTAAATTTCTTAACAATATTTTATGAAATTAAGTATTAGTTAACAACATTAATTATAAATTAAATCTTATAAATTAAATAGGAAATAATATAATTAAAAGTTAAATTATATAAAATAATATTAAGAAATTAAATTATTTAACATTATATTAATTTAAAAAATAATAATATTATTTGTCAAAAATATTTAATTTTTTTACTAGAAATTATATGAAATTAAGTGTTGACTTTATCTAATAGGTATTTTTAAATGTTTTTCACATTGTATTTTTCAGATTTCAATAGGTTATTGAGACAAAAGTCATAGAGGATATAACTATCTTTGGTCATGTAAGTTGTTTTCCTAAGTTACTCTTTTCATAAGTTAATGATTGTTTTCTTCAAGATAAAATGATTCTATTTTTGCTATTTGATTAGGTGGACAAATATTCGAGGAGAACTGTAATATAGGCTCACTTTGATCTTTTCTTAAGTAATATTTATTTCCTATTTTCAAATAATGTATTGATTATATATATGAGTCTATTTTATAGGTTCGATTCTTCCAAGAAAGAAATGTTAATGTTGTGATCCGTGATGAGCGAGATCTTAATGTCATTCGTATCTATAATGTAAGCAAGCTAATTAAATTTAATTTCGTATTTTTTTAACAGTTTACTTATGATATTGAAAGGAAAAATGAAAGGCCAAAAAATATCTCCTATTTAATTTATAAGAAAGTATCTCCTATTTAAATATTTGGTAATCCCGCTAAACAAATTTTAGTTATTAAATATTTTTTGATAACTTTTTTTAATGGGTTTTTCTATTTATTTGAAAGGAGAAGTAGAAAGCAGAAGCAATCGTTAAGGAACAACAAAAGGCAACCTTTATAGGCAAGAGAAAACAAAAGGCATTATTTGCTGGCAAGGAAAAAGAAAATAGATATCAAATGGTACAACTTTGTCGATGTTTTTTTTTTATCTTACTTTTTTTATTTTTTTATTGAGTAACTCCTATTAATAAAATATGATTTTTTTCTACCTCACTTTTTTTTTATTTTGTGAGCTGCTTTATTTTTCTCAATACACAGCTTATGTGGGTGCTTGAACTTTTTTTTTAATTCTTTTTTTTTCAATTTTAGTTTTAATTTGTAAAAATTGAACTTTGTTCATGATATTAATTATCACTTCGATGTCTTTGTATTTTTTTTCATATTATTTATTGAGATAATTAATATCTGGAAAAAATAATAAGGGATTACATAGAACCCAAAGATGAAAAATTGTATAAAATTCAAATTTTAAACTAACCTTACAGATATGAAAAAGTAGACATTTGATTGTTAGTAGTTATAGTATATTTGAATTCTAGACTGATAGTGCTACTCATTGGAGTATTTAAGGCCTGTGTTTTGTATTTACTAAAACTTTAAGAAATATCAAATAAGAACATCTTTCTTGCAGGTTGTGCCTCTTCTGATTTTATTGTGATATTTTTTTCAACTTTTTGAGTAATATCTTATATTTTTTTATTCATAATAGAGTTAAAATTTTGAAATACATAAGCTAAAAATATATTTTGATATGCATAAATTTCGGGAACTATTAAAATTTTATATTAAAAATTATTCTTTTTTAGTTTTACATTGTGTTTGGTTTTGATGATAAAATTAGTTGGCTAATAAAATTTTAGAGTTGTCACCACATGATTTTTGTCCAATTGAATCATTTAATTAGGGATAAAGGGATTGTCACCGCATGATTTATTTAGACTTAATGGAAAGAGACGTGTAGAGTGTCTTACACTACAAGTGTATAATATTGAGTTTTTCTTATAATATTTTTTTCTCATTGGTAGTATAAGTAATGCATTATCAAAAGTATAAAATGATTGTATTTTCATCTTAGGCACACATTAATACTACATTATCAAAAGTTACATTAGCCCAATGTGAACGCCGACAACGAGAGAAACTTTTAAAAAGCTGCTTTACATATCCAGTGGGTCAACAATTGGGAGGAGAGCGGGATATTGCAGAAAAACATGTCCAAGAATTACAATCTCAACCATTTCCTGTTATAATGCCGAATCATTGCCATCGTATTTTCTAGGAGCATGGAACAAATGCAACTAATTACGTCAATCACTTGGTGACAAATACTTCTGCACACCTGTTTTCTGTGCTAAGCACATCTCATTTTCACAAAATAATTGGTAAAATAACAAATTTAATTTTTTCCATATACACATTTGATTTGGTCATTTGTTCTCATAATTTGAAAAGTCAAACATTATTTTTTGTAGGGCTATTCCTACGAGCCAAATTTTTCAAGATAATCTTTATGATGATGATAAGTTAGAATGTGTGCCTATGAGTTCAGGAGTTGGCACTCATGCCCCCATAAATGTAAGTAGGCATTATTTTGGTAAAATGGATATACTTTGTCCTTATTGCTCAGCCTTACATTAGATGGATGAAAAATTGGTGAGATCATCTAAAAAACATCCCTTATTTGGAGCTTACTGTTTGCAAGGTAAGATAAGATTATCTTTACTTACAACCCCACCTTCACCACTTCAAGCATTATATGATGGGAATGATGATCAGTCAAGATCATTTCGACAACATACCCGAGTTTACAATGTAGCTAATACTTTTACAAGTTTTGGTGCGACAATGGACCCAAGAGTATTTACTGGAAGCGGTCCCATGTTATTCACTATACATAGAGAATTGCGGCATCGAACTAGATCACTACTTCCAGAGTCAGGACAATATGCATCATATGCTCAACTCTATATTTATGATCCTGATTCAGTTTTGGCAACCCGCTCTTTGAGAAATCCCCAATTAAGAAAGGATGTTCTTCAGACTATTCAAGATTATTTATTATAAGTCAATCCATTTGTAGAAAAATTCTGTTAGGTCTATTCAATTCTAAATCAGTTGGACTCAGTTGGACAAAATTTGCCTGCTCATCTACATTATAATACGTCCACAGATTGACGGCGGTACAATCTACCAACAGTAGATGGGAATGGAACTAAGATCAGTGGAATGAGATATATTATCTTACATCTGAGGGGGAATAATGGGCTGATTCAAATTAATGAATGCCACCCAGTGTATTTGCCATTACATTATGTCTTGCTATTCCCACGTGGTGAACTTGGATGGGAACCAAGATTAAAGCAGTGGGATGTTCGAAATAATTGCCCTTCGACTGATCGGCTTACTCAGATGCAGTTTTATAGTTATCGTCTCTTCAAATGTCCGCCAGAGTATTCAACAATTTTGAGAGCAGGAAAACTATTCCAAGATTTTATGGTAGATGTTTGGGCTGCAACTGAGCAAAATCGATTAACATACTACAAGTTGAATAAAAAAAAACTCCATTCTGAGCTATATCATGATTTGACAGATGATAGCTTAGATGAATTTAACCCAGATCAAATTGGTTAAAGGTTTATTTTACCATCTTCATTCATTGGTGGTAACAGATATATGCATGAGATATTCCAATACTCAATGGCTATCACGCGATACAACCAACACCCCTATCTCTTTCTCACCATGACAGTAAATCCAAAGTGGCCTAAAATTACTTCAGCTTTATTGCCACATCTAAGAGCTATTGACCATCCTGATTTAGTTGCCTGTGTTTTTGAGTTAAAAAGAAGGGCTTTGATGAAGGAGATAGAATCGAAGAAAGTGTTTGGTAAGAAAGTTGCACATGTTTTTACAACTGAATTTCAAAAACGAGGCCTACCACATATGCACACGCTTTTATTTCTCCAAGGTCCTGATAAGATCTACACATGTGCTCAAGTTGATAAAATAGTCTCTGCAGAATTTCCTGATGCGACAGAAGATCTATTACTTTTTGAAACAGTCAAGCGGTGTATGGTTCATGGACCATGTGGTGTTAGAAATCCCAAAGCATCGTGTATGAAAAATTGTATATGCACTAAGAGATATCCTCAAGCCTTTGTAGAAACAACCACCATGGATCAAGATGGTTATCCTATCTATCAGTGTCGTAAAGGTCCTGTATATACAGTGAGGGTCATGAAGTTGGTAATAGAGATGTTGTTCTATACAATCCCTATCTTTCGAGACTATTCAATTGTCACATCAATGTTGAAATTTGTGTTGGAATGAGATGTGTCAAATACATCCACAAGTATATTTATAAAGGTTATGATCGCACAACCATGGTGTTAGGATCACGAGATGAGATTCAACAATACTTTGATGCAAGGTATATTGGACCTCCAGAAGCTTCCTGACGCATATTTGGTCATCATTTGCATGAAGAGGTGCCATCAGTCATGCGATTGACACTTCATTTACTTGGAATGCATCACGTGGCTTTTGCTCCCACTGAGTCATTAGATATAATAAGGACTAGAGCTGCTGATCAAAGGTCGACACTTACTGCATTTTTTGAATGGTACGCTAACAATATAGATGCAAATCAATTTACCTACCAAGAATTTTCACAACATTTTGTTTGGGATAAGTCTAATAAAATGTGGAAACCAAGAAAAATGGGGTTTGCAATTGGTAGAATGTACTTTGTTAGCCCTAATTGTGGTGAGAGATTTTATTTACGCCTGTTACTAACTGTTGTTGAATGGCCAAAATCCTTTGAATCTCTACGCATGGTCAATAATGTCTTATATGAAACCTTCAAATCAGCATGTGTTGCAAGAGGACTTATAGAAAATGATGGTGAATGGAAACAATGTATTCAAGAGGCTGCAATAATGAAATCTGGATGCCAGTTAAGGAGATTGTTTAATATCATTTTGATAGAGTGCTTTCCATTAGAACCGTATACATTATGGAAGGAGTTTTCCGTCCATATTTGTGATGATCTTGCACATAAGATTTATACATTGTTTGGTATTTCAAATCCAACCGAGGCTCAAATTGAGGACTATGGTTTATTTCTTCTTAATCAATTGCTTCAAGAATTGGGCAAGAGTTTAACTTACTTCCTACCTATGCCACAACCAACTAGGAATTGGAGTGCAGTGGTTGGTAATAGACTGATTTTGGAACATCAACAACTCCAAATTGAAGCCCAACATGTTGACATACAATATGATATTGATCGTCTTAATGGTGTACAACGTATTGCATACAACTCAATCACGTCTTATGTGTTTAAAAATAAAAGAACTATGTTCTTCATCAGTGGTGGTGTCGGAACAGGAAAAACATTTCTGTACAATACAATTGCATTGAAATGCCGTAGCCTTGGATATATTGTTGTTACAATGGCTTCATCTGGAATTATATCACTGTTACTGGTGGGAGGTTGCCTGCACATTCTACCTTCAGCATTTCATTGGATGTGTTGGAAGATTTGTTCTGTGAGTTTAGCAAACAATCATTATAAGCAGAGCTATTTAGATAAACAAAACTAATAATTTGGGATGAAGTTTTTATGCAGCATAAACATTGTGTAGAATCAGTAGATCGCACACTTCGTAATGTTTGTAATAGTGAAAAGTCATTTGGAGGTATTACTGTTGTACTTGGTGGAGATTTTCGACAAATATTACCGGTTATATCTAAAGGAGTTCGCGAGCAAATTGTGAATGCAACATTGAGGCATTCTTTCCTATGGAATGACATAAATATTTTAGTTTTGGATTCAAACATGTGCTTAAATCAAACAAATCCTGAAAATGTTAATTTTACAAAATTCTTGATGGAGGTATTTTTTTCTTATATGTTGTTTTTTTTTAATAAAATACAATTTTCTTTATGTGTGTTAACTGATTTAAAATATTATTTTAGATTGGCACTAGTCTAGAGAATATCGTACGACTTCCATCAATAATACGCAAAATGTACAATTTGCATGAATTGATATATACGGTTTATCTGCAACTAGATGTAGCAGACACTTCCACTCATTCGTTTTTAACTGAACGGATAATCCTTTTTGCACGTAACGAGGATGTCAATGCTATAAATAGAGCTGCATTTAATATTTTTCCAGGAGAAATTTTTACTTACTTAGCAGCAGATAAGATGTCTGAGTTGATAAAGTTGATCGTTCTATTACCTACCGCTATTCCAATGAGTATTTAAACTCATTGGATCCTCCTGGCCTTCCACCTTTTAAGCTGGAATTGAAAGTAGGCTGTCCAATAATGTTGTTGAGAAATATCGTGCCTAAGGCCGGGCTTTGTAATGGCACAAAAATAATGGTTGTGAGGTGTGCCACTCGCATAATCGAAGCTTTGATTTTAACTGGAGAAAAATTTGGCAATTTAGTTTTCATCCCAAGAATATCTTTGACCTCTTCATTATCAGAATTTCCTTTTCGACTAACTAGATGTCAATTTCCAATTCGATTGGCAAATGCTTTAATCATTAATAAATCACAAGTACAATTTGTAAAGTTTGTTGGAATAGATTTGCACACACCGGTGTTTAGTCATGGACAATTACATGTTGCCTTATCTAGATGCACATCTTTTAATCGTGTTAGTGTCCTTCTGTTTAAAAATTAGATAGATTCCATTATAAATATTGTATATCCTGAGGTTCTATTATAAAGTTTTGTATTAATCAAAACTGCAGGTGTATCAATGGTACACTTACTTTACACAATTTTCTATCTGTAACATATTTTTCTCACAAAAAATAATCTATGCATGGTGAATTTTTTTTGGGTTGGTTTGAAAAAACAATGGAGTTCAGGATAATTAATAAGACTGTGATACATCAATGGAATAGAAATAAGGTACCTTTCAGTCCTATATTATTTTCATTCTTGTGTTTATTTAATATACTAATAGACTTATTTTTTATTTGAAAAATAGATTGATGTTTTTGCTCCAAAATGGAGAAAGTGCATTGAACTTGATACGTGGACATTTCAAAAATTGATGTGGAAGAAATTCAGAGCCAGCTGATGATTTCTTGCGAAGAACATGAAAGCCTTTTTGGTACATATCTAATGACATTTTTGTACAAATATTTTTGTAAAGTCTTTTTGTAAATCCTTCTTGGGAAGATATTTTATAAAGCATACACATCTAATGATTTTGGTTTGTAACTCTTTTTGTTTACAGAAGGTGATACATAAAGTATCACATTTTGTGAATTGCTCTTCTACTTACGTTTTTTTTGTAAAACTTTTAAACATTAGCTACATAAATATTATATTTTGTATATTGCAGTGAACTGTCTTATTACAGTGAAATGAATAACTGTTTATTTTTGTATATTGCAGTGAAATGAATAACTGTTTATATTGCGTGTTTGAGCAATAACTTGATGTATTACTTATAATCCAATTTGATTGGTGATTTTTTTCTTTTTTTTTTTTCAAATAGGTTTATACTTGGTTCATTTAATTAATTAGTGTATTTTTTTTTTATGTTGAAACATCCGTAAGGCATAAATAATAAATTTTTTTATTTGTTTGCGTGCCTTTAGGCACGAGAAAATGCTAGTTTGTTTATAACTAAAGGGGTGCTTAGAATTAAAATAAATGATAAAATTTGATGTGACAAAAGTAATAAAATTTGATAAAATATTGTAAGTTCGTAATTCGTACAATAAAATAAAAATAGATAGCTTTTAGGGATTTTTAATATTTTTCAATAATGTTAAGAGACAGTCTTCTTAAAACCTAGTTTTTTTTTTATTTTTTTAAAATAAGATTATCCTCTTAAAAATTTGGAATAAAAATATTATTGGTCTTTTATATATTTTCATTTATATTTATTCAATTTCCCGTCTGGGGAAAGGCAGCAGATGAGGCCACTTGGGCACTTAACCGACAATAACGTTACCAGGTATATTTTGAATTTTCTTTCTTTCACACCGAGCGCATACCTATACATGTATACACAGACAGATAGATAAATAGAGAGAGAAAACGATGCTGTCCCACGTGTCAGCCTCACTCCGTTGCTCGTCCTCTCCGTCTCTCGCTGCATCCCTCCGTCTCCGCCCACTCTTCACGCCATTCTCCAAACCGCCGACTCCTCGACTCCTCTCCTGCGCCGCCAAATCGTTCAGAAAGTTCCACTTCTACTCCTCCAATCTCCAGAAATCACAGCAAAGACCTTCTTCCCCCTCCTACTGCGACGTCGTTTCCGACTCTTCTCGCAGCGTTTCCATGGACTCTGCGTCGATGACCGCCACTTCCTCGGTTGACTCCATCGCCGATGACCTCAAGAAGCAGAGCTTGGGTCGCGAGAAGGATAGATTGAATCTCGAAGATCTGAATTGGGACAATTCCTTCGTCCGCGAGTTGCCCGGCGATCCAAGAACCGATAACATCCCGCGACAGGTTGGTCTTTTTCTTTTTCAATCTTTTATCTGGGGTTTGATATGTATCTGTGTTTCTATTTTTTGGATGATAAGTTTGATTTCTGTGTACACTTTGTGAAGATTTTTGTGGGTTTTTTAGCCCTTTTTTGATGATGCGATTGAATAGTTAGCACTCAAAGAAAACCTTTGATCATAGACCAACTTGTGCAAATACATATAGAAGAAATGATTAATTTCTAAAAGATTCATCAGTACAGTTTCAAGAATTGACCATTATGGGTTCTCGAGCCTTCTTCGGCTGAAGGGATTTGTAGAGTATAGTCGTCTTTCAAGTTTATACAATCTTGCATTTGGAAAATAGTTTTTTTGCAATCCCTATTTATTTATTTTTATCTATTTCATATTCACGTGTTTATTTGTGCAATATTTACTTTTAGGCGGTTCAGTTAGTTGACATGAGTGGTCTCAAATGAGATGCTGAATCAGCACAAACAAAAACAAATCATAAATCAATAATAACGATTAAACCAATGTCTTAGTCACAGAATATGCCAATATATTTTCTACCCAATAGTCTCTCTGTCTGCCTTTGCTTGGCATCCATTATCCCCACTGGCGGATCCAGAAAATTTGGCGCAAATTAGGGTAGCTTAAGTCAGCCTAACCTATATTTTCAAGCTCTTACACGTCGCAATGGCGAATGTGAAGGTGGGCAGTGGCGGATCTAGAAAACGGATCCTTCAAGTTATCGCCGGCTTTTATCTCCAAGCTCCGACACGTTGCATGTGAATACTTCCTCTTCGCTCCTCCTCTTCACATTTTTCTCCAGTACGCATAGAGAGAAGGATGGGTTTAGGGCTCGGGATTGCAACAATACAGAGAAAAGTGAGTTTAAGGCTTTCTATATGTGGGTCAGGTTGTCAGGTCGGATCTAAAATTCCAGTGTAGGCCTTCACCTACACTGGGCCCTTCGTGCGTCCGCCAGTGATTATCCCCATGCCAGGTAAAGAGGGGAAAAATGATAGTTATTTGAATCTAACATTACTAATCGTAAGTTCTTATTTTCCTAATTTGTTATTAATAAAAAAAATGATTTTTGACAATGAAAAAAATCGCAAATTCGCTTGGAAGTGGGAGAAAGTAGAATGGAGATTTAGCTACTTGTAAGGTATGATTGAGAAAAATGTTTTCTTTGTGAGGTTTTCATGAAATCCCCCCCCCCAAAAAAAAGGAGGCACATGCTCAAAATTGTTTCTTCTAGGCCTTTTTGTGGTCTTAGAGAAGTCATGGATCTGCTGTTATTCTGTTGTAATTTTCAGCATCTTTCTTTGAAAGCCTTAGATTTTTAGCTGTCTCCTAACATTCTTTCTACTTCTGCTCCAATTAAAATCATCATTAAACATCATTTTCCGATCAGGGGTTTGTTTTTAGGAGGGGTGTTCAATTTTATATAACTTGTTTTGCAAATTCAGATGTTTCATGTGGGTGCTAGGGAACTGGGCTGAGTACAACTTTTGTTACCCTACTGTGGTAGCTATGATTCTTCCTCTTCCTTCCATTGCATGTTCCTTTACTGAACTGGATTTTTGAAACATGTGCTCATTCATTTCCTTTTAGGAAGCACTTTTATGTTCAAATGCATTAGCTATGACCATTTTGACACCCTGTCATTCCATTTGTGTAGGACAGTATCATTCACTGACCTTTCCAGCTCTAGGTAGGTGAGTAACATTAAATGTGTAGAGTGTCTGCTTGGAAAAAACTAACATAATGTTAGTTCTTTTCTTGACAATTCTATGTGGAGTTATTGTGTCATTGTTTCTACTATCATAATTCATTTAAAATTGGGGTTATGTTTTATCATAATCTAAGGATCATTTTCATTTCTCAATTGGTAGTAGGGTGGCAGTGTATTGGGATCTGCTATGAGTGAGCTCCTTGCCTTACCTATTGTTTACTGCCTTTACCCATTCTTCTTATTTATAGTCCTCAATAGACTCATGCTAGTGGGTTCCCTATGAAAAAAGATACTGGATAAAACTAATATTTAGCCCGTATTTTGAAAATTTTACTTGCTTATTATATTTGTGGAACACCTGGAGTGGCTCTCTTTTTATGGCCGACAAATGGAATGCCAAAATAAATGCAGTATTCTTCAAATTTATTGTTCAAAGAATGTGTTACATCAGCTAAAAGCGTACAGAATGTTATTGCGTGCTGAGGTTGTTGCTGTGATTTTCAAAAAGTTCATGAGGCCTGTTGTTTCCCTTTTCTAATGTTATTTTGCCTTAAGTTATAATGACTTCATCATTGAACTGCATATGAGAATTTAATGAGGTTAAAGTGACATTATTGTCTCTTGAATTGATAGCTCTGTGTGAGTGAGTAAACTGATCAACACACTGTGTAATTTCTTACCATTCCTTTTCGTAGGTCTATCACGCTTGCTATACAAAGGTGTCCCCATCTGCCGAGATTGAAAATCCGCTGCTTGTTGCATGGTCAGAATCAGTTGCTGAGTTGCTTGAATTGGATCCTAAAGAGTGAGTACTTTGTTTTCTTGTCTGGTTTGGCAAGTTTAAAAAGTTCGCCATATATCTTGATTTACAAACTTGAGCACTAGTACATTTTTATATTTTGATAATACAAACTGGACTTAGTGGAGTCACTCGAGATAAAATTTCTGAGAGTTGTCACAAGACCAATTTGTCTTAGGCCTCTTGGCTAGTTATTGGAATATTTTTGTATTGATGACATGCGGTTAGATTTATGGATTAAGAGACCTTGAGGTTCATTGCTTCTTATATGCAGCTCAGTTGAATGCTAGGAGATGGAAAATTGAATGCTAGGAGATGGAACTTTTTTGTCTTACTAAAGTGGGGTTCTCCTTTGTTTGTGTAGAGTCCCCTCATAAAATTGTTAATGTATAGATTTTTATTTTCCTTTGGAGTAAATCCTTTAAGCCCTATGTTTTCACTTTGCTTGTGGATGAGACTATTAAACATATGTAAGATGATATCTTTTGGTGCATTTTGTTCGCATGTTGTTTGTAGATGATATTGTTTTTATATATGTAACTAGGTTCGAGGTTACTCCAAAGTTAGTTGACAGGTTTTAAAGTAAGTGGAGGGATTGAAGAGCACGTTATCCATAGTATTTTGAGTTGGGTTGTTAAAGTGAAGAAATGTTTCCGGAGTTTTATGTGACCGGAGAATACTGATAAGCTAAAAGAAAATTTTTATGGGACGGTTGTAAGACCAATTATACTATGTGATATGTAGTATTGGACCATTAAGAAATAACTCTCTCTTAAGATGAGTGTAGTGGAAATAAGGAGACTAGAATTTATTTGTGGTAATACAAAAAAAGATAGGATAAGAAAAGCATATATTTGAAAGAAAGTTGAGGTGATACCAATAGAAGAGAAGTTGAGAGAAGATCGTCTAAGTTGGTTTGGTCATGTCCAACACAGACATAGTGATGGAAGAGTGAGTCGATCCAAGTAGAAAGGGTAAAGACGATAAAAGGTAGATTTGAGATTACATTGATTAAAATTGTGAGGAAAGATCTAATTTCATATATTTCATAGAAAACATAACCCATTATAGAAATGGAGGAAGGTGATTTATGTGACTTTGAGATTATATTGATTAAAATTGTGAAGAAAGGTTTAATTTCATATATCTCACTGAAAACATAACCCATTATAGAAATGGAGGAAGATGAGTCATGTGGCTGGCCCTAACTAGTTTCAGTTAGGTTAATTCAGTTCCAGTTTTTTAGGCCCAAACTATATTTTAGTTTGGTTCTTATTCTTGTATTTATGGAACCGAAAACTGGCTAAAGGGTTTATTGGGAAGAGTTGTGTCAAATGCCCAACATGCTTTTGTTGAAGGTCGCCATATCCTACATGCCTCTTTGATAGCAAATGAGCTTGTGGACTCAAGGCTAAAGTGTAAGGAGCCGGGGCTAATATGCAAGTTAGATGTCAAAAAGGCTTATGATCATGCTTGCTGGGGTTTTCTTATGTATCTGATGGAGTGAATGGGTTTTTCCAAGTAGGAGGAGATGGATTTAGTGGTGTATTTCGACCTTTGGAATGTCAATTATTATTGATGATGCCCCTGAGCGCTTCTTCAGTACATTAAGAGGACCGAGGCAAGGGGACCCCCACACCGCTTTTAGCCGAATGTGCGGTAGGACTATAGAGGATGGGAAATTGTAAGGTTTCAAAGTGGGTAATGACATTGTTATTCTATAGGTATAACCCATTTGTTGTTTGCCGATGACTCAAATGATTTTTTGTGAGGGAAGTTTTTTGCAATCGGGGCATATTCGGTGTATTTTTTTTTGGGTAAATTTCACTAACCTCCCCTGAGGTTTCTGACACCAACAGAAACCTCCCCTGAGGTTTCTGAAATGACACTGCCATCCCTTCCTTTACCGGGTAAATTTTACTAACCTCCCCTGAGGTTTTTGACACCAACAGAAACCTCCCTTGAGGTTTCTGAAATGACACTGCCTTCCCTTCCTTTATCGGGTAAATTTCACTAACCTCCCCTGAGGCTTCTGACACCAACAGAAACCTCCCTTGAGGTTTCTGAAATGACATTGCCCTCCCTTTCTTTACTTGACAATACCAAAGGAACCCCTTGGCGCAAAAAAAAAAAAAAAAAAAAAAAAAGTGAAACGGTGTTAATGCTTGCCATATCACTGAATGGTCCCACCTTTTTATAAAACTGCGGCTGATCGAGCAAGCTGATGATTTTTTTTTGGGTTGGGGGGAGGCCGGGGGTAAGCGGTGGGTTTTAAAAAATGCAGAGAAATTTAAATTAGATATTTTTGGCCTGTTTGGCATCAAGAAAAAATTCTAAAAATCTTTATAAATTTCTAACAACCCTTCTACTTCTAATTTTTCCGCCATCACTAATTTCAAAAAATTTCAATATTTTGCTAAAAAAATAAAAAATTTGAAAGTAGGTTAACCGAATGTGTAAATTTTTTATACAATCATATTTTTTGTATTGAAAGCTTTCAAACGAGTACCATTGTCGTTATTTTTTGTGAATTTTTTTGAATCCGTGGGAACGAATTTGGAAAACCGTTTCCACAGCTTGCTACTTTTCAGAAAAAAAGTACCAAACAAGTATATTATATCAATTTGATATAATATCAATTTGGTACTTTTTCTGAAAATTACTTTTTTTTTTTTTTTTTTTTTTCTGAAAAGTAGCAATAATGGTACTCGTTTGAAAGCTTTCGATACAAAAATATGATTGTATAAAAAATTTACACATTCGGTTAACCTACTTTTTTTTCATGGCCGGTCCCAGGCTCGGATAAAGGAGGAGGGTTGTGTTAGGTAGTCGACAGCCAGCATAAAACTTTATCGAATTTTTATGGATTTTATAACAGGATGTGCGGGATTACAAGGAAAGATAGGATTAGGAACGAGAAGATTAGGGGCAAAGTAGGAATAGCACCGATTGAAGATAAAATGAGAGAAAACCGATTAAGATGGTTTGGTCATGTTAGAAGGCGTCCAGCAGAGGCACCTGTTAGAAGGTGTGAAAGTATGGAGATTGTCAGGAGTAGGAGAGGTAGAGGAAGACCCAAGAGAAGCTGGAAAGAAACCATTAAACATGACCTAACCTACCTAGATTTATCTGATGACATGCCCCTAAACAGATCAAATTGGCGTCGACAAATCCATATAGCCGACCCTACCTAGTGGGAAAAGGCTTGGTTTGGTTTGGTTAACCTACTTCCAAATTTTTTATTTTTTTAGCGAAATATTGAAATTTTTTAAAATTAGTGATGGCAGAAAAATTAGAAGTTTTTCGAGTGTAAATTTTTTTTTTATGTGTATGTATAAAAATAAAATATATTTTTTTCTAAAATTTTATGTGCGGCGGTCATCCACTCTCAGCTGTATGTGACTTTGCCCTGATCTATTCTTTCCCGTAAAGGCCTCGTTTGGAGTAAGAAAAAATAAGATAAATTGAGATAAAATGTAATTTGGGGTTGATTTTGGCGCCTTTTTTTTTCCTGAAAAGTAGCAAACTGTGGGAACGGTTTTTCAAATCCGTTCCCACGGATTCAAAAAAATTCATAAAAAATAGCGACAATGATACTCGTTTGAAAGTGTAATGGCTAGGAAGAAGATACAGAACTGAGACTAAAAAAAGAAAGACTGAACTAGAATTCACCCCTTTTACATTGGTTTCTTGAGTTATTTATAGACTTGGCTAACTAACTTTCCCTCCAAACATAGCTAACAAACTTTCCCTCCAAGTCTTTTAACTCCATAACAACTTTCCTAACTTCCTGCCATTCGGTTACAACCAACCTGGCCAGCCTTGCCATTCGGTTATTACAACTAACCTAAGGCTCCTTTATTTAGTAGGTAGTTTTACTAACTACTAACTAACTATTTTTAGTTATAACATTCCCCACCACTTGTGAACAGTCGTGTCCTCAAGGCTGAAATTGAGGAAACTTTACTTGGATTTCCGAGTGATCAAGCCAGGTTGCATCCTCTGGGAATGAGTTCTGCCACTGGACTAACCATTGCTCTATGCTTTTGTTCCCTCTCTTGACACTTCTCTTATTCAATACAGCCACCGGCTCTAGCTGCAATATACCTTCTGGACTTACTGGAGGTAGGTTTGTGGAAGCTGTCACCATAGTTCCCACACTTTTTTTAAGCATGGAAACATGGAACACTAGGTGTAGTTTAGCTCCAGCTGGTAGCTGTAGCTTATAGGCTATTGATCCAACCTTTCCACCACTTGGTAAGGTCTATAGAACCTTGGGAGAGAGCTTCATGCTCTTTGGCAGGGTCACGGTAGTCTGTTTATAGGCTGCAGCTTGAGATAAACCCTCCCACCAAAAATTCTTGTTCAGATATCTTTTTATCAGCATAGAGTTTCATCCTCTGTCGCGCCTGATTTAGATTTTCTTTCAACTGCCTGATAATGCTCCCCCTTTCTCTTAACCAATTGTCTACTGCTGCAACTGAAGAGGGCTTAGAAATGCAGAAAGTATGGTTAGGAGGTTCCTGCCCATAAACTGCAAAATAGGGGGTTGTTTTAATGGCAGAATGGTAAGTAGTATTGTACCACCACTCAGTCAATGTAAGCCACTTAGACCACTGTTTAGGACAGTCCCCAGTCATACATCTTAAGTAGTTTTTCAAGCACTTAATCACAATCTTTGTTAGACCATCTGAGAGGGCTTAGAAATGCAGAAAGTATGGTTAGGAGGTTCCTGCCCATAAACTGCAAAATAGGGCGTTGTTTTAATGGCAGAATGGTAAGTAGTATTGTACCACCACTCAGTCAATGTAAGCCACTTAGACCACTGTTTAGGACAGTCCCCGGTCATACATCTTAAGTAGTTTTGCAAGCACTTAATCACAATCTTTGTTAGACCATCTGATTGGGGGTGGTAGGCAGTGCTAAGGCATAGTTTGCACCCTTGTAAGGTGAACAATTCCTGCCAAAAGTGACTGGTAAATACTGCATCTCTATCAGACACGATGGTAGAAGGAAGACCATGTAACTTGAACACTTGGTTGAAGAAGACTCTAGCCACTTGGTTGAAGAAGACTCTAGCCACTTCCTTGGCTGTATAGGGGTGGGCCAAGGTCATGAAATGCCCATATTTTGTCAGTCTGTCTACCACCACAAAAATCATAGTTTTCCCTTGAGAGTTTGGCAGTCCATCAATGAAATCCATCGAAATATCACTCCAAATTCTGTTAGGAATGGGTAGAGGCTGTAGTAATCCTGGGTATTTCATATTTTCTCTTTTATATCGCTGACATATATCACACTTCGCGATGAATTTTGCCACATCCTTCTGCAGTCCCTTCCAGTAGAAAATTTTGTGCAGCCTCTTTGCTGTTTTGCTGACACCTAAATGTCCTCCCAAAAGGGAGGAGTGGAACTCCTGAATGAGTTGTATTCTGAGTGGTGTTCTTCCAACCACCAACCTTTCATGATAGGTTAGATTGCCCTGTTCCCAAGCATAACCATTATGGGCTTGACCTTGTTTTAATTCCAAAATCGACCTTTTAATTTCGCTATCTTCCTCCTAGCTACTTCTTACCTTTTCCAACTAGCTAGCAGAGACATAGGATAGGGCATGAATCTCAGCTACTGTTTCTGCAAAGTTCACTGATTCTTCTCTTCTGGACAATGCATCTGCAGCCTTGTTGTCTCTACCACAATTATATATGATGGTGTAATCAAATCCCAAGAGTTTAGTGACCCATTTCTGCTGGAAAGGAGTGCCCACTCTCTGTTCAAGAATGTATTTAAGGCTCTGATGATCAATTCTGAGCATAAAGTGCTTGCCCAATAGATAACACCTCCACTTGAGTACTGCTAGTACCACTACCATCATCTCTTTTTCATAAGTAGAGAGGGCTTGGTCTTTTTTAGAGATTCCCTTACTCCAATAGGCTATTGGATGTCCATCTTGCATGAGTACAACTCCTAGACCTCTCCCCGAAGCATCAGATTCCACAACAAAAGTCTTGCTGTAATCTGGTAGGCTGAAGTCATTTTCTCCTTGAGCTGAGTGAAAGTTGCAATGGCTTCAGGGGTCCATACAAATGAATCCTTCTTGAGCAAGCAGTGGAGAGGAGAACATATTTTGCCATAATTCTGGATAAATCTTCTGTTATATCCAGTGAGCCCCAAAAATCCCCTTAGTTCCTTAACATTTGCTGGTATTGGCCAGGAATGTATAACCTGCAGTTTAGTGGGTTCTGCCGAAACCCCTTTTGCTGAACTAAGTGGCCCAAGTATTCTATCTCAGTCTTCCCAAACACACATTTACCCCTTTTTGCAAATAGCTGCTGCTGCTTCAGTGTCTGTAAGGTAACCTGCAAGTGCTCCTTCCAAGATTGGCTATATATTAGGATATCATCAAAGAATACTAGTATAAACCTCCCTAAGAAGGGTCTAAAGATTTCATTCATTAGACTTTGGAATGAAGAAGGAGCATTAGTAAGCCCAAAGGGCATTACTAAGAACTCATAATGCCCCATCATGGGTCCTAAATGCAGTCTTCTCAATATCAGCTGGATGAACTCTTATTTGATGATAGCCTGATCTCAAATCTAGCTTAGAAAAGTACTTTGCCTCACATAACTCATCCAAGAGTTCATCTATGACTGGTATTGGAAATTTATCTTTAATAGTAACCTTATTAAGTGCCCTATAATCGACACACATTCTCCAAGTGTTATCTTTTTTTTTTTTTTTAACTAAGAGCACCAGTGAAGAGTAGGGACTGACACTAGGTCTTATTATTCCAGTCTTTAGCATTTCTTGAATTTGTTTTTCAATTTCAGCTTTTTGGAAATGAGGGTACCTGTAGGGTTTGACGTTGGGAGGTTCAACTGCTGGTTTAAGAGGAATACAATGATCATTAGACCTGGTCGGTGGCAAGCCTTTAGGCTCCTGAAATGCTTCTGCAAATTCCGAGAGTAGGACTTCCAATTCTAGAGGAATTTCTCCTTTCTCCTCATTGTCAGTTGCTTGTAATGAATTGATCTGAGCTATTACTCCTTGAGGCTTTTTTTGCAAATATTTTTTCATCTTTTCAGAGCTCACCACTTTTAATTCTTCATTCTTTCCTCCTCTTAGTACATGTCTTCTGCCAGTGAGAAAAAAATTCCATGCTAAGATTCTTGAAGTCCCATTTAACTGGTCCCAAGGTTGCTAACCATTGAATACCCAACACCATATCGCAGCCTTTCAATTGCAAGACCCTCACATCAGTTTGGAAGGTAGTCCCTTGCATCTTCCATTGAAAATTTCTACATATGGTTGTGCTTACCATTCTGGTTCCATTAGCTACTGCCACTGATAAAGGCTCTGTTTCTTCCATCTCAATGCTGGTTTTTTTAACCACATCAAGACTCAATAAATTGTGTGTGCTCCCGGAGTCTATCAAGATTATGATGAGCCTTTTTTTAACAATGCCTTTTACCCTCATTGTCCTGTAGGAAACTGAGCCAGTGATGGCATTTAAGGAGATCTGCAACTCTTCCTTTGGTGCCTGCTCTCCCTCCTCTTCTTCTTCAATTTCAACATCTTGTATTTGTTCCTTCCCTTCTCCTTCCATAACATATAACTTTTTCTGATTGCATACATGACCTCAGGTGTATTTTTCATTGCACTTAAAACATAATCCTTTGGCTCTTTTTTCTTCTAGCTCTTTGGACAGCTCTCTTCTTCCTTGGCCTCCATTTCCTATCTGGATTTTGTCCCCAACAGCCATATCTATTTTAGGGCCCATCCTTGATTTCTTAGTGATGGCTTCAATGCTGGATTCTTGTAGCTTTGCCAGCCCTATGGCTGGAGTGATTGAGGTTGGTTTGAACATTAATACCCCAGGTCTGATTTCATCCTTAAGTCCACTAATAAAACAGCTAACAAAGAATGATTCTGGCAAATTCTGAGTCTGATTTGCCAATACCTCAAATTTTTCTTGATATGCCTTCACAGTAGTGACCTGCCTCAGCTTAGTTAATTCTCCCATTGCATCTTCATAAGAGTTTGGGCCAAATCTTGATAATAGACCTTGTTTAAACACTTCCCATGTGATGTGATGGTGGCATTTTTCGAACCACTGAAACCATTGCAGGGAAGATTCTTCTAAATGTAGTGTTGCCAGTTTAACCTTGTCACCGTTGCTCACTGTGTTGTACTCAAAAAATCTTTCACACTTGTACAGCCATCCACTGGGATTTTTCCCAAAAAATCGAGGAAATTCCATTCTTGCGACTCTTTGATGGAAGGGTAAAGGAGAAGTTGGAATTTCTGACCTTAGAAGCTGCTCACTCATCATCTGGAATTCTGCTGGAACAGGCCCCGATGGCTCAGCTTGCTGTAGCCTTGACCCTCTATTGCCTTCCTGTGGTGACTTTCCATACAAATGGCTTGCCATTTGATCATGCTTCATACTCATTGCTACCATCATCTCCTTAATATCTCTCAATCCTTTGAGAGAATTTCTTGATTTCTCCAATCTCTTTGGCATTCCTTTCATTTCCTTCTTTCAGTAGGCGAATGGCTTCTTCTACTTTCTTGGCTTCCTGAGCTGCTCTAGTCCCATCGGCCATGGTGGTTGCACGAAGTCAGCAGGCCAAGAATCTTGGATGCTCTGATACCACTGTAATGGCTAGGAAGAAGATACAGAACTGAGACTAAAAAAAGAAAGACTGAACTGGAATTCACCCCTTCTACATTGGTTTCTTGAGTTATTTATAGACTTGGCTAACTAACTTTCCCTCCAAACATAGCTAACAAACTTTCCCTCCAAGTCTTAACTCCATAACAACTTTCCTAACTTCTTGCCATTCGGTTACAACCAACCTGGCCAGCCTTTGGCTGCTCTGATACTACTGTAATGACTAGAAAGAAGATACAGAACTGAGACTAAAAAAAGAAAGACTGAACTGGAATTCACCCCTTTTACATTGGTTTCTTGAGTTATTTATAGACTTGGCTAACTAACTTTCCCTCCAAACATAGCTAACAAACTTTCCCTCCAAGTCTTTTAACTCCATAACAACTTTCCTAACTTCTTGCCATTCGGTTACAACCAACCTGGCCAGCCTTGCCATTCGGTTATTACAACTAACCTGAGGCTCCTTTATTTAGTAGGTAGTTACTAACTACTAACTAACTATTTTTAGTTATAACAAAAAGTTTTCGATACAAAGAATATGATTGTATAAAAAATTTACACATTCGGTTAACCTACTTCCAAATTTTTTATTTTTTTAGCGAAATATTGAAATTTTTTGAAATTAGTGATGGCGGAAAAATTAGAAGTAGAAGGGTTGTTGGAGATTTATAGAGATTTTTAGAATTTTTTCTTGATGCCAAATGGGGCCAAAAATATCTAATTTAAATTTGTTTGCATTTTTCAAAACCCACCGCTTACCCCTGGCCTCCCCCCATCCCCCCAAAAAAAATCATCAGCTCGCTTGATCAGCCGCGGTTTTATAAAAAGGTGGGACCATTCAGTGACATGGCAAGCATTAACACCGTTTCACTTTTTTTGGCGCCAAGGGGTTCCTTTGGTATTTTCAAGTAAAGGAAGGGAGGGCAATGTCATTTCAAAAATCTTAGGGGAGATTTCTGTTGGTGTCAGAAACCTCAGGGGAGGTTAGTGAAATTTACCCGGTAAAGGAAGGGAGGGCAGCGTTATTTCAGAAACCTCAGGGGAGGTTTCTGTTGGTGTTAGAAACCTCAAGGGAAGTTAGTGAAATTTACCCGGTAAAGGAAGGGAGGGTAGTGTCATTTCAGAAACCTCAGGGGAGGTTTCTGTTGGTGTCAGAAACCTCAGGGGAGGTTAGTGAAATTTACCCATTTTTTTTTTTATTTTGACGTGGTCTGGTTTCAACTGAATTTAGGAAAAATGGAATTTGTTTTGATGGGTAAGTGGAAGGTCTTGTAGCTATTCTACGGTGCAAAGTGTGCAATCTTCCATCTAAATACTTCGACCTTCCTTTGGGATCGAAGTACGAGGCAAAAAAGGTTTGGGATGGCGTGATTGAGAACTTCTAGAGAGAGTTTTTATGATAGAAGAAGGGTTACTTGTCTAAAGGGGGGGTCACCCAATCAAATGATATTTTGTGGGGTAGATTTTTGCGATTGGGATATATCTCGTGTATCCTCCTTTATTTTGATGTGGTGTCTAGTCTCGGGTTGAATCCAGGAAAAAAAAAGTTGATTCCGATTAGTGAGTTCCAGGACATGGAGGGTCTTGCAGCTATTCTGCAGTGCAAAGTGCGTAATCTTCCGTCTAAATACCTCGCCTTCCTTTGAGATGGCGTGATTGAGAACTTCTAGTGAAGTTTTCACGATGGAAGAAGGGTTACTTGTCTAAAGGGTGTAGAGTCACCTTAATCAAAAGTTTTGTTTCTAATCTTCCTATCTACCAATTATCACTACTTAAGATGTCAGTATTGATAGTAAGAAAGTTGGAGAGGATCCAAAGGAACTTCTTGTGGGGAGGCTTAGGAGATGCCTTCAAATTTCATTTAGTGAATTGGGAGACAATTTGTAAATCATTGAGGGGATGTTTGGGCATTAGAGACTTGGTGATGAATGAAGTCCTTTTAGGAAAGTAGTTGTGGAGGTTTGCCATTGAGAAGCAATACTTATGGAGAAGACTAGTAGCATTGAAATATGGCAAGGGGAAAAGGGGTTGGACTACTAAGAAGTTCAGTGTGTTGTATGGGCGAGTGTGTGGAAGGTCATTCAAAAAATTTGGTCGAATTTTAGGATTGGCATCGCATTTGCTTATGACAGGGCCACCGTGATAAGATTTTGGTTGGACTGGTGGTGGGTAGGTGGAAGTTGCCTTATTCCATTGTGAAGAATAAGGAAGGTACGATTGAGAACTCCCTGCATCACTCAAATGGGGTCATCAACTGGAATATAGAAACTCTAAAGGAATCTTTAGAATTGGAAATTTAAGGGATTTTATTAGGCTAACCTCAAGTCTATATAAGGTTAAAAGGGAAGAAGGAGAGGACGGGATCACTTGGGCGGGCTTTGGCACTGTTAGGTTTGAGGTGAAATCATTTTCCAGTTTGTTGGAGGGTTGCGGGGAGGAGGACTTCCCTTGTACGAGAGTGTGGAAGAGTGGAATGCCTTTGAAGTTGGCTTTCTTTGTTTGGAGTACTCTCCGGAGAGGATACTCACGGTGATATTCTTATTAAAATAAAGTTTGATCCTGGCAAACAAATGCAATTTGTGTAAAGAAGATGAAAAATCCATAAACTGCATTTTTATCCGATGTGCCTGGACAAGGGAGCTTTGGAACCTGACTTTTGCTTTGGAGTGATGTGGGTATTCCCTTCAGATGCGAGTTTGGCCTTATGGCCATGGTGGGGAGTGAGGATGGACAAACGCTGATGAAAGGCTTGGAGACTTTTTCCTTTTTGCCTTTTGTGGGTAGTGTGGGGGGAGAGGAATAGGAGAAACTTTCAAGATACAGAAAAATCCTTGCTTATGTTTAAAAATATGCTTTTGTCTCTTTTGTATAGTTGGCTTTTTGGGGGTTAAGACTTCGCGATAGAGAAGATGGTTATACTTTGACTCCTTTTGATGAGTGATCTTTTTGTACTTGGGAGGCATCCCCTTCATAACATTTAATGAAATTTTTATTTATCAAAAAAAAAAAAAAAAATTGTACAATAGCAAAATTAAAAATTAAATATTTACATATATAAATATGATTTTGGTTAATATAATAATAAATTTGTGAAAAAAGGTAGCAATTAAATATTTATATATGTATAAATAATAAATATGATTTGGTTAATTCAGTTCAAATTGGAACCGAACGGAGGTAGTTCAACTAATTTGGTTTAGATCTGTACCTTCTATCCAGACAATTTGGTTCCATCTATTAAGGAACCAAAATAATTTGGATAATTCAGGTAAGAATCGAAACTTGAATAATCACCCCTAGATTAAAGTGCATAACTAATAATGAAAATGGTAAATTATATTGACTACCTTTGAGATTTGTTGAGAAGTGAGATAATACTCACATCTTAAAATTTAAAGTATCGGGAGCTTGTAGGAAGACCCAACTAACGGAAGTTAATTAAATGACCATTTTATCCTTGAAAGCGGCCTAAGTTTCTTTATTATGTGACAACCTCTATATAATCTATATATAGTATATATGTGTATCTTAAACTAATTCCCAAGCCTCAAGCACACATTTTCACCAACACAGGTGAATCTTAAACCAACCAAATTTGTCAGTAATCTTCCATCTATCCTCTTCTTTTACCAGCATCTTTCACAACTATCAGCATCACCACAACCATATCTTGCTTCTTTGCTATCCTATGACACCCATGATCAGGCCACTCTTCCCAAAATTCCATGTCAACCTTTTCCAATAATGTCACTAGGGATGTGATGATGTATACAAATAATTGTTTTAAGCTAAGAAGCACGAATACAGACACATAGTATGAATAGGACATAACGTGGACGTGGAGATACGTTAATTTAAAAAAATGTCAGGACACGACAAGTTAGGGACATGTTAAAGAATAAATATTTATTTTTAAATATATACATGAAAAATAACTATTTATTCACTTTATATTTAGAATAAATTTATCTTTAATTTATATTTATTTAGAAAAAATATATTTACAAATAAATTATAAGTTCTAAGTATTAAAGTTTCTAAAATTAAAAAAATTTAAGGGATAATTAATTGAGAAATATGAATTTATATTACTTCTATTTTGTTATTTAATTCCAATATTTTTTTTTTCAAATATGCATTTTGATTTATTGTGTTTTAAGTGATGGGCATGGGAATCTAAGTGTGTCCAAAAAGTGTCCAGTTGTAAGCAATTAAAGAATAATATGACAAGTTTAGACAAGTATTTGACAATTGAGAGTGTCTGATGGGAGTTGGTGTCTGATATCGGCACGACACCTATACGTTACCTTCCTAGGAGTGTTTAGGTTTTAAGTTATACATGATAACAAACATCAAGTACTTCTAAATTTAAGTAGTAGTGAATGTAGAAAGTCAACCATTTTAACTTGTAATGCTTCAATCATAGAGCATTTAATAATTAATACTAGCTTTACAAATTAGAAAGACAAGTATAACACAACTCAACTCAACAAGCATTAGTTCTAGACTAGTTGTGGTCTTCTACATAAATCATTTTCCTTCATTAATTTCTATCGAGGTTATAAGGTTATTAACTTGTGTTTCTTCAGAAAGACAGTTGAACCATCAAAATTAGTAATGTATAAACTAAGGAAGGAAATTTCTAAAAAAAAAAAAAAAAAAAAAAAAAGAATGGCTGCATTATTGTTCGTACATATATGCATATCTGAAAACAGTGCATTCTGTGATACCTTTGATAAAATTAACTTAAAAACTACCCTAATGCCACTAAAATCACAATCAAAGTTTTGCTAGGAACATTGAAAAAGTGTCAGGGAAACTTTGTAGTAGAAATAAGACTAACCACATGAAGATGTTTCTATTCTGAAAGTGTTACGGAGAACACACGAAAAGGAAAAAAGAAAAATGATGCAATCGATTTCGATATTCAGCATCTAGCATTACTTTGATGCCCACCACCAACCGAACGTGTATCAGCACTTTCTCTTCTTTCTTCCTCTCTATTTCTCCCTTTGTTACCCATCGTTATTTGCTGCTTATGCTCCTCTGGCAAAGCCCACAACACAGCCCCCTCTTTTGAATCCATCGAGGACCGCCAATTCTTAATTATATTATAGAAGAGTTAGTTTGGAAATTTAAAAATTCCACATTTTGACTAATGAAAATCCCTTAGTTGACTAACATTACTGGTAAGAATAAGGGCTAATTTGTTACCAAATCTTAAAAGCAGGGTGAGCACTTGAATTAATAGGATATGAGGAGAAGCAACTGTAATTACTGAAACGTCAGGGGTGTTGTCTCAATTTTCAGCAAATCTTAGGGGTAGTCAAT
Source organism: Vitellaria paradoxa (assembly GCA_019916065.1). Lineage (NCBI taxonomy): Eukaryota > Viridiplantae > Streptophyta > Magnoliopsida > Ericales > Sapotaceae > Vitellaria > Vitellaria paradoxa. The sequence continues at coordinate 35,151,519 of CM034244.1, read as the reverse complement.
GAAATTTACACACAAAATTCCCACAACCCAGCTTGTGTTGGCAGACGCTTTGTGCAGAAATCTATTAACTCCAGCTGGCCTTCTAGGAATTTCGTAGCAGGTTCTGAGGTTTAAGTCAGTTGAGTTCTGGTTTTGAAGTACCCCTGAGCTTCTGATGGATCATAATAAATTGATCCGAACAAGATGAACCAAATAATTGGAAATCTGGAACAAGAATTTTATACTGGTTTTTATTTGGCTCTTGACCCTCATCATCCTCAACTGCTTTATTATTGTGTTTTTATTTAATGAATTTATTTGTGCATTCACCTCTTTGTTGTTCACGGTCTCATTTTCTGCAAGGCTAACTATTTCTTGTTTTTCAGATTTGAAAGACCTGATTTCCCACTTATCTTCTCTGGGGCATCCCCTTTGGTGGGAGCGTAAGTTTTGTTCTGCTAGTTTATCTCAGTGGCATAACAATTACAGTGAAGCCTTTTGAATTTCATTACCAATTTTTTGGCTATTACAGAGTGCCCTATGCTCAATGCTATGGAGGACATCAATTTGGGATGTGGGCTGGTCAGTTGGGTGATGGTCGGGCAATTACACTTGGAGAGGTTTTGAATTCAAAATCTGAAAGGTGGGAACTGCAGCTTAAGGGTGCTGGGAAGACAGCATATAGCCGGTTTGCTGATGGCCTTGCGGTTCTGCGTAGTAGCATAAGGGAGTTCCTATGTAGTGAAGCAATGCACAGTCTAGGCATTCCAACAACACGTGCGCTTTGTCTTGTGACCACTGGAAAATATGTCAGTCGGGACATGTTCTACGAGTATGTTATACAAATAATAATCATGAATCAGGATATTATTTTACTAATGAATGTTTTCATTTTGAGCTTATACCTTAACTGCTCCCCTGCACAAGACTCCTAGTTCATATACATTATTTTCATTAAAATTTTGGCCCCACTCAAGAATCCAAGATTTCCTAAATGGGTTTATTTGGAATATAACATATATAGGCAGTTTATGGGGATCCAATGTTGAGAGGATTCGTTCTTGAATTTTGATATCACCTGAAGTGCCTCAGAATTTTAGTTCATTTATCCATGCTGAACTATTAGTTTCACTGCTCATTACACTTTTGTCATATGCAGTGGCAACCCAAAGGATGAACCTGGTGCAATAGTTTGCAGAGTTGCACAATCCTTTCTGCGTTTTGGTTCATACCAGATACATTCCTCTAGAGGGAAAGAGGACCTCGACATTGTTCGTACTTTGGCAGATTATACCATTAGGCATCATTTCCCTCATATTGACAACATGAGTAAAAGTGAGAGTTTGTCTTTTAACACCGGCAAGGAAGACGATTCAGTTGTGGATCTGACTTCAAACAAGTATGCAGGTAAATATTCTAATTAGTGGCAATGTGACATTGATTGTGAATGTTATATTTTTTTGGACTGACATTTAAACCTTCGTTCTGAAATGGATTAAAACAGTAGCCTAGTGTTGCATTCTAACAAGTTACTCCTGTCACTTGTAAAGAATTACTGCCACGTGTTGGATCTTCTTGGCTTTTCAAACAATTTTTGGAGCAATTGTCTACATGGCTGTTTGTTGGAATAACAAATTTGTTCAGTTCTTTTCCTCTCAATTTCCAGGCAAGGTCAATCCTTGAATTTGTGGACTGTTCTGGGAAATGGGATGGACATTGTGGATGCCAATGTTGGACTTGTAAGCAATGGGTAACTGGCTTTCCTAATTCATTTAGTGGTTTTCTGGTCCAGGTAGTCTGTTTGTTGTTGTGTGTGACAGTACGGGCCAGACTCCACTTTGTCATGCCAAACTAAGAGTGAGGCTTGATTGGATGTTGTTCTGATTTATTTTACCTAATTTATTCAGAAAAAAATATAAGATACACACTATGCTTACTTGGATGGCATGTAGGTTTTGAAATTAACATACATGGATCTAAACAATATTGAGCCATTTGATTAACAGATACATCAAAACTCACGTGAGGTGTAGATTCTTGTCTTTTTGTAGTATTGACTTCTGATTCTTCTTCGTTTCTTTGCTCTAACAAGTAATTTCACTTGCGTCTATTTTACAAAGCCTGTGTTACTGGCATTGGTTATAAATAGCAATTATGGGAGTGTTTGGTTGGTCAAAACCAATAAAAACCCACCAATTTTTACCAACTTTTTGTACTTTTTTCCAATTAAATTTTACCACATATCATTTTTATATCAAATCTTTGTACTTTTACTTTACTTTTTGACCAAACTTTTGCCAACCAAACACCCTTTATATATCTTGGCAAACTTTAGGGTCCATTTTAATTCCTTTTTTGTTTCATGGTGGATTTACCAGCTTGGGCAGTAGAAGTTGCTGAGCGTACTGCTTCCTTGGTTGCACGCTGGCAGGGTGTCGGTTTCACTCATGGCGTTCTGAATACTGACAACATGAGCGTGTTAGGTCTTACAATTGATTATGGTCCTTTTGGTTTCTTGGATGCTTTTGATCCCAGTTACACTCCAAATACTACAGATCTTCCAGGGAGAAGATACTGTTTTGCAAATCAGCCAGATATTGGTTTATGGAATATTGCACAGTTTGCCTCAACCCTTTCAGCTGCTCAGTTGCTAAATGATAAGGAGGCAAATTATGTTATGGAGAGGTATAAAAGACTACTGAATTTTTCATTCAATAGTAGTACTTGTTGGCTTGTGCGTTTTAACTTTTTATTTTCTTGATTTGTTGCAGATATGGAACCAAGTTTATGGATGAGTATCAAGCAATAATTACCAGAAAACTTGGCCTTCCAAGGTACAATAAACAGCTGATTAGTAAACTCCTTAACAACATGGCTGTAGACAAAGTTGACTACACGAATTTCTTTCGGCTGCTTTCCAATATTAAAGCTGATGCTAGCATTCCAGAACAGGAAATGTTAAATCCGCTTAGGGCTGTTCTGTTGGATATTGGGAAGGAGCGCAAGGAAGCATGGACCAGCTGGGTCCAGTCCTACATAGAGGAGGTACGGTTGACATTCTCTACAATTGTTATGAACTTTAAAACCTTTCTGCATGTTGATGAAGATAGTTATCAATAATAACTCATAAATCATCAGCGTTGATTAAAGGTTTAAATTCTCAATACATGAAAATATTAGAATTCCATAAGTTCTTCAAATTCTAATTTGTCCTGCTTTTGATTATAATGACTGTTGGGTGATCTTCTATTTTGGCTTATCTGTTTGATTATAATGACTGTTAGGTGATCTATTTAGGCTTAGATTGACAGTTACGTGATCTTTTATTTTGTGTCTGGGAAGAGAAAAAAAGTCAACTTTTGGCTATCAAATTTTTAACTTTTTTGTTAGTTTGACATATTTGCTCTTTTTGATTTGAAAGAACTGTTTGTCGTAAAATATATTTCATATAAGGTAGTGTAGATATTTAGGATGATTATAATTGATGTTTAAATATACACGTTACTATTCTATAGATTCTAGGTTATAAATACAGACAACCAGACCAAACCACACTCATAAGTATGTTTTATTTTCTCTAATTCTTTGTACTTTTATATGGTATCAGAGAGTAGAGGTTCTGAATCTGTTTTCTTCAAACTAGGGAGGTTGTGTTTGTATCAAGAAACTCTTAGTTCTTGTTCTCTTGTTTGTATCAAGAACTTAAATTGGATTTGGTTGATTGCTTGCCGATGTCATCATAGTTGACCCATCAATCCCCTTCTTTTCTCGTGGATGCCTGCATGTGTGCCGGGATGAGGAGTTGTTTCGGCAAAAGCTTTCTGCTGGACCCCAAAAGAAAACATACCTTGGACGGAAAGATAACATCAGTATAAGCAGGAAGATTGTTTTAATGGGATTATTTTATGCTTCCTTTTCTTATGCAACGATCATAGTCAATTTTGACCACAAGCTTTCAATAAAGAAATCAAAATGAAGGATACATTTTCTAATTCTTCTTCCTGTATAGTTACAATTCAATCAATACTGAGATGATTTTCCCATTGGTCAACAAGAATGCCAGTTATGATCACTTTCAATTATGGTGCACACGGTTATTTAGTCAAAGAGAGATTATATACTCTATCCACTGCAAAAGTGTTTTGGGGTTTTCGTCATCTTTTTGGGAACGGAATTCTTAGAAACTACTTATGCTATGTTCGGAACATGGATTTGTAGAGGGAAAGGAAAAATAAAGGGAAAATAAAATTAATAATGTATATTTTTGTACACTTAACCAACTAAAAATTAAACTTTGTTGATAAATGTCTATTCATTTTTGTCTTCTTTTTCTAACTCGATAAAAAAAATGAAATAAATATGACTTTTTCCCCCCCATCTCACTTCATTTTGCTTTCTTATCATTTTCTTTTATTTTTCTTTTCCCTTCACAATTCCATATTCCAAACATAACTTTAAAGATTTATCCAACTATTTTATTTGATCTGTGAAAAGATGTTCTGGCCAAAAGCACTGTTCTCTTATTGGTTTTTTATTTTATTTTCTTTTTCTTTTTCTTGTGAGATAAAATGACTGATACCTTGCGGTGTTCACAAATTCTTTCTTTCTGGTTGCTCAGCTCTCTGCCAGTGGCATATCGGATAAGCAGAGAAAGTTGTCAATGGATTCTGTGAACCCGAAATACGTCCTTAGGAACTATCTATGCCAAAGTGCTACTGATGCAGCTGAACAAGGTGATTTTGAAGAGGTTCGCAGGCTGCTGAAGGTTATGGAAAGGCCATACGACGAACAACCGGGAATGGAAAAATATGCTCGATTGCCCCCAGCTTGGGCGTATCGTCCTGGGGTCTGCATGCTCTCTTGTTCTTCATGAGTTAAAAAGACACTTATTTGCAATTTAGCACACAAAATACCAGGAGAGAATGTGTTCGTTGTATATAATAGCGATTTTAAGTTAAACCATTTTTTTCCCTCCCCTTTTTGGAAGAGTTAAAATGGTATAATTCAGAGTCATGCATAGCTGTAAAATTTTTATTTTATTTATATCTATCTTTTTTTTTTTAATATTATTATGGGCTATCTAATTTTAGTGCACCATGTTTTGTCAAAAGCCAGGTGCTTGCTCCGGTTGTTCAGGTGAAATGCGTCATGGGTGAGGTTTTAATCTTTAATTGTGAATCTCTGGCTGGTGGTTTGAGCCTTCTGTGTGAGTATGTTAGTTGTTGTTGCATTCATATTTGCTTCTTGTTAAATTGTTTATGTTGGTGGATGTTTTTGTTGGTTAGGCTGTATTTGTTTGTTGAGTAGATCAGGTTTTTTTGAAGGCAAATTTATTGACGCACATATTAATCCAAATAAGTCACATATATAGAACATTTAAAATGTATGACATTCAAAATATTTGTCAAAATAAGTTAAATCTAAATTAAAAACTATCTAAAACATATGAGATTCAAAATATTAGCACAAATAAGTGAAATTTAAATTATGAACCATCCAAAATTCTTCTACCTTTAGGTTACGGTAATGTGAAATTGGAAATATAAGGTTTCGTTTGGTAACGTTTTCGTTCTCTATATTTTTCTGTTTATATTTTTAAAATTTTGTAAACTCGCAATAGAAAAATGTTTGATAAATCTGTTTATGTTTTTTTTGTTTCAAAAAAATGGAAACATAAACAAAAAAATGTAAAAAAAAAAAAAAGTGTTTTCACTCTAGTTTTCTTTCCTATTGTTAATGTTTTGTTAATTTTAAAACTTTGTCTATTTTTGTTACATTACATAAAAATAAATTATTTTATTTAAATATTTTATTAAAATAAGTTATTTTAATAAATAATATAATTAAATTCAATAAATTAAATTAATTATATAAATTAATATAAATTATTTTTAATAAATAATAAAATTAAATTAATTAATTTAATTTAATAATTAATTATTACTAAATTATCAAAAATAAATATTATAATTAATTAATTTAATTTAATAATTAAATTAATTTGTATAAAATAATTAATAATAAATAATTTAATTACATTAATTTTTAATTTAATTTAATTTAATAATTATTATTAAATTATTTTAAATAAATTTCATAATTAAATTAAATTATTTATGAAATAATTAATTTAATTTATATAAAATATATTTTATTAAATTATTTTAATAAATAACTAAATGAATTTAATTAATTTAAAAATAAATAATTTAATTTAATAATTAATCTAATTTAATTATTTATTTAATATGAAATATATTTTATTAAATTATTTTTAATAAATAATATAATTTAATATATTTTATATTTATTGAATTAAATGATTTTAATAAATAATTTACTGTATATTAATTAAATTAAACTAATATAAAATATACTTTATTAAGTTCTATTAATTTTGTAAAACTAATAAAATTAAATATTTTTTAAAATAAAAAATTAATAATTATAAACAAACTTGTATTTCCAAAAGCAAGTTCAATTTTCATTTCAAAAAAAATAAACGGCAACAGAAAACAAAAAATAGAAAACGGCAACAGAAAAACAACAACAAAAAAAGACAGTATTGTCAAACGGACCCTAAGTAATTGGGTTTTGTTAAAAAAGTGAGATTTGAATTTTAATATTTTAACTAGTTCTATGAACCCGTGAGAATTTTCAAATTAGAGTGTTCAAAAAATTAGAGCAAAACATCTATTCATGAGTTTTAAGGTGTTCAACAAATTCATAAGAATAGCTTAAAACTTATCAGTTAAAAATTTCCAAACATAATTTGTATTAATACATTAGAACCTAGTGGCATAGCCGCATATGATTTAGTGGTAGTGGCCACTGCGTGTGAAATCTGAAAAAAAAAAAAATTAACTTGACCTTTGAAAAAAAAAATTTGTTTTTCAAACTTTGTACTCTCGCAACCGATTATCGTGTTTTGTACACATGTACAGTACATGATCTTCTACTTACAGACATGAATGTATAGTTGAAAATGCTCATCGTGTGAGCATTTAATTTTTGAACATTTACATTCTTAAAATTATGAAAAATTACAATATTGTGTTTGGCATGTAATATTTAATAATGATATATATTATTTTTTGTAAAATTTTATTTATTTTAATTATATAATGTATATTTTATAAAATTAAAAATGAATTAATATTTTTTTCATATATTCGTTAAAATTGATTTTTTAAGGAGAGAGGAAAAAGAGATGAAATGTTGTAAGAGTAAAAAGTTAATAATTATTTTTATAATGGATTTGTTTAGAACTTTACAAAACTCTACCAATTTTTATAAAATTAAATTTTTTTTACCTATTACACAAATTAAGAAATTACAATTTTTACAAATTTACACTAATTTTACAACTTCAAACACCCTTAATATTTATTTCATAAATATTTCACCTCTACTAGAATAAATTCTTGGATTTACTACTGTCAAAACTATACTTCAATAGCAGTATCCTTTTATAAACTCAAAGTATAAAATAGAGATTTTTTTTAATAAAAGCAATAATTTGGTAATTAATATTGTGTACTGTAGCCAATAAAATACTCCAACAATTATGGCCTCGTTTGGAGTAAGAAAAAATAAGATAAATTGAGATAAAATATGATTTGGAGTAAATTTTGGTGTCATTTTTTTTAAAAAAATAGTAAATCGTGGGAACGGTTTTCCAAATCCGTTCTCACGGATTTAAAAAAATTCACAAAAAATAGCAACAATGGTACTCGTTTAAAAGTTTTTGACACGAAAAATATGATTGTATAAAAAATTTACACATTCGGTTAACCTACTTTCAGATTTTTTTTTTTTTAGCGAAATATTAAAATTTTTTGAAATTAGTGTTGGCGGGAAAATTAGAGGTAGAGGGGTTGTTAGAGACTTATAGTGATTTTTAGAGGTTTGTCGTGAAGCCAAACGGGGCCTATATCTACTTGAACTGGGTCGGGTTACCTGTCCCAGCACCCATCATAACCGATTCGTATTGTGATGACGTTTTCGGGTTGGATCAACGGCTCTACGGGGACAATGTTTTGTTCTGTAAAAGGCAATCCATTTCGGTCTCTCTCTCTCTCTCTCTCTCAAATCTTTTGGATTGGGGATCCGATTTTGATTCTTGCAGTTAAAAGACGTTCTACTGGTAAATCTTTGCCGCTGCTCTCTGCTTAGTCTTCCACATGCATATACTGTTATTCACTTTATATATTAATCTTACTTATGTTCTAAGGTTCAATTAACCTCCTGGAATCAGTCACAAAACCATGAATGCTCTTATTCATGAGCTAGTTTACTTAGCGCGCAAATGGGTTTTAATTTTATAAAAAATATGTTTTAATTTTATAAACAATATGCTTATGTGTTGTTTGATGAAATGCTTGGGTGAGTTTGTGTACGTGCACTTCATACCATTGGGCTTGTAAATTTATAGGAAATTTTGCAAGATGAGTAGCTGGATTGAATCATATAGGAAAAATTTTCTTACATTCTTGGTTTTTGAGGCAATGTTTGACTGCAATTGTTGTATTTGTCTGCAAATTTTATAAGTAGGAAAAATTAAAATTTGGTATAACTAGAATTTGTTAAAATTTATAATCAACAACTCAATAATATTTTTGGAAGATTTGCTTCTACATGTTAGAGACAACTTACAAGACAATTACCAAATTTTCCCAGTATTTTTTACCTTCCTATGTTCTGGTCTAGAAACTTTTGTTTGACTTTCTTTTAAACAATTTTGTTGCAACAAGCGGACTATGTATTCTGTATTCTTTTGAAGTAATTGAAGGAAAAATTCTTGTTATAAAAAAATCGATTCAGTTACTGATTACTACTCTATGGTAGCAGAATGTATTCTGTATGCAAAAATAGTGCACCTTTGTATTATATTCATTTTCTGAATTAGCTTTAACAACTCTTTGTTTTGGCTTTCCATTTGATTAAGAGGGTCTGTGAATAATATTGAATAATAGTGAATGTTATTTTTGAAAGTTTTTAATTGAACTTGATGAATGTTTTTTTTTTGGTCCCCCTCCAATTGACCTTCTATATTATTGCTTGAAAATGGGCACCGAGGGTTGGTGGGATGTGGAGTCAGATGGGACAAAGTAGGTTTTTTTTTTTTTTAATGTGTTGGCGAAGGTGAGGTTTGGAGGTGCTTAGGAGAGGGTGGCAGAAGTTGGTTGACAAAACTTTTTAATGTAGTGCTAAAGAACAAGAAAATGCCTGATGCATGGAGGAAAAGTATCCTTATACTCATATACAAGAATAAAGGAGATATTCAGAATTGTGCGAACTACCGCGGGATTAAATTGATGAGCCATACGATGAAATTATAGGAGAGAGTTATTGAGAGAAGACTAAGAAGGATAACAAATGTTTTAGAGAATCAATTTGGTTTCATGCCTGGAAGATCAACCATGGAGGCTATCTTTCTCTTGAGGAGGTTAATGGAACAGTATAGAGAAGGTCAAAAAGATTTACATATGGTGTTCATTGATTTAGAGAAGGCATGTGACCGGGTTCCTAGGAAGATTCCATGGAGAGTATTGGAAAAGAAAGGAGTGTGTGTCGCATATATTGAGGCGATAAAGGATATGTATAATAGAGTCATGACATCTATACGGACGACTGGTGTAGAGACTAACGAGTTTCCTATCACGATTGGTTTACATCAAGGCTCAACGTTAAGCCCGTACTTGTTTGCTTTAGTTATGGATGACATTACAAGACATATTCAAGATGAGGTGCCGTGGTGTATGCTATTTGTAGATGATATTGTTTTAGTAGATGAGACGAGAGGAGTGAATGCTAAGCTAGAATTGTGGCGGGAAACGTTAGAGACAAAACGGTTTAGGCTAAGCCGATGTAAAACGAAATATATGGAATGTAAGTTTAATCAAAATAGAGTAATTGGTAAAATAAAAATAAGTTTAGGCACACAAAAGATTGTAGAGAAAGAAAATTTTAGGTACCTTGGATCTATGGTGCAACAAGATGGAGGGATTGATACTGATGTAAGTCACAGGATTCAGGTTGGGTGGACCAAATGGAGGAGTGATTCGGGGGTCTTGTACGTTTGAAAAGTCCCCCTCAAGGTGAAAGGAAAGTATTATAAGGTGGCAGTAAGACCCGCGTTGCCATATGGATCAGAGTGTTGGGCAGTAAAACATAATCATGTTCAGAAGATGGTAGTTGTAGAGATGAGAATGCTAAGATGGATGTGTGGGATTGCAAGAAGAGATAGGATTAGGAACGAGGAGATTAGGGACAAAGTAGGAATAGCACCGATTGAAGATAAAATGAGAGAAAACCGATTAAGATGGTTTGGCCATGTTAGAAGGCGTCCAACGGAGGCACCTATTAGAAGGTGTGAAAGTATGGAGATTGTCAGGGGTAGGAGAGGTAGAGGAAGACCCAAGAGAAGTTGGAAAGAAATTATTAAACATGACCTGACCTACCTAGATCTATCGGAAGATATGGCCCTAAACAGATCTAATTGGCGTCGACAAATTCATTAGCCGACCCCACCTAGTGGGAAAAGGCTTGGTTTGGTTTGGTTTAATGTGTTGGCGAAGGTGGTGATGACTATCTCATTTCAATTGTCTCACATTTTCTAAATCTTTCTTGCAAAATGGGGATGGGTGTGTATGATTATGAAACAGCATGCTGTCACCGAGGACCTGAGGTGGTGCTTGTGTTCTTTATTGTGCATTGCCTGTTTTTATCTGGAAACACAAGGGTGGCTCTAAGAAGATGAAGTGATAGATGATTTGTGACTGGGAAGGTGTTGTCATGAATGCATTTGGGATTTGGCAAACATTTTTTTTCTTCTGTTTTTCCTAGGTTCTTGTGATACATGCTGTTGATTCTGATTGTTGTATTCCTATCTTCCCCGCCCCCTTTTTTTACATTGTCACCTTCCTAACTGTTTTTTCATCAGTTCCCACCTGGCAGATAGAGAATAGCGTGTATAACTGCTTTATACCATATTTTACTTAATCTTTCATGCTTGTAGTTTTCGTTGTCTGGAAATTTTCCAGAGGCCTAGTTTGGTATTATTGTTCTGTTTGTTGTCTTTATTAACTGGACAGTTTAGGAATTACCAACTCAATTGCATTACATTACATTTTCCTATTTATTAAATTTGGCCAATATTGGCATACAACCTACTTTATGTTTCCCATATTAGGGAATTTTGAGTTTGCATGGCTTTAAGATCTGAACTTGTACCTGCAATAATTTATCTGAAGTGGATGCTTTACGACCTTAGCATGATTATGAAATTGATTAAAAAAAAAAAAAAAGAAGAAAAAGAAAACAATGATTATGAAATTGATTATGCCATGATTCACAGGGAATGGGAATTTCTAGAAGTCTTGAGGTTTGGAAAATGGGCACTGTCTACTACTTGCATGCACTCAAGCTTCAGGAAAAGTTGGCCTCTGATAGAAAAGCTCATAAGATTGCTGATACTCTTTTGTCCTTACAACATCCGCCTACATATACACTTGGCAAACGGAGAACAGATCACAATTTATTAGTGCCCGAATGTGATCTAAAAAATATAGGAGCTGAGCTTCACTACACACAGAGGGGAGGAGACATTACATTCCACGGTCCACGCCAAGCCATCTTATATCCCATTATATCTCTTAAGGATATTGGACTTGGTGCACGGAATTATGTTGAGAAACTCGAGCTAACCATGATTGAATTGGCATCTTTATATGGTGTCAAAGCTCATGTTGGACAAAGAGGTGAGACGGGAGTGTGGGTTGGTGACAGAAAGATTGGTGCAATTGGAGTGCGAATTTCATCTGGGATTACGTCTCATGGCTTGGCATTTAACATTGATCCTGATTTAAACTACTTTAAGCATATTGTCCCATGTGGGATTGTAGGCAAGGATGTTACATCTTTGAGAAAAGAGACAGACATGGTGCTTCCTACTGAAGGAGTGATTCATGATCAATTAATTTCTTGTTTTGCTGGAGTTTTTGGTTTTAGTGATATTATTTGGAAAGATGGTGCATCCATCTTGTCGTATAACCAAAATATTGAATGATATGTTGAGTCTCTATGACAAAAAATAGACCATGTAGTGTTTGTAATTCTTTTCCATTTGTCTATATTTGCTGCTACACTGACAATCTTCTCTTTTCATTTTTTTTTTTTCATTTCTATTTGTTTTCTCTCTTGGCCAAGTTTGGGCGGTTAGAGAAATGCGAAATTTTCTTGTATAGTGTTAAGATCGCTTGATATATAGGCTCCATTTGGAGCTACACAAAATAAAATAAAATCTTACAAATTCCGACAAACACGAATTACGAGATAGTAAAATTTAAATTATTCACTCACTGCACGAATTATGAGATATTTACTTTTATAATTTTATTTTATTTTATACACTTTTATGCAACTCCAAACACACCCATATTGCTGGGCCAATTTTTTAACAACTCAAGTTTTGATGATAATTTGTGACTTTACATGGTATCATTGGTTTTATTCCGCGAGGCCATGGATTGAGGTCTTGTGATTGTATTTGTTCGTCTGTTTATCTTATACACTTTGTTTTGTTTTGGTTAGTGTGCGACATTGTCTAATTTGCCTGTGTCTTTGTTTCATGTGTAAAATGGAATTGCACGTGAGTAAGAGTGTTAAGTTAGCTTGATTTACATTATTGGATTAGTTTTCTAACAGTTTAAGTTTTTGGGACGTTTGATGACTTAACATCTAAAAATCGAATTATGCATATTTGAGCGAAGCCTCTTTGTGATTAATTATTCGGTAAACATGGAAGCAGGATTTTATTTAATGTTAGGAGTCTTATGACCATGTGTTGCAGTATTAATGATTTTTTCGTACCAGGGGAGATGCAATCTCATATGAGCAAACAATTAGGAGATCCAAAATCTCATCGGCGGTGAAAAATCATGTATTTAAATGGAGAGAAACCCGGCTATATTTAGGATACTGCAATCACAAAAGCAGGGTGTGCTATTGTGATTTCCGATAGCTAGAGGAGTGCAATGTCTTTTCACAAATGTTAGGGGTCTTATAATATACAAAGCGAGAATGAACTTTATCAACTAATCAATCTTAAGTTTACTCTCAATGGTCAACAGTTTGAGTCATTAGAGATTTATCCAATTGTTAAGTTTAGAATTCTAAGCATTAGTCAAGATATGCACAAATTGGTTCAGCATGGGTTATCTCAAAAAAAAAAAAAAAAAAAAAAAAAAAAATAATGAGTGAGTGTGTGAGAATGGACACTATATGCATTTTCCTAGAAGATGAGGGTAACTGTGGGTACCGAAAGCAGGCTCAACACAGCTAACTTTAGCTGGTTTTGTTACCTCTTCAATTGAGGTAAACAACGTGCTTAAAGGTATAATTAACACAAAGGAAGGACAGAAGAGGTTTGTGAATTATTAGGAGTCATGTGATAAAGTCACATGATACATGTTATTTTTAATATTTTAGTCCATGGAGGATTAGCATATTGAGTCATCAGACCAAGTATCAGAGTCAATTCAGCAGCACATGGTCATAAGCTGCTGCTTCCAAGTACCAATCTATTCAAGAACATGAGAGAAAATCAGCTGGGGCTGGTCAAATTGAGCTTTTAATCTAATAAATAATCTCATATATAGATGTATATATAAATATATATTCCACATGATTTGTCAGGCTTAACCATAAGCTATATACAAGTAGCAGATGTGGCTGCCAACTTTCTTTTAAAAGAGAGCTTCATAAGAAAATCTCTCCACATTTCCACCTATTGTATACATAGACCCATCTGTGTTTTCATTTTCTTTCCAACCAAACACCAGCATGAAAAACAGTCACAGGGCTTTGGTTGTTCTCTTTGCATTGATCTTCATCCATTTGCTTCTGTGTTCTGCCACTTCAGCATCGGCTCCCGGAGGAAGAAACAGATCAAGAAGATTTCGAGTTTCTGTTACTTCAATTTCTGCAGATCTAAACAAGTCAGGAGGAGCCACGAAAGAGACTGACAAATCTGTGGAAACTAGCCTGAGGAAGGCACCACCAAGCAAATCGAATCCTAAGCAGAACAAATAGTCTTTTTCATTTTTTTTTTTTTTTTGGGCATTTGGTTAGTGATCTTAAGCAGAAACATTTTTGAAGTTTCATTTTTTTTTACGTCTCTTTTAATTTGATAGGAAGAAGACTTTGATCTGTGTTGTTTTTTTCTTTTTTTTCCCCTATATTTTCTTTTTCAAATCTTCCTCTTCACTTGAGGTATTCTTATCATTTGTTCTTTTAATTTTTATTTTTCAACTTTGTTCTAGGTTTAGGAAATTAGCTAGGAGGAAAAGTGATGGAGAATTGTATGTAGAATATTGTGTAAGAAAATATTAGGGCTTCAATTAATTAGTCCATTTCAGCTTTATATATACCCAGTTTATAATTGCTTGGTTAATTAATTGTATTGATTGTTGGAAACGAAAACAATATGAAGAAAATTTAGTAGTGCCAAAATGTTTACTTGAGTGAGGGAGATACTAAATGTACCTTGTTTTTTCAACTTTTCTCATTCTGTTTCTTTTTGCAATGAATAGTGTTTTCCAAATGTAAGAATTAAAAGCGAAGTGGGTTAGGTATTGTTTTTTTTTTTTTTTTGGTGACCCGGAACCCGGTCGGTTTATTACAGTCCTCAACGGACCGTGTAGCCGACCGGTAAATCGGGGGCCAACGGACACCCCACAAACTCGCCGAACCGATTAAGTCACAAGCTTACGCTTGTGGTAGGTGGCCCTTGGAATAACTTAACGAGACTGGATTTCACCAGCGGAGACTCGAACCCTTGCGGGTTGTCGCCTCAACCCCCCACAATCAGGAGGTCACCCGCTAAACTAGGCCCAAAGGTTAGTTAGGTATTGTTATATTAGCAATTCTATTTTTCTTTTTCTTTTCTTTGTTTTGCTATAGTTTGTTGACATGTGATTTCATGCAATGAATGTTGAAGTGATGAGTTTGCTATTTTGTTTTATGTTTGTGGAGCCATGCATAAGCGTGGTGTAAAGGGAAGTGGAGGTGGTGTAAAGGGAGATGCACTTTTCTAGATCTTCCGGTATCAATAATGCCATTAGGAGTCTAACTTCGTTGCCTTTACTGCTAAAAGTGTGTATATAAATGTGTGTATTTAAAGAAAATTTAAATAAAATTATGTTTAATATGTAAGAATAGAATAGAATAGAATAGAATGAAATAAGAGGTGAGAATAAAATACGAATAGAAATAAAATACTTATTTTATTCATTTTTGTTTGGTTGCCAACATAAAAATAATAGAAATAAAATATACATTCAAATTTTCATTGCTTGATAACATATTTTAAATACGATAAAATAGTATGAAATATAATAAAAATTACTAATATTAATTTTTTAAAGATTATAAAAATAAATTTTATTTTTAGATCACGAATCTGAGAGAAAAAAAAAATCTAGAAGTAAAATAATCATTTTACATCTTGATTTCGAATTGGGCCAAAAATTTCATAACTATTAAGAAACATGTCAATAAATATATATATATTTTTTGGTATTTTGAGAAACCTATAATACAAATTTGGCCCAAAAAGGAACTTAATGGCAAAATAGTTATTTTACAGTTTAAATTCAGATCGGACTGAAATTTGTTTAATTACTAAGAAATATGGAAGCGAATAATTTTTTAGCCTTTAGGACAGTCCAAAATGTGAATTTGGAAAAAAAGGTTCACAGGTAAAATCATCATTTTACAGTTTAAGTTTTGATTGAACTGAAATTTTCTTAGTAATAGAAGAAACATGTTAATAAATTTTTTTAACCTTTTGGGAAGTACAAAATATAAATTTGGGTAAAAAATAGACTCAGAAATAAAATTTTCATTTTATGACTTAGTTTGAATCTGACTGAAATTTGCTTAATTATTAATAAATATAATTAATCAATAAAAGTATGATTTTCGCAGATTAAACTTTGATTGCTACCGAGCAATATTAATTTGGTTGATAAGTCGACAAATGTTTAACATTTAGTGACTAATTGATTAGTAAAAGTAATAATTATATTATTATTATTATTATTATTATTATTTTTATTATTTTTAGTTTAAATTTTTAGTAGCTAATTCATGGCTAAAAAGTTACTTTTTAGCAATTAAGATTAATTTGATTACTCAAAAATCACTCTTTCTGACTAATTAGTTTTTAAAAATCTATTAATCGCTAAAGGGTATCCTTTCAATGACTAACTAGTTGGAAAAAGTCTTCCGTGATGAGTGACTTTAATTTGATAGAGGCATGACATTTATACGGACGACTGGTGGAGACACTAAAGAGTTTCCTATCATGATTGGTCTACACTAAGGTTCAGTGTTAAACCCGTACTTGTTTGCTCTAATTATGGATGAGATTACAAGACATATTCAGGATGACGTGCCGTGGTGTATACTATTTGCAAATTATATTGTTTTAGTAGATGAGACGAGAGAAGGAGTAAATGCTAAGCTAGAATTGTGACAGGAAACATTAGAGACAAAAAGGTTTAGGCTAAGTCGATGTAAAACGGAATTTATGGAATACAAGTTTAGTCAAAGTAGAGTAACTGGTAGTATAGAAATAAGTTTAGGCACACAAAAAATTGTAGAGAAAGAAAACTTTAAGTACCTTAGATTTATGGTGCAATAAGATGGAGTGATTGATACTGATGTAAATCACAGGATTCAGGCCGGGTGGACCAAATGGAGGAGCGCTTCGGGTGTCTTGTGCAATCAAAAAGTCCCCCTCAAGGTGAAAAGAAAGTATTATAAGGTGACAGTAAGATTAGAGTTGTTATATGAATCAGAGTGTTAGGCAGTAAAGCATAATCATGCTCAGAAGATGGCAGTTGCAGAGATGAGAATGCTAAGATAGATGTGCGGGATTATAAGGAGAGATAGGATTAGGAACGAGGAGATTGGGAACAAAGTAGGAAATTTACCGGTTGAAGATAAAATGAGAGAAAATCGATTAAGATGGTTCAATCATGTTAGAAGGCGTCCAACAGAAGCACCTGTTAGAAGGTGAGAAAGTATAGAGATTGCTAGGAGTAGGAGAGGAAGAGAAAGACTCAAGAGAAGTTGGAAAGAAACTATTAAAAATGACCTTGCCTACCTGGATTTAACGGAAGACATGACCATAAACAGATTTGATTGACGTCATTAAATTCATATAGCCGGTCCCACCTAGTTGGGAAAGACTTAATTTGATTTGGTTTATTAGATATCAATCTTATTTTGGTCGAAAAAAGCTACTTTTTAACAACCAACTTTATTTTTATCTTAAAAAAAAAAAAAAAAATCCGTGAAAGATGTTTTCCTTCTAGTGTTTTTCCCAGCGAGTGTCAGGAAACTACTGTGTGTACGTACGCGTTTGCCTAAGTGTCCAAAAAACTGGTAATCTCTATGTAAGAAGATTAAAATTTACTCTTTGCAAATTATCTTAAAAAAAAAAGAGATAAATTACACTTACTTATCTTAAAATTTCTTAAAAAATTAAATAGTATCCCTCATTTTTAGAAAATTACTTTGATCTCCTATGCATCTAATTTTTTTTTTTCATCAAATTACCTCTATATAATTTATAAATACTAAAAATTATACAGAATTTCGTTAATGTTGGATGAACTAAATATGAGTTAATTAAAATATTCTCATATATATAAAATGCTACCATTTACTGACAATTTGATTCTTTATATTGTAAGTAAAAAATTTCGTTAATTCATATAAAAACCTTTGATATCAACAAGATTATGGGCACTCTTTAACAGTTATAAACGACACTGAGAGAATTTGTTAAAAAATACTTAACAGTAAGAAATATAAGAGTAATTTTTCAAACATAGAAGGTTGGTCTTAAAAAAAACCTCAAAGAAGGCCAATATAATTTACCCAAAAAAGAAAAAAAATGAAAAACACTAGAAATGCCCTATGAACACTCAATAGATAATTCCTGACAAAGAAAAAAAGCTGAGCCCACAGGATTCCTTTGGTTTGTCTTCACAATCACGAAAAATAACAACAATATTCGAAATATTTTGATTGAAATTCTCTACATGCTCTTTATATTAACTTAAGAAATTACATTTAAACTCCGTTTAGTTTGTTATAAATTTCTAAAAATCTTCTAAAACTTTTAAATGTTATTCATTTTTTATTTTATTGCACAAATTATGAACCCACAACTTATTTCATTTTATTTTACTTTTTATCACTTCAAATATATCCTAAATGGAGAATAAATGCTTGTGGCATGTTTTTTAATGAGATGATGTGGGGAATTTCCAAAGTAATACTGGTTCGTTGGTTGAAGTATCAAAATTTCTGTATCTTTAGAAATCAAAATAGTAAAAATAAAAAATAAAAAATCTGCGTGTGCAGGTAACTTGCCCATGAGATTGTTTTAATATAGTAGGACGTCCATCAATTTAAAATTTCCCCATTTTGAATCCTTTTAGGCCCGTTTGGAAGCAAAGTTTTTAAAAATTTTTAGTAAATTTTTGACAAAATTTATTAGGTATAACTTTTTATGCATCTAATAAAAATTCAGTAATTTTTCAAAATTTTTGGTTATTTAATAAAAAGTTGAAGAAATTTTTTTAAATATTTACAAATTTTTGGTTATTAACTTTGATTGTTTGGTAAAATAGTTAAAAATTTTTTTAATAATTTTTGAAGTGTTGTCAACGTCAAAAAAAATAAAAATTATTAAAAATTTCTCTTTCTTTTTGAGTTCCAAACGGCCGTTAAATTTACCGCATTTGGGAGGGTAGGATATTTAGTCTTATGGAAGATTGGAATCCACTTAGTATACATACATACATATATAAATACATCTACAGCCAACTCCAAGATAAGAAATTCATGACGTTTTTTACACTTTCATATATCCATTATGTAGGTATAGGACGGTATGGTTATTATTATGCATTGCAACATTAATTAATGATTTGCTTGGTGTTTAAATTTTATAAGAGAAAAAAAATATATACTAAATTACACACATTTCATTTTTGTGAGTGTATATATATATATATATATATATATATTTTATTGAACACAAATCTATCAAACCAAGTTACCAAGTTTAAGTTAAAAACTTGATCTACCAAATAGGGTTATAAAGACATACACCCAAACCCCCGATGTGGGAGGTAATATCAACTCATGATCCTTAACCCAACCTGCAACCTGAGGGAATTGAATAGCACATACAGTGAGAGAGCTACTAAACCGAATCATATATAGTTTTTTTGATTTAACGCAAATCTAATAAATTAAGTTAAAAACTTAGTCTATTAGGTAGGGTTATAAAGACACATATACACCTAAACTCTTGTGAGAGCCTTGTGAGTATAATTAAACAAACAAAAATTCGTTTTCTTTAGTAAATGAGTACATATTTTTTTTTTTTAATTTTCCAACCAAGTCCGTAAAAGAAAAAGAAAAAAAAAATTGGATCATTTCATTTCATTTTTGTTTTGTTTTTTTATTATTTTTTTCTATTTTTTTCCATGTCTCTCAAATGAACTAGAACATATATAGTAGCAAGAACAAACCAAGTAAAAGAAATCAATTGTAGGACCGAAGAAATTAAGAAAAAAGGTAGGAAAAAGATAGGAAAAAGAGAGTAAACAAGAAGAGTACGAAGGGTGATTTCAATTTCAATCACCGAAAGTGGAGCACATGAAGCCAGCAAGAACATATTCCTTGGACAGAGACCACCAAATAACAAAGGAGCACAAATTTTAGAACTACGTGTTAAAAGGAATCATGCTTTTCAAAATTAACGTGGAATAATAATAATAATGACGATGATAATGATAAAGATAATAATAATATATTACTAAAAAAATGTGATAAAAAAATTTCACTAAAATAAAATGGATAAATATGAGTTTATCATTTTAAAATTAAATAAATCTATAAACATATATATGATAAAGGATGACTAAATTTTCTCACCAAAAATCACTATAAGTAAAGAGAGTAAAGTTTCTTCACTAAAAATCAAAATAGACAAAAATTTTTTAATCACTAAAAGTTACTGTAGATGAGAAAACTATTGTTTTCTTTCTAAAAGACATAGGCATAGGTAAGGAGACGGTTTCTTCACTAAAAGTCACTGTGGGTGAGAAAATTATTATTTCCTTAAGGCATACGCTTAGGTAAAGAGATGGTTTCCTCACTAAAAGTCACTTTAGGTGAGGAAGTGTTTTTTCTTGTCTATTTCTCACTAAAAATCACTATAATAACTAAAAGGTAGGTGACCAACTATAAGCAAGGAAAGTTGTGAGGAATATCTTTTCTCACTTATAGTCTTTAGCAAGAAAAATTAATTCTTTAGCGAGAAAATTATTCCTCGCCTATGCCCATATTTTTTTTTTTTAGTATAACTTATTTACAAAATCAACTTGCCATTGGCTGGTATGTTTTTCTTTTATATGTTCTATTTTCTTGATGGAATAATATTTTTCTTAAAAAAGAAAAATAAAAAGTGGTGCCCCGGGATCCTCTTAGATCATCTAAACAAACATCTTTTAAGAGGATTATCACTAATTCTTATATTTAGAATCAAAATAAAATTAAATTTTATGTGTTGCATTTAATTTTATTTTATAATTTAAAATTTAAGATTTCTGTATCATTTGATATCCATCACAAAATAATAAAATTTGATATATAAGAATTTATTATTTTTTAAATTATTTAAATAACTGGACAAATTTATTTTCACATAGATGGTCAAATTTAATATTTCTCTTAAATCAGTTCAATTTAATTTTTGAATTTAAACATATATATATTCCAAACACAAAATTTCTTTTATCAAATTAAATAAATTATTTATTTGAAAATCAAAACAATTTTAAGACATAAATAATTTCAAACGAAACATATAACTTATTTAAAAAATCAAAAAATCTATAGCATCATTCTGGTATATCTTTTTTCGTTCTATTTGATGATGATGGAATAATACCTTTTTTTTGTTTTTAAAAAAAAAGGGGGTGTCTAGAATTCTCTTAGCTCATTGAAAAAGACCTTTTAAAAAGAATAGAGCAATCATATATTTCTCATTTATATGTATTGTGTCACTAATTGCATGGCATAGATTCTTGCTAAAGTAGACAAATCTTGGAATTGAAAGACATTAGGTGATGTCATGAGTTCTTGATATAAAGCTAGCCCACTGACAGATTCTTATTCTTGGCGGTGCAATAATAACCGCTGTAGACGCTGTATATAAAGCCTTGGAATGGCTAAAGATTGACTCAGATAGAGAGAAGAGATCGGAGCTTAAGATAGAGAGGAGTGAGGTGTGAAGGATCAAACGAAGCTCATTGATTTTGAGGTGTCAGCTGAGACGTGGTTTTTAGTGGTGCAATGGGGGACGCCGATCTGACATGGCTCCCTCTCTTCAGGGCGGAGCTTGGCCGGCCGGCGTCGTCATTGCACCACCGACAGCCATGCCTACTTTTTGGAACGAAGTTAATGAACCATTTATTTGGCAGACAGGTTCGCGAACCCACAAACAAGCCGTCTGTACGTAAAGATTTTTTTTCCTTTTCAATGGATTCCCTTTTCGCTTGTGTTTCTAAACTTAAAAAAATTTGCGTAACGGAATTGTGTTCGAAATTTTCAAAAAAATGTTATAAAATTTAATTTCTTTTTTCTCTCAAACACTCTTAACTTACATGCCAAACAAAACCTAAACCCATTCTGCAGGGTTTAGAGTGCGTCTGGAATAACCCCCCCCCCCCCCCAAAAAAAAAAGCCTGTTAATTCAGCTTTTAACTATTAGTTTTTTAACATTGTCTAAAATAAATAAATTACCCTATTATATTCTAAAATTTTTTAAATATTGAAAGATAAATATGTCAAATTAATAGAAAAAAACTAAAATGTTAGTTTTTAATCTTGAGCGTCTGGTAAACTCTTGGGTTAGTCAAGGTATACGTAAGCTGCAAGTTGATTCGGATACCCAAATTTGTCAAAAAAAATAAAAATAAAAAGAAAAAGAAAAAAAACCACTAACATCTTAGCAGCTAGCTTTTTTTTTTTTTTTTTTTTCTCAAACACAAAAATATTAATTTTTTAATAACTAGTTAATAGTCAATTACAAAAAAAAATTACTTTTTTTCTCCTTAAACTCAATCTTATAAGAATATATGCATTAATTGTATAAGCTGCCAGTTATAGGTGTTTGCACAGAGTTCCCAGAATTGCAAGGAAATGCATGCAGGACACCGGCAAGCCTTTGTTAATTTGTATAGTTAATAGTTCCGTTTGAAACTTTATAAAATTTTATAAATTTTTAAAATTTTTTTTATTTATTACACAAATATTGAAATTATAATTTTTTATAAATTTATACTTATTTTTTACAATTCTAAATACCCTTAACATAGCGTCCTTTACTTATGAACAAGTTGTATATTTTTGATGCAAATCTTTTTCTATTTTTTTTTTATTTGTTTTGTTTTGGTTTATTTGCTTATTGTTGCTTTGGTGTTAAACATGACATCCTTGATGTCGTGTTGAACAGGTTGGCTAAAATAGAGTAGAAAACAGGGTGAGAGATTGCAAATGAAACTGCCAGTCTCATTTCGGAGTTTTAGATTTAATAGAAAATCATAATCTTATTTTGCGATTTCCAGATTAATTCAGTCCCAGGCATAAATCGTAATATTGTAATGCGATTTTAGACGTTTCGCATATTGCAATATTATTTTATAATTTCATTAACACTCCATTTGAAATGGTGAATTTAGTAGGATTTAATTTTATTTGATGAGAATTCTCATCAATTTTTATGTTTGGAATTAAAACAAAATTTTATTAATTGGATTTGATTTCATTTATAATTTAAATTTTGAGATTTATATAGAATTTGTGTTGTTGCGGCTTGTATTTTTTATTTTTGGGCTCGGAATTATAACCCGATCCGAAAGTTTCGCGGTGCGACCTGCATAGATATTTTTTTGGAGGTCTGTAGTGGTCGTGAAGGGCATCGGCCGATAAGGTATGGACCTATTTATATTTTTTTTACGTGATTAGGGTTTTGGGGTTTTTTCTTTGATTAAGAAAGGCCGGCCGGCGTTGTAACTTTTTTCTTTCATTATAGTGAAATTTCTCTTGTGTCTTACCCGTGGACGTAAACTTTACAGTTACACCACATAAATCTTGCGGTCTATTTTTTTTTTTTTCTCTTTTCTATACTTTGCTTTATATGTTGTGTGATCCAAGATTGTGTGCCTAGTTTTTTAATAATTTGAAATTCAATTCAAAATAATAGGATTTGATAAGAATTCATTATTTTTAAAGTAATGTAAGTAAGTGGACAAATTTATCTTCTTATATCATATTCACTATATTTTTTTTTACTTCCTATTCACATGGTCAAACTTAGTAATTCACTTAAACTAAATTAATTCAATTCTTAAATTTAAAATGTACTCCAAACACAAAATCTTATTTACCAAACCAAACCAAACCAGTTCTTTATTTTAACATGAAATCAATTCTAATAGTAGAATGCTTTCAAATGGAGTGTAATAGTATTTACTAATTAAGTATTTTCAAATAATATTTGACCAACTTTTTATAATTTTAACAGGAAAGCGAAAGTACAAAATAAAAAATAAAATTCCACTTATGATCCTACACACATATTTTATAATAACTGCAGGGGATTTTCCTTTCTCATATCAAAGTATTATTTCATTTTAAAGATAATATTTGTATATTGCATGGCGAGTGAAGGCTACTCTGGCAAAATTATTTGAATTCTTAATCTTTTTATATGATAAAAATAAAAATATGAAAGTTTTATCCGAAATAAATTTGCAAGAATCTTCATTGACTTAAAAATTATGTTTATATCCTATTATCCCTAGAAATACTTTTTTTTTTTTTTTATTATTCGTCACCACTACTCAATCTTGCTGGTTATTACTCATCTCATTTTTTAACTTAACAAGGATGGTAAATTACAATTATCTTCTCTTAATTTTTAAATAATTATATTTATCATTCTTTAATGTTTAAAAATTATACGTTTCTTTTTTATATTGGCATATTGTTAATATTGATTTTTTCTATTAAATCGATGATTAAAACTTAATAGAAAATGTCAAAATAATTAAAATTTTATATTTTTTTCTGTCTTAATTATCTGCCTCTCATGTCTCGCCATTTTTCTTCACATAAATCCCCAAAAACAATGAGAAAAAAAAAAAATAAAAACAAAAAATTTGTGGAGATTTTTGTAAGGATATTTAGGGATAAAATAAAAAAAACACATAAAATTTGGATTATTTTGACTTTTTTTGATAAATTTTAACAATTGATTTAATAAGAAGTAAATTAATATTAACATCATTTCAAAATAAAAAAATAAGTATAATTTTTAAATATTAAGGGAGAATAAATATATTTATCTAAATGATAAGAGAAGATAAATATAATTTTACCCTAGCAAGAATGCCTTCTTGTTTTAATATTTTATTTTTTTAACGAAAGTGTCTCTTTCATTTTTCCCCACTTCAAAATTAGTTGTATCACTTATAAAACCATGCTATTTGATATATATATTTAAGCAATTGTTAGTTTATTTATTTAGATTCAAAATTTTATTAAATTATATTTGAAACTATAATTTTTAATTTTTTTTCTAAAGATTGGGATTTTTCTTTTAAATATTAAATTTA
Organism: Vitellaria paradoxa; assembly: GCA_019916065.1. Classification (NCBI taxonomy): domain Eukaryota; kingdom Viridiplantae; phylum Streptophyta; class Magnoliopsida; order Ericales; family Sapotaceae; genus Vitellaria; species Vitellaria paradoxa. Next base: position 35,126,767 of record CM034244.1, on the reverse strand, counting down.
AGAATTAAATTTTTACAACTTAACATTTATAAAAATCTTCCATTGTTACATTTTTTTCTCTACAACTATGGAAACAGAATTTTTTTCTTTTTAAGTCAAGATTAGATTCATCAATTTGTACCTTTCAAAAAAAAAAAATAATAATAAATTCATCAAATTTTCAAAATTATTTGTGGATAGAAGAACAAATTTGCCAAAAATTTTTACTACTACAGTTTTTGATTACGAATTTGACCCCTATCATTAAAGAGATTGGGTTTTCCTGTAATAACCTCAAAAATTTTAAATTTTTAATATTCATATTATTTTAATATATTATAAAAAATTTGATTTTAATATAAATATTGTTTTAATATATATATATTATATAAAATTAATGGTCAAAAGTGACCACATGAAGGATGATTAGCTTAGGAATTATCTTTTTCTTTTATTTTTATTTATTTGTTTTCTTACTTGGCCTCTAAGTTAGCATTTAATATATGTGTGTGTGTGTGTGTGTGTGTGTTTGTACCTTGGGTGGAAGAAGTGGCCGAGAAAGAAGAAAAAAAGAAAAGAGAGAGAGAGAAAGAAGAGAGATGGAAGAGAGAGAAAATAAAGAGGAGAGAGAAAATGAGTAATAAGTTTAGAAATAGCAGGGTTTTGGTATTTTTGACGTTGTGATCATCATGACGATATCGGATCGTGATAATTGGGTCCAAGATGAGAGATATGGAGAAGCAAAATTTTAAAGTTTTAGAGTTTCTTCACTTTTTCTTTGGATTCGAGGTAGGGATTTAATGCATTTGATTTACATATTTGTGATATGAAAATATTTTGATAAATTTTTATGTGATCATTTTGTATGGATGTAATTAAATTTAGACTACATTGTGTGAATTCTATCCAAACCAAAATACCAAAATATTACTACCAAAAGAAAAGGAGTTCACTGGAACTAGAAAAAAATTGTAGAAGAGAATATGTCAAAGCATATTCCATGAAAGTTTCCAAAATTTTCCTTTAGCCCCAATAGTTTTTATGAAATTACGATTTGATCCCAAAAGTTTTACAAAATTATAGTTTTACCCTTAAATTACTAAAAATTTTAGTTTGACCCCAAACTTATTAAAAAATTATAAATTGGCCCCAAAGTTTTGGATAATTACGTAGTGACCCCAAAGTTTGGAATAAATACAAAATGGCCCCAAGACTTTTTGAAATTATGATTTTGCCCCTAAAGTTATGAAAAATTACGATTTTGCCCTTAAAATTATAGTTTGATATTTATAGTTAAATGCTTGAAAAATGTGAAATTAAGAATGTTCAATTTTGAAATATTTGAGTGATTTATGTTATTAATAGAGATTGATTATAAAAGTGATGATGTGATGTTGTTGGTTGAGTCTAATGAGCTGTTTTGTTGAGATGATAATAATGGAAATAAAAGAAATGGGAACGATGTTGTGATTGCGGGGCTGTAGCTACTGAAAAAATAGGAAGGGTATATAGATTACTCTTGGGTTGAAAAACTCTAAACCTACGCAGGGGTTGGTATTCATGCCAGTAGGTTAGTAGCCTACAACGATGATAATTATTGGGCTACTCGTGGCCATCGGGTCTGGACCGGTAAACGACGATATTGTATAGTATCTCTCCCATGACTGTGATGATTGTGATGTGAAGACAAAGAAATGAACGAAAGATAACAATTGAATCATTTTTGGGATGTATTTTGATGTAAGTTTTGATGTTGGGATGCACGACGATTTGAAATTCGTGAGTTATTGATATGAAATTATTGCTAATATGATTTTGTGTGCATATCATATATATTGTTATTATGCATCATGGCACAAGTGGATTAGTGCTCACGTCCCTACAGATTCTTTTACAGGTCATGAACCTAAGACCTAGGTGGACTATTATTGGAGTTACTTTTCGTCGATGTAACATTACTCAGAACTATAATATAATTTAGGGATTTGTTTGATACGATTGTAAAGGTTTTGAAGCCTAGATCTCAACTATTAATTGAGGTGGTAGTTGGAGCACTGTTGCCCGGTTGCATCGAAGTTTTGTTGTTATCAATTAGTTTTAGTTATTAACAAAATTATTATTATTATTATATAGTATAGATGTTTGCTTCAAGGTGATGGTGCAACTCTAATTAGGGTAACGGATATTTTAACACACGATGTATATGATTCTTCCACTCACTTCCCGAGTTTTGAAAAATCGGGGTGTTACATTTCTCCTGAGTGATGCACACCCAAAGCAGATGATACCAAGATAGGAGATGAGAAAACTCTATGCACTAAACCAAAGGATTGGGGGGCAGGGGTGAACATCCATCAGTATAGTTCAAAAATTATAATTTTTTATAATCAAACTAATTAATTTTTAAAATTAAAAATGATAATCAAATCGATCAAATAATATGCACAAACTGAACATTAACCAAACTAATTTATATTGGTTCGAATATGGTTGATTCAGTTATATAGGATTATAAATTTAAATATATTTTTTATAATTTAATTATAGAGATAAAATAATAATTTTTATATAAGGGCGGATTAAAACTTAGAGTGGGTGTTTAAAATTATAATGGTTTGTTGATTTCTTATAATCTTTGAGATTTCAAAAGGTAAAACCATTAATAGAAGTGAATATTTAGGTTATATATATATATATATATATATATATATATATATATATATTAAATAATAAGTAAATTTAATTCGCTTAATTCGGTTTATTTGGTTTTAGAATTTCAAAACTATTATTAAAACTGATAATTGTTATTTTTATAAAAAAATAACCGAATCAACCGTTGCTAAATAAATAACCAAACCAAAATTTTTAAATTTGATCGGTTTGAAAATCAAATCTTAACCAAATTGTCCACACCCCTAATTTGGAAATTGCTACGTTGACTCCTGCAATTCGAAGTGTTTATATTAAATTTAATAGTTCAAATGTATTTATATTTATTTTGAATTAAAATAGTATGAATGTGTTTAAACCGTTAGATTAAAATTCAACAGTCCACCATCAATATCATAGAGGCTCCCCTTCTTTAAACCAACTGGTGTTTAACATGTTTCTTGATCCAGCTTTTCTCTTCTGCGAATTTGACAGGTAAGTTGGGCAAAGAAACTTTGAAAAACCATGAAGTTCCCACCTTTACGGTCTTACTAGAGAAATTAACTAGTCCGAGAGGACAAATTGTAGGTCCCAGTTCCCAACAAATCCAAGTTATTTCAAGCACAGGGAGAATGAAGTAGTGCTGTTTGATAAATCTCCTGTGAGGCTGTGACTATTCATATTGGTATTGCTGTGGTTGTGGGTGTTGATGTTCTTAATTACTGGTAATTGCTAATGACCTTAACTTGTAAGGAAAGATCAGAATACAAATTTGTTGGCTTGATACTTTTCAAGTTGCTATTAGGACTTCAAAAAAGAATAATATTAAATTTATTGCCTTTTTTTTTTCCTCACTGCATTTTCTTATATGCTAGATTACAATAAATTGCATGTGGGACTTGTTTGTGTTTTATAAGAAAATGCAATGAGAAATGATGGTAATCTTCAAATTTGTTATCTCAAAACAATAAAATGAACCCCGGATTACATCTCTCTCTTTATAGTATTAGTCGTCTTGATGATACCCCACTAATGCACTAGTGCCACTTTATTCTCTAATCATAATATAGGCTAATTATGGTTTAAGGTCTCAAGTTTGACAAGGATTAGTGAATGTTATTTTCTATTACATGATGGAGTGCTAGCAATGCTAAGAGTAAATACATAACGAAAAGGCTGACATAATTTTTACTATATCAGTCGATGACATTGATTGTAAATCGTTGGATAAAATTTAACGGTCTTAATACATACATATTATTTTAATTTAATATAAAAGTGAATGTATTTAAACTATTAAATTTAAAATTAACGGTCTGAATTGATTTTAACAGAAAGAGTTATAATGCTTGTCAGCTTCCCCCGAATCCATACATAGCTGCATTGACTTGTAACCAAAAAAATACCAGATAGAGTTATGATGCTTTCCCTCCTCAAGATTCTAACATGAGATTGCTTTTGATTTGTGAAACCAAGTGGACCGTCCAATCCCAAGGAGCAGGAGCTTTAGTGGACAAAGCTGTCAAAGCAAAATGATCAGCTTTACTGAGTGTACAGAGTGCTTGTGTATAGTTATATAAACCAGCAATTAACGTTCCTAAAGGCACAGACATATAATTTGATGTATGAATAATTTAAATTTATAAAGTAAATTTACATAAAAAAATGTAAAAATAATCTATAAAAATAAAAATTATTAATTAAAAGAAATTAAGGTATAAAATTTTATTATTTATTATAAATATTATCACATTTTTTAAAATATTAATTTAAAATCTTTTATATAAAAAGCATTCAAAAAAGTATGAAAAGAGTGAGAAAAAAATAATCCTGATCATTTAACAAATTCAATAGTTGAAAATATCTCCAATTTAATATTTTAAATTTTTTTATTATATAAATGACATAGAGTATAAAAGTATATGTTACATTTTTTTAAAATATTAGTTTAAAATATTTTATATAAAAAGTATTAAAAGTATGGAAAGAGCGAGAGAAAAAAAAAAATAATCATTGCCATTTAGCAAAGTCAACAGTTGAAAATATCACAAATTCAAAATTTTAAACTTTCTTATTATATAAATGACATATAGTGTAAAAGTGTACGTATTTAAAAATTAAATTTTAAGCACATTAAAATTAAAATTTTAATTAAAATGTTTATTTTTAATAAAATTTTTAAAAATTTGAAATTTAAATATATTTTTAAATAAAAAAAATTAATTGACTTTGCTTAATAGGTATCTATACATTATTTAAGAATAATAGATAATATAAGTAAAATATAATATGTATGTATAATTTTCAATATATATAATATGTATGTATAAATTTACAAAATATAACATATATATTTATTTGAATTTTAAATTTTAAATTTAAATAATATTTTTTATTATATAAATACACAGTAAGTGATGACGTGGTGAAAATTTAACGATGATCGAAATAAATGTTAAATAAAAAATTATGTTTTATTATATAGATGTATAACTGTGTCCATATTTATTTGTACATTCTAAGTATGGGCATATAAACGATAAGCAGTTCTGTTGTAATTTGTAAACAAGTATTTGCTTACCATAATAGAAACACTGGTATTTGTAAGAGAGATACAGGGATATGAATACCCCATGAAGAATAATTTATTTCAATACAATTTTACGTATTAGGTTTGATTTCATTTTGAAGAATATTGTGGAAAATATTCTGCCGCTCTCACTTTTCTCTTTCATTCAATCATGCTATATACAGCCAAGAGTTTACAAAAAAGCTAAACTACAAAGCAGGCTAAATTTTATCCTATGATACATTCACCAAAAATAGAAAAGGAAAGACATTATACAATCCCTACAAAGAAGGAGAATATGCGGTAGGGAATATTAGGATATTCATCACTCCCCCTTAAGTTGGCTCGTGAAGATCCCGAATGCCAAACTTGCTAATCAAGAAACGAAACCGGTCAGCTCCAAGAGCTTTAGTGAACACGTCTGCAACTTATGTAGTGGTAGATATACGTCGAGGTTCAATATCTTTAGACTCAACTCATTCACGAACGAAATAACAATCCATCTCAACATGTTTGGTCCGTTCGTGAAAAACAGGATTATTAGTTATATGCCACGCAGTTTGGTTGTCACAAAATAAAGGTGTAGGTCCATGATGAGGTGCCTCCAAGTCTTTTAGCAGCCATTTCAACCACAAAATCTCACTAACTGTAGTGGCCATTACGCGATACTCAGTTTCTGCCAAATACCGAGAAACAACGGACTGTTTCTTTGTCCGCCAAGAAATCGGTGCTCCACCAAGAGAAATATAGTAACCTGTACGTGATCGTCGCGTCATGGTGCAACCTTCCCAATCCGCGTCACAATATGCCTCAATGTCCAAGGTACCAGCTGTCGGTAAAAAGATTCCTTGCCCTGGCGTTGCCTTCAAATATCGCAATACACGAATCGTGGCTTCCATGTGTGATCTACGTGGGTCATTAACAAATTGGCTAAGCATGTTGACAGCAAATGTGATGTCAGGCCGTGTTACCGTCAAGTAAAGTAATCTCCCGATCATTCTTCGGTATTGAGCAGCTTCAACTTTCGGCCCATCTTCATCACTGCCTAGTCGAATATTTTGCTCCATAGGAAATAAACTCGGTCGTGCTCCTTGCTGTCCACCTTCTTCTAAAATATCTAACGTGTACTTTCTTTGACTTAACACAATACCTTGTGATGAACGTGCCACCTTGATCCCCAAGAAATATTTTAACAGTCCCAAATCTTTAATGCTGAACTTCCCATCAAGATATTGTTTGACCCCTTTCATCTTCTCTTCATTGTTTCCAGCTAGAATCACATTGTCAACATAAATGAGTGTAGTGACGTAAGTTATACCTCTCTTGAAGATAAATAGAGAATGATCTACCTGAGATTGCCGAAAACCAATATCGAGCAAGGCTCTAAGGAATTTATGATACCAATTTCGTGACACCTGTTTCAATCCATAAAAGGATTTTCGTAGCTTGCACACTCTCGTTTCTCATTCACCCTGTGGTATTCTCATGTATACATCCTCAGCCAAGTCACCATGCAAGAAGGCATTATTCACATCCAATTGGTGAATTGCCCAATTCTTCTTTGCCGCAACTGCCAACATGCTTCTCACTGTAACAAGTTTTGCAACAGGTGCAAAAGTCTCATGGAAATCAATGCCTTCAACTTGTGTAAAACCCTTTGCTACTAACCGCGCTTTGTACCGGTCGATTTCACCATTGGGTTTATATTTTATTTTATAAACCCACTTTGAATCAATGGCTTTCTTTCCCGGAGGTAATTCCTCCAATGTCCACGTTCCATTTTCTTCAAGTGCCTGCACCTCCCTTTTCATGGCCTCACACCATTTTGAATCCTTTATTGCCTGATAAAAATATTTTGGCTCATCATGTGAAGTGATGGCCGCTAGGTAAACCCTGTGAGCATGTGAGAACTTATTGTAAGAGACATAATGGGACAGAGGATATACCGGCGAGGTTCTTGAGCTGGAAGTGGGCTGCGAATGGTCTATGGACTAAGGTAGGTTAGTTTCAAAATTCTACAAATGTTTCGGTTGCCTTTTTGTTCTTTGATTGCGTCGAATTTCATTCTCCAAAACTGGCTTATTTTGTTCCCGGGTTGTTTCACTTTCATTCAATTGGGCGCCCGTATTGGACTCATTGTCTGAATTTTCTATATTTACAGCTGGGCCCAAATCCCCATGTCCAGCAACTTGGGCCTCTTTGGATTGTACACTTGCAAGCAACAGAGGTGTGCATGGCATTGGGCCATCTGGTTCATCAAAAGTAAGCTCCCAGGCCGCTGTTCGTTGGGCCACCAAGTCATTCATCCCATCACTATCATTTTTCGTCTTGAAGGGAAAAATGTGTTCAAAAAATCTCACATCCCTGGATGTATATATTTTCTTGCTTTCCAAATCATAGACTCGATACATTTTTTTGTGAATTAGGGTATCCAACAAAAACACATAGTTTTCCCTTTTCACCAAATTTATCTCCCCATTTCCTATTATCTCGGGCATAGACAAGTGACCCAAAAACTCTCATGTGATCATAAGATGATTTTTTACCCAACAAAATTTCATATGGGGTTTTGTTTTTAATGACTTTTGAAAGTATTCTATTTATAATGTAAGTGGCTGTTAGGACACACTTACCCCAAAATTGAATAGGTAAGTCTGCCTGGAACCTCAATGCTCTAGCTACCTCAAGTATGTGCTTGTGTTTTCTCTCAACTACCCCATTTTGTTGTGGTGTATCCGTACATGATGTTTCAAGAATAATACCATGCGCATCAAAGTATTCTAACATGGGATTGGATTGGAATTCAATACCATTATCTGACCTGATTCGTTTTACTCTTTTCTCAAATTGCGTTTGTATCATATTGCAGAACATTGTCAAATAATGACTTACTTCAGATTTATGTCTCATTAAAAACACCCAAACACCTCTACTGTAGTCATCAACAATAGACAAGAAATAGTGTGCACCAGAAAAAGAAACAGTTTTATAACTTTCCCAAATGTCACAATACAATAACTCAAAACACGAATTTGTCTGTATAGAACTAACTGGAAAAGGTAATCTGGTTTGTTTAGCCTGTATGCAGGAATCGCAATTTTCATCATCGAATTTAACAAAAGAGTACATATGTTACAATTTTGTCTTGGAGGCGTGTCCTAATCTTCTGTGCCATACTTCAGGTTCCACCCTAACTGACATGACCATACCTTCTTTTCTGACGGGCTCCAAGTAATATAGACCATCATAGTGCCTACCCACTCCAATCAGGTTCCTCGAAGGTAAGTCCTGCATAACACAAAAATCCCAAAAAAACATCAATGCACAATTAAAATCCCTTGTCAATCTACTGACTGAAAGTAAATTGCACTTAAAATCAGGAATATTCAAAACATGATTAATTTTCAGTCCATTTGGCAAATAAGTGTTCCCGATATTCTTGATGGTATGCTGTCCCCATTCAGAATTTTAACAGGCATTCCAGTTCCTGATTTCTCTTGCTCTTCAAGGATTCCTTCATCACAAGTGATATGCTCCGTGGCTCCAGAATCTATCACCCAGGGCCTGATGAAATTTATCTTACCAGCCATATTTGCAGTAGGGGCAGGCTGAGGATGTGTCATCTTTGGCACTTCATTTCCGGTGCTAAAGTATTGAACCATCCGGGAATACTACTCCTGCGTAAGACCAAGTATAGGGCTAGCTTTTGTTCCGACATGTGCAACCTTCGGGCCACCCCTTTGATCCCCGAATTGTTCTCCCTTCCGGTTACTATCTCGCTGCCCCCTTTTCCAATTCAGTGGATAGTCGATCATTTCATAGTATTGATTTGCTGTGTGTCCTATTCTTTGGCGGTTTGTGCACTTTGGCCTTTCACGTCTCCCACTTTTGCGATCATTGCTTTCTTTCTCACCACGCTGCACCTGGAACGTCGCAGCCTCTACTTCGGCCTTTGGTAAGCTGTGATCTGCCTGTGTTTTTCGTCTTCCGCGACCAAGTGATAGGCTGATCCTATGCTTGGTGTCGGTTTCGTACTCAGAATTTGGGTCTCGACTATTCCAAAAGCTTCATCCAAACCCATCAAAACTCATACAATTGCTCATTCTCACGCATTGTAATCAACTGTTTGGAAACATCACAGGTACAATGCCCACAGGTGCACCTTAGCATTGGTGAGATGGATTGAATCTCGTCCCAAAGACCCTTTAACTTGGTATAATATGCCAAGACTGACATTCTTTCTTGGGCGAGTCAAAGTTATTGTACGCTTCAGTTCATACGCTCTCGGCGCACTCTCTTTTTCGAAGCATTCCTCAAGATCTTGCCATATTTCTTGCGCCGTTTTTGCGTATTTCACGCTGCTACGAATCCCCTTTTCCATGGCGCTATTAAGCCAACCCTTCACCATAGCGTTGCATCTCTTCCAAAGCATAAGGTCAGGGGAATTCGCCTCTGGAATCGAAATCAAGCCATCAACAAAACCAATTTTGTTTTTTTGCAAATAGGGCATTGCTCATCTCGTTCGCCCAATCACTATAGTTGCCGTCGTGAAGGACCTCGCTGATGTAAACTTGGCCGGGGTTGTCTGACGCGTGGATGTAGTATGGTGACATGACATCCATGGTGGTGGAATTCATGTTGGTGAGAGATTTGTCATCACCGGATTTCGACATTTGGTAATTGGATTGGATGTGCGGCGGGTAGGTTTAGTGTTTATGTGAGTTTCCGGCGATCGTAGCCTACTCTGATACCATGAAGAATATTGTGGAAAATATTTTGCCATTCTCACTTTTCTCATTCATTCAATCATGCTATATACAGCCAAGAGTTTACAAAAAAGCTAAGGTACAAATTAGGCTAAATTTTATCCTATGATGCATTCACCAAAAATACATAAGGAAAGACATTATACAATCCCTACAAAGAAGGAGAATATGCGGTAAGGAATATTAGGATATTCATCACATTTCGTAATTGAAATTTTGAAATTTCTATATCATTTGAAATTTAGTCTAAAGTAATAGAATTTAATAAGAATTTATTATTTTCTTAAGTTACTTAAATAAGTAGATAAATTTATTCTATTATATCATATTTATCATTTTTTTTATTAATATGATCAAATTTAACATTTCTCGTAAATCAGTTTAATTCAATTCCTAAATTTAAACATATATTCCAAACACAGATTTAATTTATCAAATTAAATCAAATCAAATGTTTCGTCTAAAAGCAAACTAATTTTAAGAGAGAAATAATCCCAACAGAGTGTACACGGATGACTTATTTACAAGACCAAAAAGATCTATAGCTTCATTCTGGTATATCTTTTATCTTTCTATTTTATGATGGAATAATATTGTTCTTTAAAAAAAAAAAAAATGTGGCGCCCAGAATCCCCCTAGATCATTGAAAAGGACCTCTTAAGCGGAATTGAACAATCATATATTTGTCGTTTATATAATTCATATCACTTGCATTGCACAGATTCTTGCTAAAGTGCACAAATCATGCCAAAGAAAGACAATATAGAGGTGACGTCATGAGTTTCTGGGTACAAAGTGAGCCCACTGACAGATTCTCATTCTTGCCGGAGCAATAATAATCGCTGTAGAAGCTGTATATAAAGCCTTGGAATGGCTAAAGACTGACTCAAGATAGAGAGAGAAGATCGAACGTAAAGAGAGCCAGAGAGAGAAGTGAGGTGTGAAGGATCAATCGAAGGCTCGAAACTCATTAATTTTGTGGCGTCAGAGACATGGTTTTTAGTGGTGCAATGGGGGACGCCGATCTGACATGGCTCCCTATGCGCGTTCAGGCCGGAGCTTGGCCGCCCGGCGTCGTCATTGCACCACCGACAGCCATGCCTACTTTTTGGGGGGGGGAGGTTAACGCTTTATTTGCATAGAGGTTCGCGAATAGAGATGGCCATCTCGACTGACCTGTTCGTACCTTACCTGATCCCTGCCCCAAACGGGTAGGAGATTCGGGGATTTTTTGGAAATCGGGTAGGGTATGGGGACATTTTTTAAAAAAATTGGGGATCGGGTAGGGTACGGGTATGAGTCTGTCCCCGCCCCGTACCCTACCTTACCCGTTCCCCGACTCTCCTCATATTCTTGTGTATATATATATATTTAATTTTTTAGTATATTTATTACTACAGATTTCTCAGTAAGGTAAGGAATTAAGATTTTGAGTTTCTTTATCTATCAGTTTCCTATTAAATTACTTTGTTTTCCAATTTATAAAAAAACTATAAATTGAGATAGTCCAATTATGAATGTTTCTTTATTTACTTTTCCTATCTTGAACCATAGAACCTATTAATATGATAGGAAAATAAAAACCTAATAAGTACTTTCTAAATATGTATATATGGTATTTTTTGATTTTTTAAATATGCATTAAAATTCTGCTTTATTCTTTTATAAGTCATATTTTAAAATTTTTGTATTTTTATATTTTTATATTTTTTTCAATTCAGGTACCCGTTTCCCCATGGGGATCTCCGTTCCCCGTTTGGGTCGGGGATGGGTGGTAAAAAGAAATCCCCAGTGGGGATCGGGTAGGATATGGGGATTGATTTTAATTTGGAGATCGAGTATCGAGATACGTGTACCCGTCCCCTACCCGCCCCATGCCCATCCCTATTCGCGAATTCACGAACAAACCGTTGTACGTGTTAGAGAAAAGATTTATTTTTTTTTTCCCTCTAATAGATTAGCTTATCGCATGGCTTTCTAAAACACCTTACTTTTTTTTTGTTTTTTTTTTACAATACTAAGGTTATTTGAATCAGTTTGTGTACATTTCGATTAATTTCTGTAACTCTAAGGTTAACGATTGGTAAGTCCAGAACAGACTTAAGATTTTAGATTTACTTGGACTCACGTAAATATTTGGGTTCATTTGGATTGATAAGTGATAGAATCACACTATTTAAAACAGATTGGACTGAGTAGAGTTATAAAACTCTAGATTAGGCTAAATTTAAACATATAAAAAAATTATATTGTAAAAAATAATTTTTGGGTGGGCCACCCAAGTTATAACCTAAGTGAGTCCCTCGTTGCATCCGCCCTCGAATAAGTCCTTTAGTAATTATGAGAAGATGACACTAATTTATAAGTAAACCAAAATCTTACTAATTGAGCTACCACTCAAATTTGGATTTATAAAACTAACATGCCAAACAAAACCTAAACCCATTCTTGCTGCCAGTTCTGGGCGTTTGCTCAGAGTTCCCAAGCTTGCAAGAAAACGCATGCAGTTCACTGGTATGTTTATTTGTATATTCCTTCGTTTGGCTAAGAAAAAGTATTTTACTTCTTTTTGTTTTTTAATATATATTTTTTGTCTTATATGATATTTTTTAACAAAATTTAATTTTTTTTATAAACTATAACTTTTAAGTGTACTATATAATCACCTTTGTAAAAAAAAAAAAAAATCAAAAAATCAAAAAATTCATCTTCATTTGGATAAAAGTTAGAAAAAAAATATTTTTTTGGTTATTTTTTACCCAAGCAGATAAGTTTTACATAAATTAACGTGAATTTTTTTATTTTTATTTCAACATGTGATTAAAACGCTTGAAAAAGTTACTGTTTCTAAGAAAGAAAATCAAATTTTAATGGAAACAAGTTATATAAAAAGAAATAAAAAAAAAAAAAACTAAAAACTAGCCATTCCCTAACCAAACCAAATTCGGCGTCCTCTCCTTCCAAACAAATTTAGTCCAAGTATTAATATTTTGAGTTTTTCACTCACGTGTATATATTTAAATCTTTAATTAAAAACCAACTGTAATAATAATAATAATAATAATAATAATAATATTTTTTAAAAAAATAAATTTTCTATTAAAAATTCTATTTTAATGAACTAAAAACTTAAAACTTTTAATCACACAAGGTTTATCGTACATTAGTTTTATTTGTTGTAAAAAATTCATATATTTAAAATTTTAATTTTTTAATTTATTTGTCATAATAATAATAATAATTTTTATTTGTTTATTTATTCATCTTATAAGTGATGTGAATGAAAGGCAAAAAGGGAAGAAGGAACATGAATTAGAGAAGTTAATGGGACGAGTGCACGGGATTATTAAAATATTTTATATTAAATATGAGATATTCTTTATATATGGGATATGCAACTTGATCGAATTTAATAAAAATTTATTAGAAAATACCCCAATCAACTTAGGAAGGGTTTGGAATTGAAATTTAATATCTATGCGGATTTTAAACGAATTTGAAATTTATCTATATGGTACCCAAAATCGGATAGCTATTCATACGTATAGGGTATTCAGTATTTGATACTCTTAGGATACTCATTTAATATAATATAATATATATAAATATATTTACAATTTTATCTTTAAAAAATATAATATAATATAATATATGTATATATATTTTTTAGTTTGTAGTCCTGTTGAATATTTTTAATTCTATTTTATTTAAGTGTAGAATAATGTTGGAACTGTTTGAGATTGATTTACGTTTGATTTTCTTAAATCTTGGAATTTAATCATGGGTTTGTGACCTGGCTTGGTTTCCAGGTCGAGTTGGGTAGGAGGGAATCCAAATGCTATTCTATTTTCTTTTTTTCTTTCTTTCTTTCTTTCTTTTTTTTTTTTAATAAATTTCTTTTTCTTGTCCTCTTTTTCTTTCTTCTTCACCTGGTTCAACTGTCGCATTGAGAGAGTGATAGGAATTTTGACAGACACACTGGGGGGTGGAGAGGCAGATATAAGGACTTGGGAAAAGCGCAAAAGTAAAAGGATTTTGATCCTAGTCGTGCTTCAAATCTGGGGCGATTGTGAATTTGGGAGGAGAGCTTCCAAAATTTTGCCCTGCGTGATGACTTCTCGTTTTCTTCTACTTATTTATTTATTTGTTTGTTTTTGGATTGATTTAGGCGAAACCTTCTCACATGATGTTGATTTCATGCTTTGAATTCTGTTTTGTGAAGTATGTATGCATCATGGATCCAAATTAGTTGGTTAAGATTATTGTATCTTAATTAGTTGTTTAGTTTAATTGTTATAATAATGTTTATAAATAGAGAGTTTTGTAAGGAAAAAGATCATAAAAAAGAATTATTATTTCTTAGAATTAATCACATTGAAAGAGAAGGGCGGCTCCGAGCTCATTTTTCTTTATTTTTTCTTTTATTTTCTTAGTGGTCAATCAAAAGAAATCGGACCACTTCAAGAACTATTGGGGTTCCAATACCCCATGGAGAATAATTACAGTTTATTGGTCTGGGAGGAAGACACTTCTCTTGAGCGCCTGTTTAGTTGACAAAAAAAAAAAAAAAAAAAAAATAAAATAAAAAGTATAATAAAAATAAAAAAATGTGACATAAAGATGATATGTAAAAGAATTTAATTGGAGAAAAATATAACAATTAGTTAAAATTGATGACTTTTGGTGCCACTAAGCAGGCCCTAAAAATGTAATTCAATAATGCACAGTAATCCTAATTTTACCAGTAGAGTTTGTGCAGAGTAGATCTGAAATTAGATTCTTATTCAAACGATGAATCGTAATTAATGTATCAAATCAAAGAGCATGACATTTCACCAAGTCATTAAGTTAACTTCATATGGTTAAACTTTACCAATATGACGTGAAATTGTACAAATTTATTTATATTTCCCGGTTTTCTCTTGCTAAAATAATTTTTACATTCCAAACCAATCACTCCAACGCGGATTCAGAGAGTGATGTTACTCACATAACATCGGAGATTATGAACTGTTTGATCAAAATTAGACAATTCTTAATACAAATATATTAAAAAATTTTTACTTAAAATTTTTTAATTTATTTTTATTATAAATCATCTGATTTTAATTGGACTACTCACAACTTGATGCCACCTATTTCCGCAACCACTGGTTGAATTTAAGAGCCGTGTGAGGAAGTCATTGCTAGTAGTAATGACTTGTCATAGTCCGTACTATCACTGACCCGGATGTTTCCCTTTCTATGGGGTAATAATTTTCTAAACTATTGACCAATGACCAGCTATAGGCCAGGCATTCCTTGGAAATTATGTTATGGAATTCACTAATGCCAACTAAAAATTAAAGGTAGCCAGACCTTGAAAATCTACTTATCTTTCCTTTCATGTGAGCTGCAGCGGCTGCTTTACTTGTGTCCTTATGTTCATCGACTACCATCTGCGTAAACCAAAATTGATCTTGTAATGGCTTATGCTCTTGCTTATCTTCTTCTCTTCTTGTTACCATACCTCCTGCCATACTCTGCTGTTGCTCAAACCAATGGTACCATAACCATGGGTGCATCTATCACAGCCGGTGACAAGGCCACCCATTGGCTTTCCCCTTCTGGTGATTTTGCATTTGGGTTCAAACAGATTCAGGATAAGAAACAACTCTTCTGGCTCTCCATTTGGTACCAGAAAATACGTGAACAAACCATTGTCTGGTATGCAAATCAAAGTGTGCCTGCACCAACTAAATCAAAAGTGGAGCTAACCGATCGGGGGCTAGTACTCAAGAATCCTGAAGGAAACGAATTGTGGAGGTCAGAACCGATTATCGGCGAAGTTGATCATGGTTTTATGAATGACACAGGCAACTTTGAGCTAGTGGGCGGCTATTCTGTCAATGTATGGGAGAGCTTCGAGCACCCGGCGGACACGCTGCTGCCAACACAGAAATTAGAGCCTCTTGTGGCGCTATATTCTCCACGATCTGAAACCAACTTTTCACGGGGAAGGTTCCAGTTGCGTTTGCTGCCAGATGGGAATCTTGTGCTTAATACAAGAGACACGGTTGCAGATTTGCCTAATTCTGCTTACTATATCAGCGGAACTTATGATCCAAACAATTCAATGAATTCTGGTAAGCAGGTGGTTTTCAATGAGACAGGACACATGTACATATTGAGAGGGAATGGTGCGAGATTTGATCTCACGACAGAGGAAATGAAATTCCCAACCACCGGCTATTATCACAGGGCAACTCTAAATTTTGATGGGGTTTTTGCCCAATATGCTTACCCAAGGAATCCTACTGCTGATTCAAATTGGATAGCTGTTTGGCAAAAGCCAAATGATATATGTTCCGCTGTTGTTGGAGTCGAAGGCGGTGGGGCTTGTGGGTATAACAGCATCTGCACGCTCACCGATGATAGCAGGCTAGCATGCGAGTGCCCTCCTGGGTATTCGTTACTTCATCCAGATGACAAGTATGGAAGCTGCAATCCAAATTTCACGCAAAGTTGTGAAGATGATGGCCCCAATTCTCCGGAGGATCTTTACGATTTTGAGGTGCTAACAGATACTGCTTGGCCTACCCCTGAGGAAGAGAAATTGAAACCTTCCAATGAAGAGCTCTGTAGAAACTCTTGCCTGCATGATTGTTTCTGTTCTGTTGCCATTTTCAAAGACGATAGCTGCTGGAAGAAGAAGCCGCCTCTTTCTAATGGAAGAAAGGATAGTACGGTCAATGAGAGGGCTTTCATCAAGTTTAGGAAAGGCGATGTTCCTCCAGAATCTGCTCCAAAAACTCCTCATGGTCCAGAAAGAGGAAAGGACCGTGGGACCTTAGTTCTTGTAGGATCCGTGCTCCTAGGAAGCTCTTTGTTTGTCAATTTTCTATTGATTGGTGCTTTCTGCTTGGGATTTTTCCTCATCTTCCGCAAGAATAGCATAAGAACTCAGAATGGCGACAACTCTAAGGATCCGAATCTCCGTTTTTTTACCTATAAAGAGCTGGATGAAGCTACAGATGGTTTTAAGGAAGAACTGGGAAGGGGAGGCTGTGGTATTGTTTACAAAGGGGTGATGCAAATGGGTGCTACAAATGTTGCAGTGAAGAAGCTGGATAGGGTGGTTCAAGAGAGAGAGAAGGAATTCAAGACAGAAGTAAATGTGATTGGCCGGACTCATCACAAGAATCTGGTCCGGCTGCTTGGATTCTGTGACGAAGGACAGCACCGGATGTTAGTATACGAGTACTTGAGCAATGGCACTCTATCAACGTTCCTCTTCGGTGAAAACAAGCCCAGTTGGAATCAAAGGACAGAAATTGCGCTGGGGATTGCAAGAGGACTGTTGTACTTGCACGAAGAATGCAGCACCCAGATCATTCATTGTGATATCAAACCTCAAAACATACTTCTTGATGATTATTACAATGCTCGGATTTCTGACTTTGGATTGGCTAAACTTATGATGATCGATCAGAGCAAGACTATTGCTACTATTAGAGGGACAAAAGGGTATGTTGCTCCAGAGTGGTTCAACAACAAGCCAATCACAGCAAAAGTCGATATCTATAGCTTTGGTGTCATGCTATTAGAGATTATTACTTGTCGAAGAAACGTAGCAGATATGGAGAATGGTGTAGAGGAGCAGGCAATTCTAACATATTGGGCTTGTGACTGCTACCAGGATGGTAAATTAGTTGCTTTGGTGGAAAATGATATGGAGGCATTAAATGACTGGAAGAAACTAGAGAGATTTTTTATGGTTGCCATTTGGTGTGTTCAGGATGATCCCTCTTTAAGACCTACAATAAGGAAGGTGAATCAAATGCTTGAAGGAGTTGTTGAAGTTGCTCGTCCTCCTTATCCATCCTAGTTTTCTTTTACCTTCTAAATTGCTTTTGTTTTGTATATCGGCTCTTGTGCTTTCGTTATTTGTACGTCTAGGTATGTTGTTCACTTACAAATAAGGTTTGTTTTTTTAATATATGTGTTATCTATATATATATATATGTTATTTATTAGGTTTATGTTTTTGTATTATGACAATTTGTTTTCCAAAATCATGTGGTCGTATCTCTATTTGTACTAAAGTTAGAATTGAGTCTTCATGATCGTTTGATTTCCTGGATAATTATTTAAAAGTGACTTACGTACCTTGATATATATATATATATACATATTTTAAATTATGATTATATAAGCATTGCCTTTTTACGGAACCATGGCATGAGCACTTCCTCTGGCTTATCAACGACAGTTTGATCAAGACGGAGAAGACAAATTTGTTTCGAACACTACCTTCTTCATTTATTTAGGTGACATTTGATTTATTTTGTTATTTTTTATTTTTGTTTTATATATTAAAACTCTCAAAACGAAGAAATAAAAAATATTCTTTTTTTTTTATTTTGAGATTTTTCTTATTTTTTTTAAAAATTCTCAAAATAACTTTTTATCATTTTTTATTTCACATGTAAAGTCATTTTTGATTATTAAAAACAAATTTTAGAAACATAAGTAAATAAATAAGTTTTAACTTGTTTTTTTTATTTTTAAAAGTATAAAATAAAAAATAAATTTAAAATAAAAAATAAAAATAAAAAATAAAAAATAAAAAAATAAACCAAATGAGCCCTGAATAATTCATATAAGATTTGATCGCAATTTCTGGTTCATCATCTTATATTTTGCTAGGAAATTGAATATCAAAACTACCATTTGATTGTAAAGACCTGCTTTTTGGTTTTCAAGCCTCCACGGTGGCTTAATGGTTTGAATCAGTCCTTGCCAATTTTGTTGGTTGGTTTGAACTTTGAATCATGTGATTTCCACTCCATCAAATTAAAGTATTAATGTGACTCTTCTTATTACATGTGGACCTGTGCAAAAACTTATTGAAAGATATTTCATGACTTTTTTTGGGTGGATCCACATCTAAAATACAGTAGTGTTTGACTTATCAAAATTTATCAAAAAATTATTAATTTTTTATTTTTAATTAAATTTTATCTTATATTATTTTTACATTAAATTTTTATATTTTTATTATAATTTTTTTAATCAACAGCCCACATGTTTCAGGAAAGTTCAGATTTTAGAAGGGACAACACGTCTGGGGTTATCAAAGTGATTGACATATATGTACCTCCATTCACGTGCATTGAATTTCCTGTGAGAAATTGTTTTAGATATCTCCAATTATTGTCAGCCGTAAAGCATACAGAGCTCGTGGCAGATAGCGTCAGAGTTCACTGAAATCTGGATGTTGGACAAAAATTTTGTGATATATATTTTTTTATATTAAAAATATATAAATATATTTAAATCGTTAAATTTAATTTAATTTAACAATTCAAAACTTAATTGCCACATCCAATGACACGGTATCAACCTCCTTTGAGCATATATACCTAGTTAGATTACCTTCAAATGGATTTGGAGGCCAGATTTTAACCAGCAATTTGTTTGGGAAATCACCCAATGAACAATATCCATGTTGATCCAAAAAATAATAGGAAATTTTATAATAATATCTTAGTCTTGGATATTTGTTAATAAATCTTATTTGACTAATATTTATTTATTTATTTAATATTAGTTTTTGAATAATTCCTTTCTTTATTTATTATCTTTTGATAATATTTTTATTATTATCAAATTTTTCATTTTTGATAATTTTTTTTCTTTTACGGTGATTTTTGTCTTTCTTTTGACTTCACCTTATTAAAATTTTGTTAAGTCAAAACGTTATTATATAACATGTCTAATCGTACATATTGCTTTAGTTGATTTTGATTTTTGAATTTATGCATATTTAGGATACATTTGGTTGGTAATGCAAAAAAGGCAAGCGTGAGAGTACGAATACGAATAGAGAATAACGTACATTAGGAATTAGCATAAGTATTAGAGTGATATGTGTTTGAAAAAAATAACTAATAGCATGGAATAAGAGTACGAGTACATACTGATATTGATATTATATAGAAATATAATTATTCTATTAAGCAATTAAAATAAAAGTAATTTTGTAAATATTTCATCAATGCTCATTTTTCTCATGACAAGATAAGTCATTTTTATAGTTGTTGGGAAAAATCACGCTTTTCCTTTTCTTTCTTTTTTTGTTTTTTTTTTCCCTTGGGAAGAATAAGGTGTAAAATTAATAGGTATGATATTCTACCATCTAAAGGCATTATTAAAAATGAAAAATATAAAATGCTCGTACTTTCGTTTGGAAGACTAGATTTTAGCATTTTTTGGTATTTTTGATAAAAGTTGTTAATTATAATTTTTGGTGTCTTTAGTAAAGCAAGTAGTAATTTTTCATAACTTTTTACAATTTTTGGATGTTTGATTAAGTTTGACAACTTTTAATAATTTTTATTAATTTTTAACAAATTTTAGTAATTTTTGACGACTTCCAAGTTGACGAGTTATTGTAACTTAGCAAAAAAAAAAGACAAAAATTGATGGTTTGTCCAATAGTAAAAAAACAAAAATTGATAGTTTTGTACTAAAAATTATGTCCATAACAATTTCTTTATTCTGTTCATATTTTACCCAGCCAAATGCAAACCTTGTACGGATTTTATGGCTCTTCTACTCAAACGATCGACCGTGGGAGAATTAATGGCAGCCCCAACTTTCGGATGGAAATACGAATTACTCTTTTATTCCAGCCCCATCCCGTGGTTTCCAATGTAATACTGCAGAAAAAATTGATAAAGTTGTTTCTTCTCCAGCTATATATGAAAATGAAAGCTACAAAGAATTCAATTTGTTCGGCAGCAAAATTTATCGTCGGAACTGCTGACCACGTTAACCGGAAATGCACTCGTCGACCTGTCGAACAAATACAGAAAGAAAGGTTACGGTCGGAGTGGAGGACTCTGGCCGGAAAACCCTCCGATACTTAAGTCAGCAAGTCACTCAAAGAAGGAAGCTTTCCAGAAAAGAAATGAGTAAAAGCTTAAGTTGGCAATAGTCAGCTCACCTCTATTGCTCGGTGGAATGTCACATTTATAGTAATATGAATAATAAATAAAATATACCTGTGATCTGACATCATCGTGCTTCCGTGTTCTTTTTTTTCTCCATCGCTTTAAATGCCTTTCACCATCTATTTAATGCCTCATACATTTCATTTAATATACTATGCCTTTCATTTAATGCTTCTGGTGGTTAAACACGGCAATATAACCTGAATTTCAAGGTCAACATGCCTTCCTGTCACATCCGTCAACTACTCATAATGAAATGAACTGACTTGGTTACTTCCTCAGAGATAAATACCCAGTTCAGTCATAACTATGGTGCATTTATGGTTATGAGCCCTCTTTAAGGCTGTGGGTTCCAGGCTCAACATTTACTAGCCGCCAATCGATGGGCCGAACAAACTAACTATTGAGTCCCTCGGGTATAGCCACGTAGCAACATACTATTCATAAGTGCTGAAGTTCAGAGTATCATTTGGAATATTAACCCTAAGACGTGTGTTCGTGTATAACACTCACGTGGAACTCTCATGTCATCGATCAACTGTTCGGCGGAATGCCACGTGTCACGATGCAACGTGCTTGGCCAATGACTACGTGACTCACACACATATGCTCAGCACTGGGCCACGTGGCGTCTTGACTATACTTGTTCGGCATCCGTACATCTAAGTATTATTTTGCCCAACACAATTCAATTTTTGAAAAACATGAGTTGACTCTGAAAAGTCTTTACCAAGCTAACACATGTCTTTCTATCTGAGATGATTTTACCTGTGTGTTAATTGTTACTATAATCTGCTAAGTGCTAAATTTGTTTGAATGATTTTTCGTCCAAATTAATGCCACCAAGACGATAAAATGTGATATAAACTTACAGTTCTGGACTTTAAATTATAAACAGCACAAAAAAAAAAAAAAAAAAAACCTAACAATTGACAAGCCAACCAAAGGAAATGTATGTATATATATATATATAGAGGACTGCCTGGTGATATTCTAATTAACTTCTTGTCTGAGTTTAATGTTATAGATTCTTCTGCCCATTAAGGTGTGTGTGTGTATATATATATATATATATATACGTGGATAGGATTACTAATGATGTTTTAATTTGTCAGTCGGGTTCAATGTTAAAAATTCGTCTGCTCACACGTTAATGACTAACTTGCTCAATTTCGGTTCTCTTGATACCAGTCTATTATCTAATAGAAAAATAAAATAAAAATAAAAAAGGTTGAGATACTAAGGAAAAGAAAAATACGAGAACTAAGAAAGAAAAAGAAAATGAAAACGAAAATGAGAGAAACTTATACTAGCAACTCTGGAAATGTATAACTTCGGTTGTATCACACACACACAGAGGTAAAAATTTAAGATGCTTAGGAAATAAAAATCTACACTTACTCATTTAAAATTATATTTTTTTCCATTTTTTTGTAATCAAAATCCAACTTTAGTTGTATAATAGAGAGATCTCTTGATATTTGAAATAAATGAAATTTTGTTGTCTTCTGAAAGAGTGACAAGACTCACCATGTAATTGAAATTTTATTGTCCGCTAAATCAGTGACGAATCTTACTTAAGATTAGGGGGCCATGATTTGCTAGAGCCCTTTATGTATATATGTTATATTTTAATGAAATTTTATTGTCCTCTAAATCAATGACGAGACTTAAGACTAGGGGCACGGGCGGAGCCACGTTAGGGCAAGGGAGGCAAGTGACCCCCTCAATTTTTTAGATAAAATTATTAAAATACTCTTCTTATTATTTTAATTTTATTTAAAAATTAAATTAATTAAAAATTAAGATATTTTGATTTTATTAAAAATTTAAAGTTAACTCAAATTTTTTTAACATATAAGAAGTTTAAAAGAATCAAACTTGGTATTTTTTGTGAAATAAAGTGTATCTTTTAATATATTATTGCATATTTTTGTTTATACTATCAGCAAATTTAGCATATAACATAATAAATTCTATAGATAATAAAATTTAATAATAATTATATTTTTTGTAGTAAGGGATATCTCTAATAAACTTCAGGTACTTGAACCATTAACTGTGAGAAATATATTCACTAGTTAATATTCAAGAATAATTTATTTTCTCTCTAAAAATAACATCATTTTTCTCCTACTCTTAATTGAAAAATAAGTCGATTGTTATTTTTTCTTGGGTGTTCGGTGCCCCCCTTGGCGCCCGGTGCCTCCTGGCGCCCAATGCTCCCTCGGGCAAAAATTCTAGCTTCACCCTTGAGTAGGGGCCATGATTTGCTCGAGCCCTATACATTTATATATTATATTTTATTAAAAATAATTGTTTAAGAATAGCCCCTCCTATCAATAGTAAAAACGTCATAGTTTTAAAAAACGTCTATCTTATCCAGTTATTCTAAAATAAGTACACATAACGATAATAGTTTTTCCATTTTTTTTTATGAGATATTTACACTCCCATATTACCTTCTCCCATTCCAATAACTTTAATAAAATAGAGTAACATGAAATATAGAAACTAATGAAAGAGTACATTTATCATTTTTTTTCTTTCTCTCTTACTATTTCTTTTTCCATTCTTTTTAAGTTTTCGCCTTCTCCAATTTATCAATCTTTTTCTCTTATTCTCTTGATATTGACCATTAATCTCTGCATAAAATCTTAAAACTTCTTCAAACTTTCTCTCTCTCTACTATCACTTCATTGCCAAATTAAATTTTCTCTATGGAAAATAAGTTTTTACTTAGAAAATTTTAGTTCTCATATTTTCAAGTATTTTTTTTCATAATTTAAATTTTAAGATCTAAAATTTAACAATATATGTATATTGAGTTATTTTTTTTGTTCATTTTAGATTTATTTCCTCGAGAAGGCTTGAAGACAATATTTTGGCTCCAACAATAAAATCCTAGCTAGCAATGTCCCTATAACAAAAGAATCTCCATTACTGCACAAAATGATATTTAATTAGTATTTGTTGTAAATAGATATATGTAGATTACAATGAGTTACAACTTAGCCTATGTATTTATTCTTGCCTCTTAACTGTGGTTGGTTAATGAGAAAGAGTAAGAAAATGACTAAGAAAGAAAAGAGTAAACTAACTATTTCGAGGATAATTTAACCTTCCATTAAGATGAAAACCTCTGATTTCTCATTCTATAACCATCCCTTTCCTTATGTTATGAATTCATAGACCAAATGTAACTAATTCTGTACAAATGTTACTACCAATAGGCTTCTGAGCCAGTTATATTCTTTTAACCGAATCACAGAATTGGGCCAATGATGATTGGCCTAATTAACAGTATCTACTCAGCCCATGTTTGATATTTGCTTGGTTCAAATGACTAATGAAACTTAGGTCCATTTACTCAACCCACCTATGGTATTTGTGAAGAAAAAAAGAAAAATAAAATTAAAAGAAAGTTGGGCACTTGGCCTAATTAACAGTATCTACTCAGCCCATGTTTGATATTTGCTTGGTTCAAATAACTAATGAAACTTAGGTCCATTTACTCAACCCACCTATGGTATTTGTGAAGAAAAAAAGAAAAATAAAATTAAAAGAAAGTTGGGCACTTGGCCTAATTTTTAGGCCAAACACAACTCTGAGTCCAACTTGACTTAGAAAAACAAAATAAAATCAACAAGTAGGACCAAATCTCAAATTCAAATATTTAAATGGCTCAAAAATTTCAATAATTGACCAAAAATAGATACTAAGGCCCCGTTTGATAACTTTTTGTTTTCTGTTTATGTTTTCAAAAATTTGTAAACTGACAACAGAAACATATTTGTTAAATTTGTTTACATTTTTTTGTTTCTAAAAAAGTGAAAATTTAAAAACAGAAAAAAAATAGATTAAGTAATTTAATAAGTTAATTGTTGAAAAAAAAAGAAAAGAAAAATAAAAATAATGTGGCGGTTAGTATGGGTGTGATGGATTATATATATATACTTATATACGTATATGTGAGTGTGTGCGTGTGTGATGGGTTATATATATATGTATATATAAGTTTGTGTGTGTGTGTGTGTGAGAACATGTACAGGTTATGGAAGAAAAAAAATGAAATGAAGTTGCAAAGTTAACATATATGCATATGTATTTGTGTGTGTGTGTGTGTGCAGTTTACGATTTGTAAAGAAAAAATAAAAAGTCAAAGGAATTAAATTGGGGTGGTTAGGATGGCAGAGGACTTGAGTCTTCTTCTTCCCTCCCCCGAGTATATACATTGGTGTGCAGTGGAGATCAGCAAGAAGAAAGAAAAGAAAAACATAGTAAGGAAGAGTGAGGAAAAAAAATAGTGAGAAGGGAAGAACAGAGAGGGAGGAAGAAATTGTGAGAAAGAGGAAAATTTAAAGGTTTTGCCAGTTACCGAGGTAAGTTATTTTATTTTGTTAGTTTAAAATCAATTATAGGGAAGTGTAAATAAATTAAGTATGTTAAAAATAGAATGGTTGGATTCTGTTTCTTAAATTTATATTATTACTTGATTTGGGTTATATTTTAACTGTTTGATGCCCGATCTGTATAATTTGTTTGGGTTAAACTTAGGACCCGAAGAAAATCGGCAGCAACCACTCTAGTAGTTTGATTTTCTTAGAATATTTGCTGTCCAGGTGAGTGTTTTAAACTTAAAGGTAAAAAGTATTAAATATATCTTACCAAATTCTATCTATTTATTTGTTGGTATTATTATTTAATTATTTTGATGGGAATTGTTGAATATTTATGGATTATGGTGTTGTTGGGTTAGATATGAAGTGCAACTATTTTGTGGAATGATAAGTTTGGGAAGTAACATTTTGCTGGAACCAAAAAAAAAAAAAAAAATCAAGGCATATTAGCATGGATTGTGTGCATTACACTTGCATTATGATAAGATAGGACCAGGCCAGATGAGGCCAGAAAAATAAAATAAATAAATAAAGTAGGGTCAGAAGGGGTCAGGTTAGATGGGACCAATGATGAGGCCAAATAGGGCCGAGCCAGATGGGGCTAATGGGACATGGTAAATTAAAGTCACTGTCTATACTTGAGCACTCAACTCATAGGCCAGATGAGGCTGAGTGTGTGTTGCATTATCATTTGCATCATTTATCATGCAAATATATTATATGATACCCAGTTGGAGCCTAGTGATAATGATGACAATTATTAATGATAACTGACATGGAATTGTGGGTTAGGATGTTTTTATTATTGTTAGGTTATGATACATTTAAACGAATAAATATCTTATTATGGAATAATTGTCTGGATAATTATTGTGGATTATTTTTGATGCGTGTTTACTATCTTTTATCTTAAGGTTAACACCTGCACTGAGTGTGTGACACTCACACCTAAATTTACACATTTTAGGTTAAGTTTAGAAATGGCTACAAGTGTATGAAGGAAACTTGAGTGGTTCTATTTTTCCTATTTTGCCCATTAGTTAGTGTTTAGAATTTGTGTAAATAAATCTACTATTTCAATAGTACCAAATTGAAGTGAGGTTTAATAGGTGAGAAATCAGAAGTTTGTATTTATTTAAGCGTTTGTGAAATTTTGGTTAGTATGCCGAAGAATGAATATAATCTGATAGGTTGTGTTGTGTTTAAATATGAGATTCTTGGTATAAA
This sequence comes from Vitellaria paradoxa, assembly GCA_019916065.1. Taxonomy (NCBI): domain Eukaryota; kingdom Viridiplantae; phylum Streptophyta; class Magnoliopsida; order Ericales; family Sapotaceae; genus Vitellaria; species Vitellaria paradoxa. The sequence continues at coordinate 35,100,180 of CM034244.1, read as the reverse complement.
TAGTGTTTAGTAATACAGTATAGACGGAGGAAGTAAAAGTGTCATTTCTATTTAAGGAAATAAACATGTATCCTAAAATAGGGGTGTGACACTGCAGTTTCTTGTGGAGTGTGTACTTGCTCCCCCTGTTCATCACTTTTTCATTCTCATTATCCTCCTCCCTTTCATCTGGAGAGTGATCTTGCACATCTTCTATATCTCTATTAACTTGAGGCTATACAGAATCAGGGACTATTGATGGAGCACTGGTTTTGGTTTCACCTGGATTATTCTCGAAGCTGTTGTAGAACTGGTCTTCATAGAATACGGCATCTCTGCTTCTTATCAACCTCTTGGTTTTTGGGTTCCATAACCTGTATCCAAGTTCATCATCTCCATAGCCAATGAAGATACCAGGAATGGATTTCACATCTAGCTTTTGTCTCTGCTCCTTGGATACACGTGCGATGGCTTTGTATCCAAACACTTTTAAGTAGGCATATGATATCTTCTTTTTGCCTGTCCACATCATCCCTATAGCCTCAAAGTTTAATGGCACACATGGTGTTTGATTGATTAGATAACGGGTTGCACGAACTACTTTACCCTAGAATGGCTTAAGCAACTTTGACTTGCTAAGCAAACATCTAGTCTTCTCAACAATGGTGCAATTCATTCTATTAGTTACACCATTAAGCTGTGGGCTATAAGGCAATATCTTTTTATGCCTGATGCTATACTTCAAGCAGTATGCTTTGAATTCTCGGGAAGAATATTCACCTCTATTATCTAACCAAAGGCATTTTAACTTTTTCCCAGTTTATCTTTCAACCAAGGCATGAAAATTTTTGAACTGCTCAAAGACTTTATTTTTTGATCTAATAAGATACACTTACACCTTTCGTGAAGCATCATTAATAAAAATAACAAAGTACCTGTTACCTCCCAGGGATTCCACTTTGAAGGGACCACACACATTAGAGTATACCAGGCTTAATAGCTTTGATCTCTTCTTGGTGGTGGTGCTGAATGAGACTCTACGTTGCTTTCCAAACAAGTAATGTTCATAAGGGTTTAGAGTTTCATTCTTGTTGACTGTGATTAGTGCCTTCTTTTGTAGTGTCATCAACCCTTTTTCCCCCAAGTGACCGCCGAGTCTCTCATGCCATAAGTTTGGTGAAGCCTCATCCTGGATTGCATTGAGGCTATCATTGCATAGTTTCACATGGGTCTTATAAAGCGTGCCACAAATAAGCCCTCATGCAGTGATCAAGGTACCTTTTGTTAGCTTCCAGGTGCCATTGCTAAAGTGACTATTACCAATTTATCAAGGGCTACACCAAAAATGAGATTCAACTGAAGATTAAGCACATGTCGAACATCTTTTAGCACCATGGTATAACCAGTATTGGTCTTATCTTGATATCGCCAATGCTAATTATTGGAGAGAAATTGGAATTACCCATCTTACTGTACCATGATCTCCAGCCCTGTACGTGGTGAAGAAGTCAAGTGTCATGATATGAGGCTGTTGTATCTACCACCCATTCTACATTTTGTCTAGCAACATGCAAACAGACTTTTTCAATAGGTGAAAGTAGTAAGCACTTACTTGGCAAAGTGATCAAAGCTTCTTCTTCTTTATGTTTTGACTAAGACTGCCCTTGTTGCAACTAGCGACAATTCCTTTTTATACGGCCCTCCTTGCCATAATGAAAGCACCTTATTCGACTCATTTGTCGATAACCGAGAGTCTGAGATCTTCCTTTGCTCTTACTTCTACTACTGCTTTTACCTCTAGTCCTTTTTCTACCTCTTCGTGGTTGCCTCTTTTCTATTACGAAGACCTGCGAGTGTTTAATGCTAGCCTCCTTCCTGCAAGTGTTCAATGCTAACCTTCTTTCTCCTCGCTTCTTTGTTGAACAATGCTTCCTTTGCCATTGCCATGGTAAGTTTTCCATTCGGCACTGAGTTACTGAGAGATATTACCAGTGTCTCCCAGCTATCAGGTAGAGGATTGAGTAGTAATAGGGCCTGCTTTCATCATCGAGCAGGAGATCAATAGCTGTGAGTTGATTCGCATCTATTTTAGGAAATCAACTCACATCAGAGTTGATTCTCCCCTCGGGAAAAAAAAAGGGAAAGGTTCAGGAATTCACGAACAAGCCATCTATATGTGTTAGGCAAAATTCCCTATTTTTTTTAATACTAAGGATATCTGAATCAATTTGAGCACACTTGATTAATTTCTGCAACTATAGAATTAACGACTGTTAAGTCTAGAGGCGAACTTAAGATTTTGGATTTGCCTAAACAAACATAAATATTTGGGTTCATCTAGGCAAATATGTGATAGAGTCACAAAGTTCAAAGCAGACTGAGTTGAGTTGAGTTACAAAGTCTAAAATGGGCTAAATGTAAAAAAAAAAAAAAAAAAAAAAAAATTATATGATAAAAAATAATTTTTGGGTAGGCCACCCAGACCATAACCTAGGTAACTCCTTTGTTGCATCCGCCCTTGGTAAGCCCTTCAGTAGCTCTGAGAAGACGACACTAATTTATAAGTAAATCAAAATTTTACTAGTTGAGTTACCACTCAAATTTGGATTTATAAAACTCACGTGCCAAAGAAAACCTAAACCTATTCTTGCTGCCAGTTCTGGGTGTTTGCTCAGAGTTCCGAAGCTTGCAAGAAAATGCAGGCAGTTCACTGGTATGTTTATTTGTATATTCCTTCGTTTGGCGAAGAAAAAGTATTTTACTTTTTTTTTTTGTTTTTATTATAAATTTGTTTGTCTTATATGATTTTTTTTTGTCAAAATTTAAATTTTTTTTATAAACTATAATTTTTTAGATGTGCTAGATAATCACATTTGTTAAAAAAAAAAGAAATAAAAAATTCATCCTCATTTAGGTAAAAGTTAGAAAAAATTAAAAAAATAATTTTTTTGTTTATTTTTTTACTCAAGCGGGTAAGTTTACATAAATTGACATGAATTTTTTTATTTTTATTTCAAAATGTGATTAACACGCTTGAAAAAGTTACGGTTTTTAAAAAAGAAAATGAAATTTTGATGAAAACAAGTTACATAAAAAAAATTAAAAAACCTTAAAAAAAAAAAAAAAAAAAAAACCTAAAAACTAGCCTTTGCCTAACCAAACCAAATTCGGCGTCCTCTACTTCCAAACAAATTTAGTCCAAGTATTAATATTTCGAGTTTTTCACACACGTGTATATTTAAATTTTTAATTAAAAACCAACTGTAATAATAATAATAATAATAATAATAATAATTTTTTTTTAAAAAATAAAATTTTATTTTAATGAACTAAAACTTAAAACTTTTAATCACATAAAGTTTACCGCACATCAGTTTTATTTGTCGTAAAAAATTCATATATTTAGAATTTTAATTTTTAATTTATTTGTCATAATAATAATAATAATAGTAATTTTTATTTATTTATTTTATATGTGAAGTGAAATAAGAAAAAAAGAGAAGACGGATTATGAATTAGAGATGTTAATGCGACGAGTTACATAAAGGTATGCGACTTGATTAACTCAATAAAATTTATGAAAAATACCCTAATTAAACTGGAATGAGTTTATAATTGAAATTAATATTTTTGCAGATTTAGGATTGAATTTAAAATTTATCTATAGGATTTTTTTATCCAATATCCGTTTATATTTATAGGACATTCAGTATTTGATATTTGTAGGGTACTCATTGAATATAATATTATATAATATAATATGATATACTATATATAAATATATAACAATTTTATCTCTAAAATATATAATATAATATATATATTTTTAATTTGTAGTTCTATGAATATTTTTAATTCTGTTTTATTTAATTGTAGAATAATGTTGGAAATGTTGAGATTTATTTAGGTTTGATTTTCTTAAATCTTGGAATTTGATCATGGGGTTTTGTGACCTCGTTTGGCTTTCCAGGTCGAGTTGGGTAGGAGGGATCCAACTGCCGTTCTATTTTCTTTATCTCCTTCTTTTTTTTTTTTTTAATTTCTTTTTCTTGTCCTCTTTTTCTTTCTTCTTCCACCTGGTTCAACCTGTCGCATTTTGGGAAGGAGATCGCAAAGCATAGGAATTTTGACAGACACACCCCCCGGGGGATGTTGGAGAGTGCAGATATAAGGATTTGGGAAAAAGCGCAAAAGTATAAGCATTTTGATCCCAATCGTGCGTCAAATCTGGGGAGATTGTGAATTTGGCAGGAGAGCTTCCAAAATTTAGCCCTATGTGATGACTCCTCGTTTTCTTCTATTTATTTATTTGTTTTTGGATTGATTTAGGCGCAACCTTCTCACATGTGTTTATAAGTTGCTTATGCATGATTTGATGTTTGATTTCATGCTTTGAATTCTGTTTTGTGAAGTATGTATGCATCATGGATCCAAATTAGTTGGTTAGTTTAATTGTTATACTAATGTTTATAAATAAAGAGTATTGTAAGGAAAAATATTATAAAAAAAATTATTATTTCTTAGAATTAATCTCATTGAAAGAGAAGGGTTGCTCCGAACTCATTTTTCTTTATTTTTTCTTTATTTTCTTAGTTGTCAATTAACAAGAGATGGGACCACTCCAAGAACAATTACAGTTTATTGGTCTGGGGAGGAAGACACTTCTCTTAACTGCAATTCAATAATGCACAGTGATCCTAACTTTACCAGTAGGGTATGTGCAGGGTAGATTCTGAAATTAGATTCATATTCAAAGGACGAATCTCAATCAATGTATCAAATCAAAGAGCATGACATTTCTCGGAGTCATGAAATTAACTCATATGATGTTAAACTTTACTAATATGACGTGAAAATGTACAAATTTATTTATATTTCCTATTTTTCTCTTGCTAAAATAATTTTTATATTCTAAACTAACCACTCCAACACGGATTTGGAGAGTGATGTAGTCACATGACATACGAGATTATGAGCTATCTGATCAAAATCGGACAATTGTTAACACAAATACATTAAAAAATTTCTTACTTAAAATTTTTAAATTTATTTTTATTATGAACTATCTGATTTTGATCGGACCACCCATAACCTTGTTGCCACCTATTTCCTCCACCACTGGTTGAATTTAAGAGCCGTGTGAGGAAGTCATTGCCAGTAGTAATGACTTGTCATGGTCCGCGCGAACTATCACTGACCCGGATGTTCCCTTCCCAAGGGGTAATAATATTCTAAACTATTGACTAATGACCAGCTATGGGCCAGGCATTCCTTGGAAATTATGTGATGGAATTCACTAATGCCAACTAAAAATTAAAGGTAGCCAAGTCTGGGTTGACCTTGAAAATCTACTTTATCTTTCCTTTCATGTGAGCTGCCGCAGTTACTTTACTTGTGTCCTTGTGTTCATCGACTACCATCTGCGTAAACCAAAATTCATCTGGTAATGGCTTTTTGCTCTTGCTTATCTTCTTCTCTTCTTGTTACCATACCTCCTGCCATACTCTGCTGTTGCTCAAACCAATGGTACCATAACCGTGGGTGCATCTATCACAGCCGGTGACAAGGCCACCTCTTGGCTTTCCCCTTCGGGTGATTTTGCATTTGGGTTCAAACCACTTCAGGATAAGAAACTCTTCTGGCTCTCCATTTAGGTACCAGAAATACCTGGTCAAACCATTGTCTGGTATGCAAATCAAAGTGTGCCTGCACCAAGTAATTCAAAGTGGAGCTAACCGATCGGGGACTAGTACTCAAGAATCCTGAAGGAAACGAATTGTGGAGGTCAGAATCGATTGTCGACGAAGTTTATCATGGTTTTATGAATGACACAGGAAACTTTGAGCTAGTTCGCAGAGATTCTGTCAATTTATGGGAGAGCTTTGACCACCCGGCGACACGCTGTTGCCTACACAGAAAATGGAGTCTGGTGGGGTGCTATATTCTCGACGATCAGAAATCGACTTTTCACGGGGAAGGTTCCAGTTGCGTTTGCTGGAAAATGGGAATCTTGTGCTTAATACAAGAGACATGGCTACAGATTTTGCTTATACTTCTTACTATGAGAGCGGAACTAATGATCCCTCCAATTCATTGAATTCTGGTAAGCAGGTGGTCTTCAATGAGACAGGACACATGTACATATTGAGAAGCAATGGCCTAAGATCTAATCTCACGCCAGCGAATACGTTATTCTCAACCACCAGCTATTATCACAGGGCAACTCTAAATTTTGATGGAGCTTTTTGCCCATTATGTCCACCCAAAGGATCCACTGATGGTTCAAACTGGACACCTGTTTGGCAAGAGCCAGAATATATATGTTATGATCTTACTGGAGATAAAGGTAGTGGGGCTTGTGGGTTTAACAGCATCTGCACACTCAACGATGACAAAAGGCCAGTATGCGAGTGCCCAGCTGGGTATTCGCCACTTGATCCAGATGATAAGTATGGAAGCTGCAATCCAAATTTCGAGCAAAGTTGTGAGGACCATGACCTCAATTCTTCTCCGGAGGAATTTTTTCCGTTTCGAGGTGCTAACAGATACTGATTGGCCTATCTCCGACTATGCGCAGATGGTACCTTCTACTGAAGAGCTCTGTAGAAACTCTTGCCTGCATGATTGTTTCTGTTCTGTTGCCATTTTGAGACAAGATAGCTGCTGGAAGAAGAAGCTGCCTCTTTCTATGGAAGAAAGGATAGTAGGGTTAATGGGAGGGCTTTCCTCAAGATTAGGAAAGGCGATCTTCCTCCAGGATCTTCTCCAAAAACTCCTCGTGGTCCAGGAAAGAGAATAACCGTGGGACGTAGTTCTTGCAGGATCCGTGCTCCTAGGAAGCTCTGTGTTTATCAATTTTCTATTGATTGGTGCTTTCTGCTTGGGATTTTTCCTCATCTACCGCAAGAAAAGCATAGGAACTCAGAATGGCGACAGCTCTAAGGATCCGAATCTCCGTTGTTTTACCTATAAAGAGCTGGATGACGCTACAGATGGTTTCAAGGAAGAACTGGGAAGGGGAGGGCTGTGGTATCGTTTACAAGGGGTGATTCAAATTGGTGCTACAAATGTTGTTGCAGTGAAGAAGCTGGATAGGGTGGTTCAAGAGAGAGAGAAGGAATTCAAGACAGAAGTAAATGTGATTGGCCGGACTCATCCAAGAATCTGGTCCGGCTGCTTGGATTCTGTGACGAAGGAGAGCACCGGATGTTAGTGTACGAGTTCTTGAGCAACGGCACTCTAGCAACGTTCCTCTTCGGTGAAAGCAAGCCCAGTTGGAATCGAAGGACAGAAATTGCGTTGGGAATTGCAAGAGGACTTCTGTACTTGCACGAAGAATGCAGCACCCAGATCATCCATTGTGATATCAAGCCACAGAACATACTTCTTGATGACTATTACAATGCTCGGATTTCTGACTTTGGGTTGGCTAAACTTATGATGATCAATCAAAGCAAGACTATTGCTACTATTAGAGGGACAAAAGGGTATGTTGCTCCAGAGTGGTTCAACAACAAGCCAATCACAACAAAGGTCGATATCTATAGCTTTGGTGTCCTGCTATTAGAGATCATTACTTGCCGAAGAAACGTAGTGGATATGGAAAATGGGGAGAGGAACAGGCAATTCTAACATATTGGGCTTGTGATTGCTACCACGATGGTAAATTAGATGTTTTGGTAGAAATGATATGGAGGCATTAAATGACTGGACGAAACTGGAGAGATTTTTTATGGTTGCCATTTGGTGTATTCAGGATGATCCCTTTCTAAGACCTACAATGAGGAGGTCAATCAGATGCTTGAAGGAGTTGTTGAAGTTGCTCGTCCTCCTTATCCTCCTTCTCCATCCCAATTTTCTTTTACCCACTAAGTTGTTTTTGTTTTGTAGATCTGCACTTTGTACTTTTGCTATTTGTATGTCTAGGTATGTTGTACACCTACAAATAAAGTTTGCTTTTTAATATATATGTTATCTCTATCTATATGTTATTTGATAGGTCTATGTTTGTGTTATGACAATTTGTATTCCAAAATCATGTGTTTGTATCTATATTTATACTAGAGTTAGAATTGAGTCTTCATGGTCGTTGATTTACTGGATAATATTTAAAAGTGACATACCGTGATATATATATATATATATATTTTAAATTATGCTATATAAGCATTGCCTTTTTACGAAACCATGGCAAAGAGCACTTCTTCTGACATATCAACGTCAGTTTTGTTCAAAACGGAGAAGACAAATTTGTTTCGAACACCCCTTCTTTACTTTGTAATTCATATAAATTTGATCTCAAATTCTGGTTCATTGTCATATATTTTGCTAGGAAATTGAATATCAAAACTGCCATTTGATTGTAAAGACCTGCTTTTGGTTTTCAAGCCTCCACGGTGGCTTAATGGTTGAATCAGTCCTTGCCAATTTTGTTGGTTGGTTTGAAACTTTGAATCATGTGATTTCCACTCCATCAAATTAAAGTATTAATGTGACTCTTCTTATTACATGTGGACCTGTGCAAAAACTTATTGAAAGATATTTCATGACTTTTTTTGGGTGGATCCACATCTAAAATAAAGTAGTGTTTGACTTATCAAAATTTATCAAAAAATTATTAATTTTTATTAATTTTTTATTTTTAATTAAATTTATCTTATATTATTTTTACATTAAATTTTATATTTTATTATAATTTTTTAATCACAGCCCACATGTTTCAGGAAAGTTCAGATTTTAGAAGGGACAACACGTCTGGGGTTATCAAAGTGATTGACATATATGTACCTCCATTCACGTGCATTGAATTTCCTGTGAGAAATTGTTTTAGATATCTCCAATTATTGTCAGCCGTAAAGCAAACAGAGCTCGTGGCAGATAGCGTCAGAGTTCACTGAAATCTGGATGTTGGACAAAAATTTTGTGATATATATTTTTTATATTAAAAATATATAAATATATTTAAATCGTTAAATTTAATTTAATTTAACAATTCAAAACTTAATTGCCACATCCAATGACACGGTATCAACCTCCTTTAAGCATATATACCTAGTTAGATTACCTTCAAATGGATTTGGAGGCCAGATTTTAACCAGCAATTTGTTTGGGAATCACCCAATGAACAATATCCATGTTGATCCAAAAAATAATAGGAAATTTTATAATAATATCTTAGTCTTGGATATTGTTAATAAATCTTATTTGACTAATATTTATTTATTATTTAATATTAGTTTTTGAATAATTCCTTTCTTTATTTATTATCTTTTGATAATATTTTTATTATTATCAAATTTTTCATTTTGATAATTTTTTTTTCTTTTACGGTGATTTTTGTCTTTCTTTTGACTTCACCTTATTAAAATTTTGTTAAGTCAAACGTTATTATATAACATGTCTAATCGTACATATTGCTTTAATTGATTTTGATTTTTGAATTTATGCATATTTAGGATACATTTGGTTGGTAATGCAAAAAAGGCAAGCGTAAGAGTACGATACGAATAGAGAATAACGTACATTAGGAATTAGCATAAGTATTAGAGTGATATGTGTTTGAAAAAAATAACTAATAGCATGGAATAAGAGTACGAGTACATACTGATATTGATATTATATAGAAATATAATTATTCTATTAAGCAATTAAAATAAAAGTAATTTTGTAAATATTTCATCAATGCTCATTTTTCTCATGACAAGATAAGTCATTTTTATAGTTTTGGGGAAAAATCACGCTTTTCCTTTTCTTTCTTTTTTTGTTTTTTTTTTCCCTTGGGAAGAATAAGGTGTAAAATTAATAGGTATGATATTCTACCATCGAAAGGCATTATTAAAAATGAAAAATATAAAATGCTCGTACTTTCGTTTGGAAGACTAGATTTTAGCATTTTTTGGTATTTTGATAAAAGTTGTTAATTATAATTTTTGGTGTCTTAGTAAAGCAAGTAGTAATTTTCATAACTTTTTACAATTTTTGGATGTTTGATTAAGTTTGACAACTTTTAATAATTTTATTAATTTTTAACAAATTTTAGTAATTTTTGACGACTTCCAAGTTGACGAGTTATTGTAACTTAGCAAAAAAAAAAAGACAAAAATTGATGGTTTGTCCAATAGTAAAAAAACAAAAATTGATAGTTTTGTACTAAAAATTATGTCCATAACAATTTCTTTATTCTGTTCATATTTTACCCAGCCAAATGCAAACCTTGTACGGATTTTATGGCTCTTCTACTCAACGATCGACCGTGGGAGAATTAATGGCAGCCCCAACTTTCGGATGGAAATACGAATTACTCTTTTATTCCAGCCCCATCCCGTGGTTTCCAATGTAATACTGCAGAAAAAATTGATAAAGTTGTTTCTTCTCCAGCTATATATGAAAATGAAAGCTACAAAGAATTCAATTTGTTCGGCAGCAAAATTTATCGTCGGAACTGCTGACCACGTTAACCGGAAATGCACTCGTCGACCTGTCGAACAAATACAGAAAGAAAGGTTACGGTCGGAGTGGAGGACTCTGGCCGGAAAAACCCTCCGATGCTTAAGTCAGCAAGTCACTCAAAGAAGGAAGCTTTCCAGAAAAGAAATGAGTAAAAGCTTAAGTTGGCAATAGTCAGCTCACCTCTATTGCTCGGTGGAATGTCACATTATAGTAATATGAATAATAAATAAAATATACCTGTGATCTGACATCATCGTGCTTCCGTGTTCTTTTTTTTCTCCATCGCTTTAAATGCCTTTCACCATCTATTTAATGCCTCATACATTTCATTTAATATACTATACCTTTCATTTAATGTTTCTGGTGGTTAAACACGGCAATATAACCTGAATTTCAAGGTCAACCTGCCTTCCTGTCACATCCGTCAACTACTCATATGAAATGAACTGACTTGGTTACTTCCTCAGAGATAAATACCCAGTTCAGTCATAACTATGGTGCATTTATGGTTATGAGCCCTCTTTAAGGCTGTGGGTTCCAGGCTCAACATTTACTAGCCGCCAATCGATGGGCCGAACAAATTAGCTATTGAGTCCCTCGGGTATAGCCACGTAGCAACATACTATTCATAAGTGCTGAAGTTCAGAGTATCATTTGGAATATTAACCCTAAGACGTGTGTTCGTGTATAACACTCACGTGGAACTCTCATGTCATCGATCAACTGTTCGGGCGGAATGCCACGTGTCACGATGCAACGTGCTTGGCCAATGACTACGTGACTCACACACATATGCTCAGCACTGGGCCACGTGGCGTCTTGACTACACTTGTTCGGCATCCGTACATCTAAGTATTATTTTGCCCAACACAATTCAATTTTTGAAAAACATGAGTTGACTCTGAAAAGTCTTTACCAAGCTAACACGTCTTTCTATCTGAGATGATTTTACTTGTGTGTTAATTGTTACTATAATCTGCTAAGTGCTAAATTTGTTTGAATGATTTTTCGTCCAAATTAATGCCACCAAGACGATAAAATGTGATATAAACTTACAGTTCTGGACTTTAAATTATAAACAGCACAAAAAAAAAAAAAAAAAAAACCTAACAATTGACAAGCCAACCAAAGGAAATGTATGTATATATATATATATAGAGGACTGCCTGGTGATATTCTAATTAACTTCTTGTCTGAGTTTAATGTTATAGATTCTTCTGCCCATTAAGGTGTGTGTGTATATATATATATATATACGTGGATAGGATTACTAATGATGTTTTAATTTGTCAGTCGGGTTCAATGTTAAAATTCGTCTGCTCACACGTTAATGACTAACTTGCTCAATTTCGGTCTCTTGATACCAGTCTATTATCTAATAGAAAAATAAAATAAAAATAAAAAAGGTTGAGATACTAAGGAAAAGAAAAATACGAGAACTAAGAAAGAAAAAGAAAATGAAAACGAAAATGAGAGAAACTTATACTAGCAACTCTGGAAATGTATAACTTCGGTTGTATCACACACACACAGAGGTAAAAATTTAAGATGCTTAGGAAATAAAAATCTACACTTACTCATTTAAATTATATTTTTTTCCATTTTTTTGTAATCAAAATCCAACTTAGTTGTATAATAGAGAGATCTCTTGATATTTGAAATAAATGAAATTTTGTTGTCTTCTGAAAGAGTGACAAGACTCACCATGTAATTGAATTTTATTGTCCGCTAATCAGTGACGAATCTTACTTAGATTAGGGGGCCATGATTTGCTAGAGCCCTTTATGTATATATGTTATATTTTAATGAAATTTTATTGTCCTCTAAATCAATGACGAGACTTAAGACTAGGGGCACGGGCGGAGCCACGTTAGGGCAAGGGAGGCAAGTGACCCCCTCAATTTTTTAGATAAAATTATTAAAATACTTTTCTTATTATTTAATTTTATTTAAAAATTAAATTAATTAAAAATTAAGATATTTTGATTTTATTAAAAATTTAAAGTTAACTCAAATTTTTTAACATATAAGAAGTTTAAAAGAATCAAACTTGGTATTTTTTGTGAAATAAAGTGTATCTTTTAATATATTATTGCATATTTTTGTTTATACTATCAGCAAATTTAGCATATAACATAATAAATTCTATAGATAATAAAATTTAATAATAATTATATTTTTTGTAGTAAGGGATATCTCTAATAAACTTTAGGTACTTGAACCATTAACTGTGAAAAATATATTCACTAGTTAATATTCAAGAATAATTTATTTTCTCTCTAAAAATACATCATTTTTCTCTTACTCTTAATTGAAAAATAAGTCGATTGTCATTTTTTCTTGGGTGTTCGGTGCCCCCCTTGGCGCCCGGTGCTCCCTCGAGCAAAAATTCTAGCTTCACCCCTGAGTAGGGGCCATGATTTGCTCGAGCCCTATACATTTATATGTTATATTTTATTAAAAATAATTGTTTAAGAATAGCCCCTCCTATCAATAGTAAAAACGTCATAGTTTTTAAAAAGCGTTTATCTTATCCAGTTATTCTAAAATAAGTACACATAACGATAATAGTTTTTCCATTTTTTTTTATGAGATATTTACACTCCCCATATTACCTTCTCCCATTCCAATAACTTAATAAAATAGAGTAACATGAAATATAGAAACTAATGAAAGAGTACATTTATCATTTTTTTTATTTCTCTCTTACTATTTCTTTTCCATTCTTTTTAAGTTTTCGCCTTCTCTAATTTATCAATCTTTTTCTCTTATTCTCTTGATATTGACCATTAATCTCTGCATAAAATCTTAAAACTTCTTCAAACTTTCTCTCTCTCTACTATCACTTCATTGCCAAATTAAATTTTCTCTATGGAAAATAAGTTTTTACTTAGAAAATTTTAGTTCTCATATTTTCAAGTATTTTTTTTCATAATTTAAATTTAAGATCTAAAATTTAACAATATATGTATATTGAGTTATTTTTTTTGTTCATTTTAGATTTATTTCCTCGAGAAGGCTTGAAGACAATATTTTGGCTCCAACAATAAAATCCTAGCTAGCAATGTCCCTATAACAAAAGAATCTCCATTACTGCACAAAATGATATTTAATTAGTATTGTTGTAAATAGATATATGTAGATTACAATGAGTTACAACTTAGCCTATGTATTTATTCTTGCCTCTTAACTGTGGTTGTTAATGAGAAAGAGTAAGAAAATGACTAAGAAAGAAAAGAGTAAACTAACTATTTCGAGGATAATTTAACCTTCCATTAAGATGAAAACCTCTGATTTCTCATTCTATAACCATCCCTTTCCTTATGTTATGAATTCATAGACCAAATGTAACTAATTCTGTACAAATGTTACTACAATAGGCTTCTGAGCCAGTTATATTCTTTTAACCGAATCACAGAATTGGGCCAATGATGATTGGCCTACTTAACAGTATCCTACTCAGCCCATGTTTGATATTTGCTTGGTTCAAATGACTAATGAAACTTAGGTCCATTTACTCAACCCACCTATGGTATTTGTGAAGAAAAAAAGAAAAATAAAAATTAAAAGAAAGTTGGGCACTTGGCCTAATTAACAGTATCTACTCAGCCCATGTTTGATATTTGCTTGGGTTCAAATGACTAATGAAACTTAGGTCCATTTACTCAACCCACCTATGGTATTTGTGAAGAAAAAAAGAAAAATAAAATTAAAAGAAAGTTGGGCACTTGGCCTAATTTTTAGGCCAAACACAACTCTGAGTCCAACTTGACTTAGAAAAACAAAATAAAATCACAAGTAGGACCAAATCTCAAATTCAAATATTTAAATGGCTCAAAAATCTCAATAACTGACCAAAAATAGATACTAAGGCCCCGTTTGATAACTTTTTGTTTTCTGTTTATGTTTTCAAAATTTGTAAACTGACAACAGAAACATATTTGTTAAATTTGTTTACATTTTTTTGTTTCTAAAAAAGTGAAAATTTAAAAACAGAAAAAAAATAGATTAAGTAATTTAATAAGTTAATTGTTGAAAAAAAAAGAAAAGAAAAATAAAAAATAATGTGGCGGTTAGTAGGGTGTGATGGATTATATATATATACTTATATACGTATATGTGAGTGTGTGCGTGTGTGATGGGTTATATATATATATATATATGTATATATAAGTTTGTGTGTGTGTGTGTGTGAGAACATGTACAGGTTATGGAAGAAAAAAAATGAAATGAAGTTGCAAAGTTACATATATGCATATGTATTTGTGTGTGTGTGTGTGCAGTTTACGATTTGTAAAGAAAAAATAAAAAGTCAAAGGAATTAAATTGGGTGGTTAGGATGGCAGAGGACTTGAGTCTTCTTCTTCCCTCCCCCGAGTATATACATTAGTGTGCAGTGGAGATCAGCAAGAAGAAAGAAAAGAAAACATAGTAAGGAAGAGTGAGGAAAAAAAATAGTAAGAAGGGAAGAACAGAGAGGGAGGAAGAAATTGTGAGAAAGAGGAAAATTTAAAGGTTTTGCCAGTTACTGAGGTAAGTTATTTTATTTTGTTAGTTTAAAATCAATTATAGGGAAGTGTAAATAAATTAAGTATGTTAAAATAGAATGGTTGGATTCTGTTTCTTAAATTTATATTATTACTTGATTTGGGTTATATAGTAACTGTTGATGCCTGATCTGTATAATTTGTTTGGGTTAAACTTAGGACCCGAAGAAAATCGGCAGCAACCACTCTAGTAGTCTGATTTTCTTAGAATATTTGCTGTCCAGATGAGTGTTGTTTTAAACTTAAAGGTAAAAAGTATTAAATATATCTTACCAAATTCTATCTATTTATTTGTTGGTATTATTATTTAATTATTTTGATGGGAATTGTTGAATATTTATGGATTATGGTGTTTTGGGTTAGATATGAAGTGCAACTATTTTGTGGAATGATAAGTTTGGGAAGTAACATTTTGCTGGAACAAAAAAAAAAAAAAAATCAAGGCAATTAGCATGGATTGTGTGCATTACACTTGCATTATGATAAGATAGGACCAGGCCAGATGAGGCCCCAGAAAAATAAAATAAATAAATAAAGTAAGGTCAGAAGGGGTCAGGTTAGATGGGGACCAATGATGAGGCCAAATTAGGGCCAAGCCAGATGGGGCTAATGGGACATTGTAAATTAAAGTCACTGTCTATACTTGAGCACTCAACTCATAGGCCAGATGAGGCTGAGTGTGTGTTGCAATTATCATTTGCATCATTTATCATGCAAATATTATATGATAGCCAGTTGGGGCCTAGTGATATGATGACAATTATTAATGATAACTGACATGGAATTGTGGGTTAGGATGTTTTTATTATTGTTAGGTTATGATACATTTAAACGAATAAATATCTTATTAGGAATAATTGTCTGATAATATTGTGGATTATTTTTGATGCGTGCTTAACTAATCTTTTATCTTAGGTTAACACCTGCACTGAGTGTGTGACACTCACACCTAAATTTACACTTTTAGGTTAGTCTAGAAATGGCTACAAGTGTAATGAAGGAAACGTGAGTGGTTCTATTTTTTCCTATTTGCCCATTAGTTAGTGTTTAGAATTGTGTAAATAATCTACTGTTTCAATAGTACCAAATTGAAAGTGAGGTTTAATAGGTGAGAAATCAGAAGTTTGTATTTATTTAAGCGTTTGTGAAATTTTGGTTAGTATGCCGAAGAATGAATATAATCTGATAGGTTGTGTTGTGTTTAAATATGAGATTCTTGGTATAAATAGTGTTTAGTAATACAGTATGGACGGAGGAAGTAAAAGTGTCATTTCTATTTAAGGAAATAAACATGTATCCTAAAATAGGGGTGTGACACTGCAGTTTCTTGTGGAGTGTGTACTTGCTCCCCCTGCTCATCACTTTTTTCATTCTCATTATCCTCCTCCCTTTCATCTGGAGAGTGATCTTGCACATCTTCTATATCTCTATTAACTTGAGGCTATACAGAATCAGGGACTATTGATGGAGCACTGGTTTTGGTTTCACCTGGATTATTCTCGAAGCTGTTGTAGAACTGGTCTTCATAGAATACGGCATCTCTGCTTCTTATCAACCTCTTGGTTTTTGGGTTCCATAACCTGTATCCAAGTTCATCATCTCCATAGCCAATGAAGATACCAGGAATGGATTTCACATCTAGCTTTTGTCTCTGCTCCTTGGATACACGTGCGATGGCTTTGTATCCAAACACTTTTAAGTAGGCATATGATATCTTCTTTTTGCCTGTCCACATCATCCCTATAACCTCAAAGTTTAATGGCACACATGGTGTTTGATTGATTAGATAACGGGTTGCACGAACTACTTTACCCTAGAATGGCTTAAGCAAATTTGACTTGCTAAGCAAACATCTAGTCTTCTCAACAATGGTGCAATTCATTCTATCAGCTACACCATTAAGCTGTGGGCTATAAGGCAATATCTTTTTATGCCTGATGCTATACTTCAAGCAGTATGCTTTGAATTCTCGGGAAGAATACTCACCTCTATTATCTAACCAAAGGCATTTTAACTTTTTCCCAGTTTATCTTTCAACCAAGGCATGAAAATTTTTGAACTGCTCAAAGACTTTATTTTTGATCTAATAAGATACACTTACACCTTTCGTGAAGCATCATTAATAAAAATAACAAAGTACCTGTTACCTCCCAGGGATTCCACTTTGAAGGGACCACACACATTAGAGTATACCAGGCTTAATAGCTTTGATCTCTTCTTGGTGGTGGTGCTGAATGAGACTCTACGTTGCTTTCCAAACAAGTAATGTTCATAAGGGTTTAGAGTTTCATTCTTGTTGACTGTGATTAGTGCCTTCTTTTGTAGTGTCATCAACCCTTTTTCCCCAAGTGACCGCCGAGTCTCTCATGCCATAAGTTTGGTGAAGTCTCATCCTGGATTGCATTGAGGCTATCATTGCATAGTTTCACATGGGTCTTATAAAGCGTGCCACAAATAAGCCCTCATGCCAGTGATCAAGGTACCTTTTGTTAGCTTCCAGGTGCCATTGCTAAAGTGACTATTACCAATTTATCAAGGGCTACACCAAAATGAGATTCAACTTAAGATTAAGCACATGTAAACATCTTTCAGCACCATGGTATAACCAGTATTGGTCTTTATCTTGATACGCCAATGCCAATTATTGGGAGAAATTGGAATTACCCATCTTTACTGTACCATGATCTCCAGCCCTGTATGTGGTGAAGAAGTCAAGTGTCATGATATGAGGCTATTGTATCTACCACCCATTCTACATTTTGTCTAGCAACATGCAAACAAACTTCTTCAATAGGTGAAAGTAGTAAGTACTCACCTGGCAAAGTGATCAAAGCTTCTTCTTCTTTATGTTTTGACTGAGACTGCCCTTGTTGCAACTAGCGACAATTCCTTATTATGCGGCCTTCCTTGCCACAATGAAAGCACCTTATTCGACTCATTTGTCGATAACCGAGAGTCCGAGATCTTCCTCTGCTCTTACTTCTACTACTGTTTTTACCTCTAGTCCTTTTTCTACCTCTTCGTGGTTGCCTCTTTTCTATTATGAAGACCTGCGAGTGTTTAATGCTAGCCTCCTTCCTGCAAGTGTTCAATGCTAACCTCTTTTCTCCTCGCTTCTTTGTTGAACAATGCTTCCTTTGCCATTGCCATGGTAAGTTTTCCATTCGGCACTGAGTTACTGAGAGATATTACCAGTGTCTCCCAGCTATCAGGTAGAGAATTGAGTAGTAATAGGGCCTGCTTTTCGTTATCGAGCTGGAGATCAATAGCTGTGAGTTGATTCGCATCTATTTTAGGAAATCAACTCACATCAGAGTTGATTCTCCCCGCGGGAAAAAAGGGTAAAGGTTCGAGAATTCACGAACAAGCCATCTATATGTGTTAGGCAAAATTCGCATGGCTTTCTAAAACAATTTACCCTATTTTTTTTAAATACCAAGGATATCTGTATCAATTTGAGCGCACTTGATTAATTTCTGCAACTATAGAATTAACGACCGTTAAGTCCAGAGACGAACTTAAGATTTTGGATCTGTCTAAACTAACATAAATATTTGGGTTCATCTAGGCAAATATGTGAGTCACAAAGTTCAAAGCAGACTGTGTTGAGTTGAGTTACAAAAGTCTAAACTGGGCTAAATGTAAACAAATAAAAAAAATTATATGAAAAAATAATTTTTGGGTAGGCCACCCAGACCATAACCTAGGTAACCCCTTTGTTGCATCCGCCTTTGGTACGTCCTTAAGTAGCTCTGAGAAAACGACACTAATTTATAAGTAAATCAAAATTTTATTAGTTGAGTTATCACTCAAATTTGGATTTATAAAACTCACGTGCCAAAGAAAACCTAAACCTATTCTTGCTGCCAGTTCTGGGTGTTTGCTCAGGGTTCCGAAGCTTGCAAGAAAATGCAGGCAGTTCACTGGTATGTTTATTTGTGTATTCCTTCGTTTGGCGAAGAAAAAGTATTTTACTTTTTTTTTTGTTTTTATTATAAATTTGTTTGTCTTATATGATATTTTTTTTGTCAAAATTAAATTTTTTTTTTATAAACTATAATTGTTTAGATGTGCTAGATAATCACATTTGTAAAAAAAAAAGAAATCAAAAAATTCATCTTCATTTAGATAAAAGTTAGAAAAAATTAAAAAAATAATTTTTTCGTTTATTTTTTTACTCAAGCGGGTAAGTTTTGCATAAATTGACGTGAATTTTTTTATTTTTATTTCAAAATGTGATTAACACGCTTGAAAAAGTTACGGTTTTTAAAAAAGAAAATTAAATTTTGATGAAAACAAGTTACATAAAAAAAATTAAAAAACCTAAAAAAAAAAAAAAAACCTAAAAACTAGCCTTTGCCTAACCAAACCAAATTCGGCGTCCTCTACTTCCAAACAAATTTAGTCCAAGTATTAATATTTCGAGTTTTTCACACACGTGTATATTTAAATTTTTAATTAAAAACCAACGGTAATAACAATAATAATAATAATAATAAATTTTTTTTAAAAAAAATAAAATTTATTTAAAAATTCTATTTTAATGAACTAAAAACTTAAAACTTTTAATCACATAAAGTTTACCGCACATCAATTTTATTTGTAGTAAAAATTCATATATTTAGAATTTTAATATTTTAATTTATTTGTCATAATAATAATAATTGTAATTTTTATTTATTTATTTTATATGTGAAGTGAAATAAAGACAAAAAGAGAAGAAGGATCATGAATTAGAGATGTTAATGCGACCAGTACAAAAAGGTATGCGACTTGATTAAATTCAATAAAAATTTATTAGAAAATACCCTAATCAAACTGGAATGAGTTTAGAATTGTAATTTAATATTCTTGTAGATTTAGGACGAATTTAAAATTTATTTATAGGATTTCTTTATCCGATATCCGTTTATACTTATAAGATATTAAGTATTTAATACTTGTAGGGTACTCATTGAATATAATATTATATAATATAATATGATATACTATATAAATATATTAACAATTTTATCTCTAAAAAATATAATATAATATATACTTTTTTAATTTGTAGTTCTTTTGAATATTTTTAATTCTGTTTTATTTAATTGTAGAATAATGTTGGAAATGTTTGAGATTTATTTAGGTTTGATTTTCTTAAATCTTGGAATTTGATCATGGGTTTGTGACCTCGGCTTTCCAGGTCGAGTTGGGTAGGAGGGATCCAACTGCCGTTCTATTTTCTTTCATTCCTTCTTTTTTTTTTTTAATTTCTTTTTCTTGTCCTCTTTTTCTTTCTTCTTCACCTGGTTCAACTGTCGCATTTTGGGAGGGAGATCGCCAAAGCATAGGAATTTTGACAGACACACCCCCCGGGGGGGGGGGGATGTTGGAGAGTGCAGATATAAGGATTTGGGAAAAGCGCAAAAGTATAAGGATTTTGATCCTAATCGTGCGTCAAATCTGGGGAGATTGTGAATTTGGCAGGAGAGCTTCCAAAATTTAGCCCTATGTGATGACTCCTCGTTTTCTTCTATTTATTTATTTGCTTTTGGATTGATTTAGGCGCAACCTTCTCACATGTGTTTATAAGTTGCTTATGCATGATTTGATGTTGATTTCATGCTTTGAATTCTGTTTTGTGAAGTATGTATGCTTCGTGGATTCAAATTAGTTGGTTAGTTTAATTGTTATACTAATGTTTAAATAAAGAGTATTGTAAGGAAAAATATTATAAAAAAAATTATTATTTCTTAGAATTAATCTCATTGAAAGAGAAGGGTTGCTCCGAACTCATTTTTCTTTATTTTTTCTTTTATTTTCTTAGTTGTCAATTAACAAGAGATGGGACCACTTCAAGAACAATTACAGTTTATTGGTCTGGGGAGGAAGACACTTCTCTTAACTGCAATTCAATAATGCACAGTGGTCCTAACTTTACCAGTAGGGTATGTGCAGGGTAGATCTGAAATTAGATTCATATTCAAAGGACGAATCTCAATCAATGTATCAAATCAAAGAGCATGACATTTCTCGGAGTCATGAAATTAACTTCATATGATGTTAAACTTTACTAATATGACGTGAAAATGTACAAATTTATTTATATTTCCTGTTTTTCTCTTGCTAAAATAATTTTTATATTCCAAACTAACCACTCCAACACGGATTTGGAGGGTGATGTTAGTCACATAACATTCGGGATTATGAGCTATTTGATCAAAATCGGACAATTCATAACACAAGTACATTAAAAAATTTTTACTTAAAATTTTTAAATTTATTTTTATCATGAAATCTGATTTTGATTGGACCACTCGTAACCTTGTTGCCACCTATTTCCTCCACCACTGGTTGAATTTAAGAGCCGTGTGAGAGGAAGTCATTGCCAGTAGTAATGACTTGTCATGGTCCGCGCGAACTATCACTGACCCGGATGTTTCCCTTCCCAAGGGGTAATAATAGTCTAAACTATTGACTAATGACCAGCTATGGGCCAGGCATTCCTTGGAAATTATGTGATGGAATTCACTAATGCCAACTAAAAATTAAAGGTAGCCAAGTCTAGGTTGACCTTGAAAATCTACTTATCTTTCCTTTCATGTGAGCTGCCGCAGTTACTTTACTTGTGTCCTTATGTTCATCGACTACCATCTGCGTAAACCAAAATTCATCTGGTAATGGCTTTTGCTCTTGCTTATCTTCTTATCTTCTTGTTACCATACCTCCTGCCATACTCTGCTGTTGCTCAAACCAATGGTACCATAACCGTGGGTGCATCTATCACAGCCGGTGACAAGGCCACCTCTTGGCTTTCCCTTTCGGGTGATTTTGCATTTGGGTTCAAACCACTTCAGGATAAGAAACTCTTCTGGCTCTCCATTTGGTACCAGAAAATACCTGATCAAACCATTGTCTGGTATGCAAATCAAAGTGTGCCTGCACCAAGTAATTCAAAAGTGGAGCTAACCGATCGGGGACTAGTACTCAAGAATCCTGAAGGAAACGAATTGTGGAGGTCAGAATCGATTGTCGATGAAGTTTATCATGGTTTTATGAATGACACAGGAAACTTTGAGCTAGTTCGCAGAGATTCTGTCAATTTATGGGAGAGCTTTGACCACCCGGCCGACACGCTGTTGCCTACACAGAAAATGGAGTCTGGTGGGGTGCTATATTCTCGACGATCAGAAATCGACTTTTCACGGGGAAGGTTCCAGTTGCGTTTGCTGGAAAATGGGAATCTTGTGCTTAATACAAGAGACATGGCTACAGATTTTGCTTATACTTCTTACTATGAGAGCGGAACTAATGATCCCTCCAATTCATTGAATTCTGGTAAGCAGGTGGTCTTCAATGAGACAGGACACATGTACATATTGAGAAGCAATGGCCTAAGATCTAATCTCACGCCAGCGAATACGTTATTCTCAACCACCAGCTTTTATCACAGGGCAACTCTAAATTTTGATGGAGTTTTTGCCCATTATGTCCACCCAAAGGATCCTACTGATGGTTCAAACTGGACACCTGTTTGGCAAGAGCCAGATAATATATGTTATGATCTTACTGGAGATAAAGGTAGTGGGGCTTGTGGGTTTAACAGCATCTGCACACTCAACGATGACAAAAGGCCGGTATGCGAGTGCCCAGCTGGGTATTCGCCACTTGATCCAGATGATAAGTATGGAAGCTGCAATCCAAATTTCGAGCAAAGTTGTGAGGACCATGACCTCAATTCTTCTCCGGAGGAATTTTTCCGTTTCGAGGTGCTAACAGATACTGATTGGCCTATCTCCGACTATGCGCAGATGGTACCTTCTACTGAAGAGCTCTGTAGAAACTCTTGCCTGCATGATTGTTTCTGTTCTGTTGCCATTTTGAGACAAGATAGCTGCTGGAAGAAGAAGCTGCCTCTTTCTAATGGAAGAAAGGATAGTAGGGTTAATGGGAGGGCTTTCCTCAAGATTAGGAAAGGCGATCTTCCTCCAGGATCTTCTCCAAAAACTCCTCGTGGTCCAGGAAAAGGGAATAACCGTGGGACGTTAGTTCTTGCAGGATCCGTGCTCCTAGGAAGCTCTGTGTTTATCAATTTTCTATTGATTGGTGCTTTCTGCTTGGGATTTTTCCTCATCTACCGCAAGAAAAGCATAAGAACTCAAAATGGCGACAGCTCTAAGGATCCGAATCTCCGTTGTTTTACCTATAAAGAGCTGGATGACGCTACAGATGGTTTTAAGGAAGAACTGGGAAGGGGAGGCTGTGGTATCGTTTACAAAGGGGTGATTCAAATTGGTGCTACAAATGTTGTTGCAGTGAAGAAGCTGGATAGGGTGGTTCAAGAGAGAGAGAAGGAATTCAAAACAGAAGTAAATGTGATTGGCCGGACTCATCACAAGAATCTGGTCCGGCTGCTTGGATTCTGTGACGAAGGAGAGCACCGGATGTTAGTGTACGAGTTCTTGAGCAACGGCACTCTAGCAACGTTCCTCTTCGGTGAAAGCAAGCCCAGTTGGAATCGAAGGACAGAAATTGCGTTGGGAATTGCAAGAGGACTTCTGTACTTGCACGAAGAATGCAGCACCCAGATCATCCATTGTGATATCAAGCCACAGAACATACTTCTTGATGACTATTACAATGCTCGGATTTCTGACTTTGGGTTGGCTAAACTTATGATGATCAATCAAAGCAAGACTATTGCTACTATTAGAGGGACAAAAGGGTATGTTGCTCCAGAGTGGTTCAACAACAAGCCAATCACAACAAAGGTCGATATCTATAGCTTTGGTGTCCTGCTATTAGAGATCATTACTTGCCGAAGAAACGTAGTGGATATGGAAAATGGTGGAGAGGAACAGGCAATTCTAACATATTGGGCTTGTGATTGCTACCACGATGGTAAATTAGATGTTTTGGTAGAAAATGATATGGAGGCATTAAATGACTGGACGAAACTGGAGAGATTTTTTATGGTTGCCATTTGGTGTATTCAGGATGATCCCTTTCTAAGACCTACAATGAGGAAGGTCAATCAGATGCTTGAAGGAGTTGTTGAAGTTGCTCGTCCTCCTTATCCTCCTTCTCCATCCCAATTTTCTTTTACCCACTAAGTTGTTTTTGTTTTGTAGATCTGCACTTTGTACTTTTGCTATTTGTATGTCTAGGTATGTTGTACACCTACAAATAAAGTTTGCTTTTTAATATATATGTTATCTCTATCTATATGTTATTTGATAGGTCTATGTTTTGTGTTATGACAATTTGTATTCCAAAATCATGTGTTTGTATCTATATTTATACTAGAGTTAGAATTGAGTCTTCATGGTCGTTTGATTTACTGGATAATTATTTAAAAGTGACATACCGTGATATATATATATATATATATTTTAAATTATGCTTATATAAGCATTGCCTTTTTACGAAACCATGGCAAGAGCACTTCTTCTGACATATCAACGTCAGTTTGTTCAAAACGGAGAAGACAAATTTGTTTCGAACACCCCTTCTTTACTTTGTAATTCATATAAAATTTGATCTCAAATTCTGGTTCATTGTCATATTTGCTAGGAAATTGAAGATCAAAACTGCCATTTGATTGTAAAGACCTGCTTTTTGGTTTTCAAGCCTCCACAGTGGTTTAATGGTTTGAATCAGTCCTCGCCAATTTTCTTGGTTGGTTTGAACTTTGAATCATGTGATTTCCACCCCCATCAAATTAAAGTATTAATGTGGCTCTTCTTTTTACATGTGGACCTGTGCAAAAGCTTATTGGAAGATATTTCATAACTTTTTTTTTAGATGAATTCATCTAAAATACTTTGATTTATTAAAAATTATCGATAATTTATTAATTTTTATTAATTTTTTATTTTTTTGATTAAATTTTATTACTATTATTTTTATAATTAAATTTTTATATTTTTATTATAATTTTTCCAATCAACAGCCCCACGTGCTTCAGGAAAGTTCAGATTTTAGAAGGGACAACCTCCCGGGGTTGTCAAAGTGATTGACATGTATACCTCCATTCACGGCATTCATTCACGTGCATTGAATTTTCGGTGAGAGTATCTTCATTATGTCAACAGTAAAGCATGCAAAACTCGGAGCAGATTGCGTCAGAGCTCACTGAAATCTGAAAGTTTGGATAAAAATTTAGTGATTCAAAAATATCTATTTTTTTTAAATAAAAAATATATAAATATATTTAAATCATTAAATTTAATTTACTAATTCAAAACTCAATTGCCACATCCAACGGCACGGTATCAACCTCCCTTTTAAGCATATATACCTAGTTAGATTACCTTCAAATGGATTTGGAGGCCAGATTTTAACCAACAATTTGTTTGGGAATCACCCAATGAACAATATTCATGTTGATCCAAAAATATAGGAAATTTTATATAATATCTTAGTCTTGGATATTGTTGATAAATCTTATTTGACTAATATTTATTTATTTATTTAATATTAGTTTGTGAATAATTCCTCTCTTTATTTATTATCTTTTGTAATATTTTATTATTATCCAATTTTTCATTTTTGATAATTTTTTTTTCTTTTACGGTGATTTTTGTTTCTTTGACTTCACCTTATTAGATTTTGTTAATTCAAAACGTTTTTATATAACATATCTAACCGTACAAATTATTTTAATTGATTTTGATTTTTGAATTTGTGCAAATTTAGGGTACATTTGGTTGGCAATGCAAATAAGGTAAGTGCGAGAGTATGAATGGAGAATAATTATGTTTGCGTACATTAGCAATTAGCATGAATATTGGAGTGATATATGCTTGGAAAGAATAAATGATAACATAGAATAAAAGCACACTGATATTGATATTATATAAAATATAAAAGAGAATAAATGATAGTATGGAATAAGAGTATAAGTGCATACGATATTGACATTATATAGAAGTATAATTATTCTATTAAGCAATTAAATAGGAGTAATTTTGTAAATATTTTGTCAATACTCATTTCTCCCATGACAAGTTAAGCCATTTTTATAGTCTTTGGAAAGAGTCTGTTTTTTTTTTTTTTTTTTTTTTTTCTTTGGGAAGAATAAGGGGTAAAATTAATAGGTACAATATTCTACCATCCAAAAACATTACCAAAAACGAAAAGTATAAAATGCTCATACTTAGCATTCGTTTGGAAGTCTAAATTTTATCATTTTTTGGTATTTTTTATAAAAGTTGTTATAATTTTTTGACGTTTATGAAGCAAGTAATAATTTTTAGTAATATTTTACAACTTTTAAGTATTTGATTAAATTTTGACAACTTTTAATAATTTGTAGCAATTTTTAACAAATTTTAGTAATTTTTCATAACTTTTAAGTTAACAAATTATTGTAACTGAGAAAAAAAATAACAAAAATTGATAGTTTGTCAAATAATTAAAAAGCAAAAATTTATCGTTTTGTGCTAAAAATTATGTCCCCAGACAATTTCTTTATTCTATTCATATTCTACCCAGCCAAACGCAAACGTTGTACGGATTTTATGGCTCTTTTTAGTCAAATGATTAACTGCGGGAGAATTAATGGCAGTCCCAACTTTCGGATGGTAATATGAATTACTCTTTTATTCCAGCCCCATCTCGTGGTTTCCAATGTAATACTGCAGAAAAATTGAAATAAAGTTGTTTTCTTCTCCAGCTATATATGAAATTATTTAATATTATTTAAATATTTTTAATAAACATAGTAATTAAATTATTTAAATTATTATAAAATATATTTTATTTAATTATTTTTAGTAAATAATATAATTAAATTATAATTAATATATTTTATATTTACTGGATTGAATGAAATAACACTTATATTTTAATCAATTATTTTTAATAAATAATAGAATTAAATTAAATTAATATAAAATATATTTATTAAATTCAATTAATTTTTAAAAAACTAATAAAGTTAAATATTTTATGGAAATAAAAAATTAGCAATATAAATAAAACTGTATTTTCAAACGCAGTAATTAGTTTTATTTAGAAAAAAACGACACAAAAACAAAAATAGAAAAATAAAATATAAATGTAAAATAAAAATAACATCGTTGCCAAACCGCCTCTAAGTATTATGATTCTAAAAATAGGGTAACACTGTAGCAATCTAAAGCATTATATTAATTTGAAGGACACTTAAAATATATGGCGCAACACAATTTTTATCTCATCTACTAAAATATAGAACATTAATAATATACATATGATGCGGGTGCCCTTAACCATGGCAAAGGTGTGTATGTTAGGAATTTAGAGCTCCTAAATTCACCTTCTAGATTACCTTTAGCAAAATATCAAGAAGAATGGAGAAATAATAACGACACAAGAATTTACATGGAGAACTCCAAAACCAGATCAAATTACGAACACTCAGAGAAGAAAATTTACTATGTGAAAAATTCTTTAATCACAATTTTCTTCTCACCCCATACCCCAAGACACCTACAAAGTAATTTCCTAAATAAATTTTACTCTCACCTTACAAAAGAGTAATTTAATTAAAGTACAAATTTTGCTACCTAAAATTATGACTAGTGTGTTTTTACCAAAGAAAAGAAGTCTTTATTTATAATCTCATAAGATCTCCCTTCCTTTGTGAGCAAACTAATGAAGGACTCTCAAAGGAGTACCACACTAACAATGTCTAAGCTAGGTTGGGCTGTATTATGAGTAAAATTTTGGCCTAAAATTTTTTTAATACAAATAATATATATACCTAATCCATAATTATTTTTAATCCAGTTTAATATCAAGTTAGTCTTGAGAAAAATTTTTAACCTTAATACCTACCCATAACTTGGTATAGTACCAAACTCATAGTTTCTGGTGCAAAAATTTCTAACTCTGCTCTTGCACTTAGCAAACAACTATGCCTTCAAATTGGGTTTTGCAATATTTGCTTATGCTTCATTTGTTCTTTAATTATTATTAAATTAATATATTCGTTAGGAGCATTGAAAATCGTCAAGAAAATACTAAAAATTTTTAAAAATTGTTCACTTTTTATTTTATTACATGAATAATGAATTCATAACTTTTATTAAATTTTATTATTTTTTATCACTCTAAACACCATAAAATAGAAGAATATTGGCTTAAACTTTTAAATACTAACAAAAGCGATTTCAACACATTAGGTCATTATAAAGTTGAAATAGATCCTTCTAAATTATGGACTTTTTTTTTTTTTTAAACCAGGCGACTAGTAAATGACCTCAAAATTGTGTTAGATTTTGGTTGCCGGTGGTTTCTACACGGCGTATGCGCTTGAGAATTGAGCAATAGTTGACCCGCTACGGCAGAGCGCAATCAATGGCAAAAGAACAGCCCATGAAGAAAGTTCAACATGTACATTATGAGGTGTATATGCATAATATATGTATATATTTAGACTACAGGCTTGCCCACGACATTACTTTTTATATAGCTGGTTTCCATGGACACTAGGCACAACAGAATTCCACTTGTATGTAGATGCCATTAAAGTAGAATTTTACTTTATTAGAAGTATAAATAATCCGTCAAAGTAGGATTTTTTTTCTTTTTTGTAAATGCCATTAAAGTAAAATTTTACTTAAAGAATAAATAATCCATGAAAGTAGGATTATTTATTTATTTATTTACTTATTTATTTATTTTTTGGGTCACACTTACGCCAAGATACATTTTCATACGAAATTTTGTTTTCATAGTATTAACATGGGATTGAGGGTTGCTGCAGTTGAAATATATCTTTAAGAGTTGAGTTGCATTTTTAACTCTTAAATTCTTATGAAAGTTCATCTAGTGATGAAAATGTTCTAATTTTTCTGTTAAATTTTGATTATTTCGGATAAAATAGAAAAAAAATACATAAAATTTTAGTTATTTTGATATTTTTTTGTTAAATTTTAACAGTTGATTTAACAGAAGTATATTAATGTTAACATCATTTCAAAAAAAAAAATAAACATAATTTTTAAATGTTGAGGGAGTATATATACAATTATTTAAATGTTAAGAAGAGACAAATGAAATTTTACTCTATCAAGAATGCCTTCTTGTTTTAATTTTTTTTTTTTTTTAACAAAAGTGTCTCTTTCATTTTTTCCCACTTCAAATTTAGTTGTATCACTTATTTACCTATGCTATTTGTAATACCTAATATTTAAATTTGGTAATTTATGTATTATTTTCAAAAAAAATATTTAAAATAAAACTGAGTTATTTATTTTATTTTTTTTTGGGTCGAGTTTGACTCAAAGTAGTATTGGGTTGGACAACTGTGACAAGGGACTCAGCTTTGTCTTTTTCTTTTTTTCTTCCTCTCCTTTCCTTTTTTTTTTTTCCTTTTTTTTTCTTTTTGGTTTTCTTGGCCCCCACAGGTCTACTGCGCAGAAAGGAAAAAAAAAAAAAAGAAGAAAATGGGAAGGGAGAGGAGAGAGAGAGGGCCCCTTGTCTCTTTCTTTATTTCCTTCCTTTCTTTTTCCTTTTTTTTTTTTTTCCTTTTTTCTTCTTTTTGGTTTTCTTGGCCCCCGCGGGTTAGCTGGGCAGAAAGAAAAAAGAAGAAGAAAATGGGAAGGGAAAGGAGAGAGAGAGGGCCCATTGTCCCTTTCTTTCTTTTCTTCCTTTGCTTTTCTTTTTTTTTTAGAAGAAGAATATGGGAAGGGAGAGAAGAGACAGGAAAGAGAGAGAGAGGGAAAGAGAGGGAGAGAGAGAGAGAGGATTTGGGAAGGAAGGAAAGTAGACTCAGATAATTTTCGATGCCGTGAACGCTGTGATGGTATTCGTTTCGCGTGATTTTGCTCGAGGTAGGAGAAATCGACGCCGAAAGATTTGTTGCCTAAACTAAAATCTCTTTATTTCTCATTTTCTCTTCAGATATGAGGTAAAATAAAACCTATATTTGTGTTCTAGACATTGTAATGATCATTTCGGTATATTTATATGCTTGATTTAGTGAAATTTTGTCAAATGTGTATATATATATATGGGTGTGTGTATATATATGCATATATTGTTTAATTTTTCTATACTTTTGAGTCATGATAGTTACACAAATGATATGTGAGAATTTTTGGATAAATTTTTTATGTTTAGCCTGTATAAAATGGTAAAATTTAGACTGATAATATGAATTCAAGCTGAAAATGGAAACCAGAGGCGCTGGGAAGCTCACTGGGGGATTGGAAAAATATAAGGAAAAATATTTTGGGATATTACATGAAGTGGCTTCAAAAGTTTTGGATATTATCATTCCACCCCTAAGGTTTGAATAATTACATATTGACCCCTAAAGGATTGGGTAATTACATATTGACATCTAAAGGTTTGGATTACATAATAACCCCTAAAGTTTTAAAATATTACAAAGTGGCCCCTAATATTTTGGAAAATTATAATTTTACCCCTAAAGGGTTGGAGGAAAATAATAATGTTACCCCTTGAGTTATGAGAACTTATATTTTGACATTACATAATTAAAAGATATTAGAAAAATATAAATTTTGGGAATTTAAATTATGCTTTGATTTATTTTGAGAATTGCGGAAAAGAATAGTATGCATGATTGAATTATATGAGATATGATGGAGGATAGAATATAGTATGCTTTGTTTAATGCTGTAACTTATTAAAGGAAATTGTTATGCATGATTGAGCATATCATGTGTTTTGGGCTAGGGTTATATCATCTGGTTTGAAATATAATTATTAATTGGCTAAAAGTGTCACATTTATATTGTGACGTGCCGAGTCACAGGTTATATATGTGGACTGGGTTCGCGATTTGAGAAAAATGAGAAAATGAGATTTTGAAAATTCCAGATGATTCCAATCAATATATATATGACTAAAGATTAATCATTTGGAGTTGGACATTAATATTGAAGTGAGATATTATGGGATGTTCTTCGAATTGTAGGCGGACCTCGCTTGAGATGAGCGGATGCCTGCTTGAGATAAGTGGATGCTTGACTAAGGATGTAACACGATTCTCTAGCAAACGGACCAGGGGGTGTAACACGGTTTTCCTGAGTCTTACATCAATGGGAGTGTAATACGGTTTCCCATTTGGTTTTTATATATATTGAGATAATGGGATTGTTACCTCTATTGATGAGATGTATGGATTATTACATTAATCATAAGTTTGGTCATAAAATAAAAGATATAAACTAGAAATTATGGTGACTTGATTCTCGAGATGGGATACGTAGCAACTCAGGTAAGAGTGGCTTGAGTCTGGTCTTAATTATGGATGAGGTTTGAGTAGATAAAGATTGGATAACTGCATTACATCACATATGCATTTTTATATGATATTTGTATTGCATAACATGACATGTGCATTTTATATTATGTTTGACTACTATTGTTGTGAGTTATATTATATATTTGAGCATATTATATATTTGAGCATATCCATTAGCACACCCTTGCATGGTTCTACCTAATGGACTAGTTAATTTACTCTATTTATATTGCGGGTGATTCGGCGAGGTCAAGAAATAGCCACCCGAATCTGAGTTAAGATTGATGGATGGTCTGTTACAGAATTTTACTTCTATTGAAATGTTTGTATTCCCCTTTGTGTGACCTAGGGGTGTGGATCCTAAAGTTAATTTATATTCGAGATTTGTATCATTGTTGATGAGACCTACGAGGCTGTGTCAGTCTTTAACGTAATCACTGGGGTGTGACCTTAAATTTATCGTGATTGATGATGTTTTATTTATTTCATATGAGAATGAGAAACGTATTTAGTTGTTCGGCTAATTGTTATTATATTAAAACTCGACTTTAGTACCGGTTTTATTTAATTTATTTTGTTCCATATTCCCAAACCGTCCGTCTCGGACAAGTAAGTTAGGGGCATGACACTATTTGATATATATGTATATTTAAGCAATTGTTAGTTTATTTATTTAGATTTAAAATTTTATTAAATTATATTTGAAACTAGAATTTTTAATTTTTTTTTTCTAATGGGATTTTTCTGAATTTCAGAATTGAATTTATACAACTTAACATTTACTAAAATCTTCCCTTATTACATTTTTTTCTCTATAACTATGGAAAGAATTTTTTTTTTAAGTCAAGATTAGATTCATCAATTTTCAAAATTATTTGCGGATATAAGAACAAATGTGCGAAAAATTTTTGCTATTATAATTCTTCATTCCGAATCTAACCCGTATCATTAAAGAGATTGGGTTTTCTCCCGAGTAGTGTACATTCTAAGCAAATAATACCAAGGTAGGAAATGAGAAAACCTCGGATACTAAACCAAAGGACTTGGGGTAGGGGTCAACATCTGTCGGTATGGTTCAAAAATTATAATTTTTATAATCAAACCAATTAATTTTAAAAATTAAAAATGATAATCAAATTGATCAAATAATATGCACTAACTGAACATTAATCAAATTAAATTATATCAGTTCAATTATGATCAATTCGGTTTTATAGGCTTGTAAATTTGAATATTTTTTATAATTTAATTATAGAGATAAAATAATAATTTTTATATAAATGCTACTTAAAACTTAGAGTGTGTATTTAAAATTATAATAATTTATTGATTTCCTATAACATTTAAGATTTCAAAAGACAAAACCATTAATAAGAGTGAATATTTAGGTTAATTATATATATATATATATATATATATGTATAGTAAATATTAAGTAAATTTAATTCGGTTTATCTGGTTTTAAAATTTCAAAACCGTAACTAAAACCAATAACTATTATTTTTAAAAAAAAATAACCGAACCAACCATTGCTAAATAAATAACTAAACCTAAATTTTTAAATTTGATTGTTACAGTTCAAAAATCACACCCTTAATTTGGGAATTGCTATATCAGCTCCTGTAACATTTATTAAATTTAATAGTTCAGATGCTTTTATGTTTATTTTGAATTAAATAGTATAAATATATTTAGACCATTAAACTAAAATTTAACGATCCACAATCAATATCATACAGGCTCCCCTTCTTGTCCACGATCAATATCATAGAGGCTCCCCTTCTCTAAACCAACTGGTGTTTAATATGTTTCAAGATCCAACTTTTCTCTTCTGCAAATTTGACGTGTAAGTTGGGCGAAGAAACTTTAAAAATCCATGAAGTTCCCACCTTTACAGTCTTACTAGAGAAATTAACAAGCTCGGGAGGACAAATTGTAGGTCCTAGTTCCCAACAAATCCAAGTTATTTCAAGCACAGAGAGAATACAGTGGTACTGTTTAATAAATCTCTTGTGAGGCTGTGACTGTTCATATTGGTATTGTTGTGGTTATGGGTGTTTGTTGAGCTCAGGATGCACAGACAAATCAAGACAAGCAAGAAGTAACTAACTCACTTTGATTTCACTTACACTTGCTTTTTCCTCACCTTTTTGCTTGGCTTCAACACAATGTGGTCATACGTATTTATAGCAAAGGAGAGTCGATGAACCAACGGAGAAAATTAAAGTGTATAAAAACAAGTGTGCGAAAAATTTTGACTATTACAGTTTTTCATTCCGAGTCTGACTCGTATCATTAAAGAGATTGGGTTTTCTCCTGAGTGATATACATCCAAAGCAAATAATACCAAGGTAGGAGATGAGAAAACCCTCTACATTAAACCAAAGGATTTGGCGATAGGGGTGAACATCCGTCAATATGATTCAAAAATTATAATTGTTATAATCAAACCAATTAAATTTAAAAATTAAAATTGATAACCAAATCGATCAAATAATATGCCTTCATCGAATATTAACCAAATTAAATTATATCAATTCAATTATAATCGATTCAGTTACATAGGCTTATAAATTTAAACATTTTTTTTATAATTTAATTAAAGAGATAAAATAGTAATTTTTATATAAGTGCTACTTAGAGTGCATATTTAAAATTATAATAATTTGTTGATTTCCCATAACTTTAGGATTTCAAAAGAAAAAATCATTAATAGGATTGAATATTTAGGTTAATTAAGTAAATTTAATTTGGTTAATCCAGTTTATTTGGTTTTAAAATTTCAAAATCATAATTAAAATTGATAAATGTTATTTTTATAAAAAAAGAAATAGCCGAACCAACTGTTGCTAAATAAATAATTAGACCTAAATTTTTAAATTTCATTGGCACGGTTCGAAAATCAAATTTTAATTAAATTGTGCACAACCCTAATTTGGGAATCGCTATCTCCTGCAATTTGAACCATTTATATTAAATTTAATAATTTTGATGCATTCATGTTTATTTTGAATTAAAATTATAAATATATTTGGATCATTAGACTAAAATTTAACAATTTAAGATCAATATCGTAGAGGTTCCCCTTCTCTTCTCTAAACCAACTGGTGCTTACTATGTTTCGAGATCCAACTTTTCTCTTCTGTGAATTTGACAGGTAAGTTAGGCAAAGAAATTGTGAAAATCCGTGAAGTTCCCGCCACTACTGTCTTACTGGAGAAATTAACAAGCTCGAGATGACAAATTGTGGGTCCCAATTCCAGCAAATCCAAGTTATTTCAGGCACAGAGAGAAAGCAGTGGTGCTGTTTGATAAATCTCCTGTGAGGCTGTGACCATTCATATTGGCATTGCTGTGGTTGTGGGTGTTGATGTTTTTTATTATTGGTAATTGCTAATGATCTTAACTTGTAAAGAAAGATAAGAATACAAATTTGTTGGCTTGATA
This sequence comes from Vitellaria paradoxa, assembly GCA_019916065.1. NCBI lineage: Eukaryota > Viridiplantae > Streptophyta > Magnoliopsida > Ericales > Sapotaceae > Vitellaria > Vitellaria paradoxa. The sequence goes on along the minus strand of CM034244.1, from coordinate 35,065,512 downwards.
CTTTCCGAGTTGTTATTAGGACTTCAAAAAAGAACAAAATTAAATTTATTGCCTTTTTTTCTTTTTTTCTCATTGCATTTTCTTGTGTGCTAGATTACAATAAATTGCATGTGGGATTTACTTGTTTGTGTTTAATAATAAAATGCAACAAGAAATGATGGTAATCTTCCATTTTTTTCTCAAAACAATAAAATGAACTCCGGATTACATCTTTTTCTTTATAGTATTAATCGTCTTGATGATACCCCACTAATGCACTAGCGCCACTTTATTCTCTAATCATAATATAGGCTAATTATGGTTTAAGGTCCCAAATTTGATAAGGATTAGTGAACTTTATGGTCCTATCACATAATGGAGAATGCTAAGAGTATATAGATAACGGAAAGGAGGGGGTTGACATAATTTTTACTATATCAGGCGATGATATTGATTTTGGATCGTTAAATAAAATTCAACAGTCTTGATGCACACATACTATTTTAATTCAAAATAAAAATAAATATATTTAAATTATTAAATTTAAAATTAATGATTCAGTTTGATTTTATGGGAGAGAGTTATGATGCTTGTCAGCTTCCCCGAATCCATACATAGCAGCATTGACTTGTGACCAAAAAATAACAGAAAGAGTTATGATGCTTTCCCTCCCCAAGATTCTAACATGAGATTGCTTTTGATTCGTGAAACCACGTGGACCGTCAAATCCTAAGGAACAGGAGCTTTTGTGGACAAAGCTGTCAAAGTCAAGTGATCAGCTTAATTCACCGAGTGCTTATGTATAGTTATATGAATATATAACTCTGTCCATATGTATTTGTATATTCTAAGTATGGGCATAAAAAGGGTAACCAGGTGTGTTGTAAAACAAGTTAAAAGTAAGGAGTGCCGTAGCTCAGTTGGCAAGCTCTCGTTCGGCCTCTTTACCTGCCCTGATTCTATTCCGGGCTCCCCCAAATCCTGCTTATCAATCAAAAAAAAAAAAAAAAAAAAAAACAAGTTAAAAGTATTTTCTTACCATCATAGAAACACTGGTATTTGGAACAGAACGATAGGGATATGAATGCCCCATGGAGAAGAATTTATTGTAATACAATTTTACGTATTGAATTTGATTCCATTTCATTTTTGAAAATTTGAAATTTTTATATAATTTGAAATTCAATTCAAAATAATAAAATTTAATAAGAATTTATGATTTTCTTAAATTACTTAAAATAAGTAGACAAATTGTTCTATTATATCATATTTATTATTTTTTTTAACTAATATGATCAAATTTGACATTTCTCTCAGATCAGCTTAATTCAATTCTTAAATTTGAACACGTGTTCTAAACACAAAATTCAATTTATTAAATTAAGTCAAACCAATCCTTTAATCTAAAATCAAACTAATTTTATGACCGGGAAATAACCCCAAAGAGAGTGTAAACGTATAACTTATTTGCAAAATCAAGAAAATCTATAGCATCATTCTGGTATATCTTTTTTCATTCTATTTTGTGATGGAATAATATTGCTCTTAAAGGAAAAAAAAAAAAAAAAAAAAAGAGTGGTGTCCAGAATCCTCCTAGATCATTGAAAAGGACCTCTTAAGCGGAATCGGACAATCATATATTTGTCATTTATATAATTCATGTCACTTGCATTGCACAGATTCTTGCTAAAGTGCACAAAATCATGCAAAAGAAAGACAATATATAGGTGATGTCATGAGTTTCTTGGTATAAAGTGAGCCTACTGACAGATTCTCATTCTTGCCGGTGCAATAATAAGCGCTGTGAAGCTGTATATAAAGCCTTGGAATGGCTAAGGACTGACTCAAGATAGAGAGAAAAGATCGAACCTAAAGAGAGTCAAGAGAGAGAAGTGAGGTGTGAAGGATCAATCGAAGGCTCGAAACTCATTAATTTTGTGGCGTCAGAGACATGGTTTTTAGCGGTGCAATGGGGGACCCCGATCTGACATGACTCCCTCTGCGCGTTCAGGCCGGAGCTTGGCTGCCCGGCGTCGTCATTGCACCACCGACACCCATGCCTACTTTTGGAGAAAAAAAAAAAAAAAAAGGTTAAATTAACGTTTTATTTGGCAGAGAGGTTCGCGAACTCACAAACAAACCGTCTGTACGCGTTAGACAAAAGATTTTTTTTTTTTTTTTTTTTTGCCACCTCTAATAGATTAGCTTTTCGCATGGCTTTCCAAAACACTCTACTTTTTTTTTTTTTTTTTCTTAAATCGTAAGGATATTTGAATCAATTTACGTGTATCTCAATTAATTTCGGCAACTTTAGAATTAACGACCGGTAAATCTAGGAATAAATTTAGGATTTTAGATTTACTTGAGCTAACATGAATATTTAGGTTCATCTGGACTGATAGATAATAGAGTCACAAGATTTAAAACAGACTGGAATGAGTTGAGTTACAAAATTTTAGATCGAACTAAATTTAAACAAATAAAAAATTATATTATAAAAAATAAATTTTGGATGGACCACCCAGGTTATAACCTAAGTGAGCCCCTTACTGCATCCGCCTTTGGATAAGTCATTTAGTAATAACTTATAAGTAAACCAAAATCTTATTAATTAAGTTAACATTCAAATTTGGATTTACAAAACTAACATGCCAAACAAAACCTAAACCCATTCTTGCTGCCAGTTCTGGGTGTTTGCTCCGAGTTCCCAAGCTTGCAAGAAATGCATGCAGTTCACTGGCATGTTTATTTGTATATTCCTTTGTTTGGCTTTGAAAAAGTATTTTACTTCTTTTTGTTTTTAATTGTAAATTTTTTTGTCTTATATGATATTTTTTTTATCAAAATTTAAATTTTTTATAAACTACAACTTTTAGGTGTTCTATATAATCATATTTGTTAAAAAAAATAAAAAAAAATTCATCTTTGTTTAAGTAAAAGTTAAAAAAATAAAAAAATAATTTTTTTCATTAATTTTTTACCCAAAGAGGTAAGTTTTCCATAAACTGAGGTGAATTTTTTTATTTTTATTTTAGAATGCGATTAACACGTTTAAAAAATTTACGGCTTCTAAAAACAAAAATCATATTATGATGAAAAAAAGTTATATAAAAAAATTAAAAAAACCTTAAAAAAATGCTAAAAACTAAACTTTCCCTAACCAAGCCAAATTTGGCGTCCTCTACTTCCAATCAAATTTAGTCCAAGTATTAATATTTTGAGTTTTTCACACTTGTATATATTTAAATTTTTTATTAAAAACCAACTGTAATAATAATAATAATAATTTTTTTTTAAAGAATAAATTTTTTATTTAAAAATTCCATTTTAATGGACTAAAAACTTAAAACTTTTAATCACATAAAATTTATCGCACATCGGTTTTATTTGTAGTAAAAAATTCATATATTTAGAATTTTAATTTTTTAATTTATTTATCATAATAATAATTTTTATTTATTTATTTATTTATTTATTTTATATGTGAAGCGAAAGAAAGGTAACAAAAGAAGAAGGAACATGAATTAGAGATGTTAATGGGATGAATACTTAAAGGATATGCAACTTAATCGAACTCAATAAAAATTTATTGGAAAACACTCCAATTAAATTGGGATAAGTTTGTGATTAAAATTTAATATTTATGCAAATTTAGGACGAATTTAGAATTTATTTATAAGGTATCCGGTACCCGATATCCGTTTATACTTATAGGATATTTAGTATTTGATACTCATTGCTCATATAATATAATATATAAATATATTTACAATTTTATCTCTAAAAAATATAATATAATATATAATTTTTTTTAATTTGTGGTTGTGTTGAATATTTTTAATTCTATTTTATTCAAGTGTAAAATAATGTTGGAAATGTTTGAGATTTATTTATGTTTGACTTTCTTAAATCTTGGAATTTGATCATGGGTTTGTGACCTCGTTTGGTTTTCCAGGTCGAGTTGGGTAGGAGGGATCCAACTGCTGTTCTATTTTCTTCCCCCTTTTTTTTTTCTTGTTTTTATTTCTTTTTCTTGTCCTAGTTTTCTTTCTTCTTCACCTGGCTCAACTGTCGCATTGGGAGGGGGAGAGAGAAAGAAGAGATCGCCACAGAAGTGGAATTTTGACAGACACTTTTTGGGGGGGGGGGTGGAGAGCGCAAATATAAGGATTTGGGAAAAGCGCAGAAGTGTAAGGATTTTGATCGTAGTCGTGCGTCAAATCTGGGGAGATTGTGAATTTGGGAGGATAGCTTCCAAAATTTAGCCCTATGTGATGAATTCTCGTTTTCTTTTACTTATTTAAGGCTCATTTGGTGTTTGTTTTTCTAATTTTTGTTTTTTATTTTTATTTTTTATTTCTTATTTTGAACTATTTTTTATTTTACGTCTTTGAAAACAAGAAAAAAGTTCAAAACACATTTGGTCACTTGTTTTTTTCAAAATTTGTTTTAGAAAACAGAAAATGGGCTTGGACATAAAATGAAAAATGACAAAAAGTCATTTTGAATGTTTTTAATCCAAAATAACAAAAATTTGAAAATAATGAAATAGAGCATTTTTTGTTTCTTTATTTTGAGATTTTTAAAATATAAAATGAAAACAGAAAATAGAAAACAGGAAATAGAAAAATAAACCAAATGCCACCTTATTTATTTGTTTTTGGATTGATTTAGGCGAAACCTTCTCACATGTGTTTATAAGTTGCTTATGCATGATTTGATGTTGTTTTCATGCTTTGAATTCTGTTTTGTGAAGTATGTATGCATCATGGATCCAAATTAGGTAGTTAAGATTATTGTATCTTAATTAGTTGATTAATTTAGTTGTTATAATAATGTTTATGAGAGTATTGTAGGGAAAAAGATTATAAAAAAGAATTATTATTTCTTAGAATTAATCTCATTGAAACAGAAGAGTTGCTCCGAACTCATTTTTCTTTATTTTTTTTTTTTATTTTCTTAGTTGTCAATCAAGAAGAAATGGGACCACTTCAAGAACTATTGGGGTACCAATACCCCATGAAGAATAATGACAGTTTATTGATCTGGGAAGGAAGACACTTCTCTTAAATGCAATTCACTAATGCACAGTGGTCCTAATTTTACCAGTACGGATTGGGAGAGTGATGTTAGCAACATGACATCAGGGATTATGAGCTGTCTAATTAAAATTAGATAATTCATAACACAAGTATATTAAAAAATTCTTACTTGAAATTTTTAAATTTAATTTTATTGTGAACCATCTGATTTTGATTAAATTACTCAACTTTCATGCCACCTATTTCCTCCACCACTGGTTGAATTTAAGAGCCATGTAGCAATGACTTGTCATGGTCCGTACTATCACTGACCCGGATGTTTCCCTTTCTAAGGGGTAATAATATTCTAAACTATTGACTAATGACCAGCTATGGGCTAGGCATTCCTTGGAAATTATGTTATGGAATTCACTAATGCCAACTAAAAATTAAAGGTAGCCAAGTCTGGATTGACCTTGAAAATCTACTTATCTTTCCTTTCATGTGAGCTGCAGCGGCTGCTTTACTTGTGTCCTTATGTTCATCGACTACGATCTGCGTAAACCAAAATTGATCTTGTAATGGCTTATGCTCTTGCTTATCTTCTTCTCTTCTTGTTACCATACCTCCTGCCATACTCTGCTGTTGCTCAAACCAATGGTACCATAACCGCGGGTGCATTTATCACAGCCGGTGACAAGGCCACCTCTTGGCTTTCCCCTTCGGGTGATTTTGCATTTGGGTTCAAACAGCTTCAGGATAAGAAACTCTTCTGGCTCTCCATTTGGTACCAGAATATACCTGGTCAAACCATTGTCTGGTATGCAAATCAAAGTGTGCCTGCACCAAGTAAATTAAAAGTGGAGCTAACCGATCGGGGGCTAGTACTCAAGAATCCTGAAGGAAACCAATTGTGGAGGTCAGAATCGATTGTCGACGAAGTTGATCATGGTTTTATGAATGACACAGGAAACTTTGAGCTAGTTCGCGGAGATTCTGTCAATTTATGGGAGAGCTTTGACCACCCAGCTGACACATTGTTGCCTACACAGAAAATGGAGTCTGGTGGGGTGCTATATTCTCGACGATCAGAAATCGACTTTTCACGGGGAAGGTTCCAGTTGCGTTTGCTGGAAGATGGGAATCTTGTGCTTAATACAAGAGACATGGCTACAGATTTTGCTTATACTGCTTACTATGAGAGCGGAACTAATGATCCCTCCAATTCATTGAATTCTGGTAAGCAGGTGGTCTTCAATGAGACAGGACACATGTACATATTGAGAAGCAATGGCCTAAGATTTAATCTCACGCCAGCAAATATGTTATTCTCAACCACCAGCTATTATCACAGGGCAACTCTAAATTTTGATGGAGTTTTTGTCCATTATGTCTACCCAAAGGATCCTACTAATGATTCAAACTGGACAGCTGTTTGGCAAGAGCCAGATAATATATGTTATGATCTTGTTGGAGATAAAGGTAGTGGGGCTTGCGGGTATAACAGCATCTGCACACTCAACGATGACAAAAGGCCAGTATGCGAGTGCCCAGCTGGGTATTCGCTACTTGATCCAGATGATAAGTATGGAAGCTGCAATCCAAATTTCAAGCAAAGTTGTGAAGACGATGACCTCAATTCTTCTCCGGAGGATTTTTTCCGTTTTGAGGTGCTAATAGATACTGATTGGCCTACCTCTGACTACGCGCAGATGGTACCTTCTACCGAAGAGCTCTGTAGAAACTCTTGCCTGCATGATTGTTACTGCTCTGTTGCCATTTTGAGACAAGATAGCTGCTGGAAGAAGAAGCTGCCTCTTTCTAATGGAAGAACGGATAGTAGGGTTAATGGGAGGGCTTTCCTCAAGGTTAGGAAAGGCGATCTTCCTCCAGAATCTGCTCAAAAAACTCCTCGTGGTCCAGGAAAAAAGAATAGTCGTAGGACCTTAATTCTTGCTGTTAGTATCTTTGTTTTAGCAATTCCTTTGTTTGTAAATTGCACTAGGTTCTTTCTTCAGAAAATGTCACAAGTTAGTGCAAGTAGTCTACTAATGCGAGCCAAAGCGTGTTGCTTGGGATTTTCCTCGTCTACCGCAAGAAATTCATAAAAACTCAAAATGGTGACAGCTCTAAGGATTCGTTTTACCTATAAAGAGCTGGATGAAGCTACAGATGGTTTCACTGATATGGAGGCATTAAATGACTGGATGAAACTGAAGAGATTTTTTATAGTTGCCATTGGGTGTATTCAGGATGATCCCTCTCTAAGGCCTACAATGAGGAAGGTCAATCAGATACTTGAAGGAATTGTTGAAGTTGCTCGTCCTCATGTCCATCTTAGTTTTCTTTTACCCTCCAAGTTGTTTTTGCTTTGTGCATCTGCTCTTTGTGCTTCTACTATTTGCATGTCTAGGTATGTTGTTCACTTGCAAATAAAAGTTTGTTTTTCAATATATATATGTTATCTCTAAGTATGCGGTACAAATACAAACAATGTTCACTTTTTAGTTCATGTGTTATCTCTGTAGGTGTGATTTGTTTTTCAATGTATTTGTTCTCTCCGTCTTGGTATGTTGTTCACTTATAAATAACTTTTATAACTGCAAAAGCATTTGCCAATAATATTTTCATTATCAAAAATGTTTTTATTTAATCATAGTCATAATTATTATTGTTATTACTATTATTTTTGTATATTCTAATTAGTGTGCATCACTTTACATATTGCATTGGCATCTCTCTCAATAATACAAAATCAGGAAAAACTTAATTGTTAATTTTAAGTTTTTGTATTCAAATTTTAGTTTTTGATTTTGTCTTAATTTTCAAAGTAAAAAAAAAAAAAACTTGAATACGTATTTGATAATTGTAGTATTGGAAGGGTGGTCAGTGGCAAATGGAGATAGTTAGAGATGAGTGGTGGCCACCGGCAGAGGTGATGGCTAGTCGAAAGTGGGTGGCGGCAATGGCAGTAGAGATGGCAATTAGTGGGAGAGGTGGTGATCAGTCGATGATAGCTGAAGATGGATAGCGGTTGGTAACGGAAACAGTGAATGGCAATTGACAACAAATGATAGAGGTGATGGTCGGGCAGAGATGGGTGGTGATTGGTGGCGAGCAATGGTTGTGATTTGTGGTAGTGGTAGTTGTGGAGGAAAATAAAAAAAATTAAGAAAACACATTTTTTTTATCTTTTCATAATTTTTAAAAATTTTGAAAGTAGTTTTTATTTGATATTTTTTAGAAATTGAAAATTAAAAACAAATTCATCAAATGAGTTTTTTGTGTTCAATTTTTAAAAAAATAAAAATAAAAACTTAAAAATTTGTCCAACAGAGCCCTAAAATTTGAAGTGCATGCAATTTTCATAATTGAACGTAATTGCTAATTTCAAGAGAAATTGGGAATGAAGGCAGATTCCTCTTCTTACAACCACGATAACATAAAATTAAAGAAAAAAGAACACAAAGTTTCTTTTGATTTTAGAAGTAATTTAGTAACGAAAAATGCTATTCTATCAAAAGTTTTATCAAGAAAAACATGATAATAGGCAATAATATTTTCGTAATATAACTCCACTTTAGTGAACAATTATTTAGAAGTGACTTATCCAAGATGTATTGGTCTGATGAATATTTCTTTTTAAAATTATAATTATATATGTAGCTTTGCCCTTGTAAGAAACTGGCATGAGCACTTCCCCTGGCTTATCGACCGCATTTTGTTTAAGATGGAGAAGGGCCGGAAGGCAGAATTATTTCAAGCACCCCCCCTCTTCATTTAGTAATCCATATAAAATTTGATCTCAAATTCTGGTTCATTATCTTATATTTTGCAAAGAAATTGAATATCAAAACTACGATTTGATTGCGAAGACTTGGTTTTTGGTTTCAAGCCTCAACGGTGGCTTAATGGTTTGAATCAATCTTAGCCAATTTTCCTTGGTTGGTGGTAGTTGACCCAGTCAGGATGCTTTGTGTAAAGTCTTGTGGTAAATCCAATCAAAATATTAGTTAAATTAGAAATGTTATTAAAGTTTCCTAAAGTGATGCAAATTGAAGATTTGAAGAATTCTGAACAATTAAGGAGATAAAGTTAATCAAGTTGACCAAGATTTTGAAGAATTCTAATTGGTGTGAAGGATTACAAAACCTAATGGAATTCGGACGCAGATTTCTAGAACGTGAATGAAATTCCAGTGTACCTCGCAGGCACGGAGCGGGGAGCTCGCGGGTGCGCTCCAAGCACGCAGGCAGCCTGCAGGGAGCGTCCGGGTGCGCCAAGGTGTCTCCGAAATTCCAGTGAGGTCCGCAGGCAAGAGGATGGGAGACCGAGGGTGCGCTAGTGTTATTTCCTAAAGCGTAAAAATTCCAGTGCAGGTCGCAGGCTGGAGGATGGGAGCGCGAGGGATCGAGCTATGAATATTTTGCTCGGATTCAATTTCCTATTTTGCCAAACTAGGGCAACTTTGTAATCCTATATATATGTGAAACCAACTCTGTAATTGAGAGGTGGGAGAACATATTATAGGAACCTAGAGAAAAAGTCTTTGAGTATTGAGAGCTTTCATGTTCTTTCTCTAAATTCGTCTTGTATTTTCTTTTCACTTTCTGTGTGAGGCAGAAAGCCTGCTTGTAGGGTTTATCGAGTGATTCGAGCAAGAGTGACGAAAGGATTCGTGCGAGTGATTCGTAGAGAGTCTGAGTAGAGTCTTGTAACCCGTTGATAGTGAGATTGTAAATAGAGGTTTTTCTCCCTGTGATAGGGTTTCCTCGTTATTCTCTTGTGTGATTACTTTCATTGTGTGTGTGATTATGTGGGTTTGAAATTTTCACTTTGATTCATTCTCAACAGAAGTCTCATTCATGTGATTTCCATTTCATCAAATTAAAGTAATATCAATGGCTCTTCTTATATATGTTGACCTGTGCAAAAGCTAATTGAAGGATCTGAAAGCCTGCACGGTGACTTCATGGTTTGAATCAGTCTTTGCCAATTTTCCTTGGTTGGTGGAAGTTGAACCAGTCAGGATAGTTTGAACCATTCTCAACAGAAGTCTCATTCATGTGATTTTCATTTCATCAAAGTAAAGTAGTATTAATGGCTCTTCTTTTGTACGTGGACCTGTGCCAAAACTAATTGAAGGATATTTCAGAACTTTTTCTACGTGGTCCTATACAAAACACATTTTTCAGGAAAGTTCCTGATTTTAGAAGGGACAAGACATTGGTGGTGTTTAGATGGTAAAAAAATAATAATAATAAATTAGTGTAAAAGTGACCCGTGGTAAAATTTAATTAATGTAAAAATAAAATGAGTATGGCACTCTACCCTTTAAAAGCACAGCTAAAGAAGAGAATATAAAATTAATGAGCATGCTCATTCTGTCTTTATTCTACACAATCAAATGTAAATCTCGCAGGAGAATGCAAATATCCATATTATAATTTTTCTATCAAGGTAGATATAAGATAGATCTGAAGTACACTTCCGTAAACAAAGGAGAACTTCAAATGCATTTAACAATATGATAATTCACCAAGTTAGAAACTAGGCTTCAATGAGGTTTTTTTTTTTAAGGCTTATTTTGGGAGGAAAAAAGTGTTAATTTTTTTGTCATTGGTTACTAATTAGCTACTAAAATATTAATTTTTTTTTTGTGTTTGGACAAAAATTAACTTTTTAGTAGGTAACTTTTTATCTTTTTGTTAATTTGATATTTTTACCCTTCATAGTTTAAAAAAATATAAAATATAAGAGGATAATTTTGATTACTTTTAAAAAAGTTAAGCTGAGTAGTCAAAAGCTAACTTTTAGCTATGAATTGCCACAGTAAGCCTAAATCCACGTGATGAATTTGTTTAAATTAATTGATAGGCAATCGAAATTTTTGGTGGTGTTATGGTTTTAGTTAGCAGTTTACCGGTTCAAACAAAAAGTTAAGAGCATTTGTCTGTTTGTTACTTTGTGTCATGGTCTTAGTGACGAACTTTCTAGGTGGAGTTTAACTAATATCATATTTTACTATTGAAGAGTTTTTAAAATTTGACTTTTATTGCATGATGAGAGCATCCAACCAAAAAAGAAAAAAAAAAATTATCTACGTCATTTTGTACTCATTTTGACTAATTTCTGAGTTTTAGAATTAATAATCGGGTAAGCTCTCTAATGATCTTGAGGAGACGCAAAATAGTAATCACTAAAAAATAAACTTTGGGCGCAAACTAGTAACTATTAGAGAATAAATCTAAAATTTTATCAATTAAACCATCATTCAAAGTTAGTATAATTGTTGCTGTTCTAATCAAATGATAAATTGTGGGAACATTAATGGCAATCCCAACTTTCGGATGGAAATATGAATTAGTATTTTATTCCAACGCCAAGATGTGGTTTCATGAGAGTTATGACCCATGTCCTACAGCCTTCCATTGGTAAATTTTTGGTGATCTACTTTGATGACATATTGATCTATAGCAAATCCAAAGAATAGCATTTAGAACACCTTCGACAGGTTTTTCTCACTCTTTGAGAGGCTAAACTTTATGTTAACCTTAAAAAGTGTTCTTTCATGCAACCACTTGTGCTTTTCTTAGGCTTTATTGTGTCTGAACAGGGCATTTCAGTTGACCCCAAAAAGGTTAGAGTTATTAGGGAGTGGCCTGAACCAAAATCTATCACTGAGGCTTGAAGTTTTCATGGTTTAGCTTCTTTCTATAGGAGATTTATAAGGGGATTTAGCACCATTATGGCTCCTAACACAGAATATTTAAAAAATGAGGAGTTTCAATGGTCTAATGCTGCTAGCCAGGCATTTAGAGAAATCAAGGTAAAAATGACTGAGGCACCTGTTTTGAGACATCCTGATTTTACCAAAGTTTTTGAGGTTGCTTGTGATACTTCAGGTGTAGGTATCGATGATGTCTTAAGTCAGTAAGGTTACCCTATAGCTTTCTTTAGTGAAAAATTCAATGATGCTAAAAGACAATATTCTACATATGATAAAGAGTTTTATGCTATAGTGCAAGGTCTTCGTTTTTGGAGGTTTTATTTGTTGCCTATTGAATTTGTGTTGTTTTCTGACCACCAAGTTTTAAGATATTTAAACTCACAAAAGAAATTGAATGCTCGACATGCTAAGTGGGTTGAATTTTTGAATGAATATTCTTTTGTGATTAATCATCTTGCTGGAACTGAAAACAAAGTTGTCGATGCACTTAGTCGATTAACTGTTACACTTCATCATATGAGTGCTTATGTCATTGGGTTTGATAGATTGAAAGATGCATATTCTATATGTCCTGACTTTAGTATTATTTATGATGAGGTTCGTAAGGGTAACCGTCATGAGTATGTTGACTTTCTTACTGAAAATGGTTATTTGTTTAAAGTGACTAAATTGTGTATACCTCGAATATCACTTAGGGATTTGTTAATTTGGGAGATGCATGCAGGTGGTTTAGCTGGACATTTTGGGAGGGATAAAACTATTGCATTGGTTGAAGATAGATTTTATCGGCCTTCTTTGAAAAAGGATGTTGCTAGCATAGTTACATAATGTAGAACATATCAGTTAGCTAAGGCTAAGAGACAAAACATTGGTTTACATACTCCTTTACCTGTTCCTCATGAACCTTGGAAGGATGTTAGTGTGGACTTTGTTCTTGGATTGTCTAGGACTGCTAAAGGATATGATTCTATTTTGGTTGTTGTTGATAGGTTTTCTAAGATGGCACATTTTATTCTGTGTAACAAAACCAGTGATGCTTCACATGTTGCTAAATTATTCTTTAAAGAAGTTGTTAAATTGCATGGTTTGCCTTCCACCATTGTATCTGATAGGGATGTGAAATTTGTCAACTATTTTTGGAAAACTCTTTGGAAATTGTTTAGTACTACTTTAAAATTTGCATCTGCTTTTCATCCTCAAACTGATAGACAAACTGAGATTGTTAATCGTAGTTTGGGTGATATGCTTAGGTGTTTGGTTGGGGAAAGACAAGGTGTTTGGGATTTAATTTTGCCAACAGCTGAGTTTGCTTATAACAATTCTGTTAACCGTTCAATTTGTAAAAGTCTTTTTCAAATTGTTAATGCCTACTCACCCCACACACTTATTGATCTTTTTCCTTTACCACCTCATATGCGTGTGTCTGAACCTGCAGAAAACTTTGCAAAACACATCCATGACCTGCATGCTGAGATTAGGCGCGAAAGATTTCTCTAAGTAATGAAGAGTATAAACTAGCTGCTGATGTGCATCGTAGATCTAGGGAATTTAATGCTGGTGAATATGTCATGGTTTGCATTTGTCCTGAAAGAATTCCAAAAACATTTTCAAAAAAACTTTATGTAAGAGCCATAGGCCCTTATTCTATCATTCGTAGACTGGGATCTAATGCATATCTTATTGATTTGCCTAATGACATGGATATTAGTCTTGTTTTCAATGTACAGGATTTGCTACCTTACCGAGGCACTTTTGAGCCTCCTGCTTTGCCTTCTAGTGTGTCTGCAGGTGGAACTAGCAAAAGTGCACCCACTATGCCTTCATTACAGTATCCTAAGGAGAGGGTGGACACTATCCTTGATGTTGAGTTCGTGACTTCTCAAGATGGGGGTTTTCGCCGCTTCCTTGTCAAATGACATGGTCGTCCTGATTCTAATGCTACTTGGGTACTGGAAGATAATCTTCATCATTTGGATCCTTCGTTGTTGGATTGCTACCTTTCCTCTTACTCTTCGGAGCAAAATTCGTCTCAACCCAAGGAGAATGATGGAGCATGGAGTAGGCTCATATCTAGGCCTAGACGAGATAGGAAGCCCAAGTCCAATGATGATTTTTATTATTATTAGTTTATTTATTTAATCATATTTTTCTGGATTATTATTAGTTTATTTATTTAATTGTATTTGTTTTGGATTTATCTATTAAGGTTAGGGTTTTCTATTGGTGCCTATAAATAGCACCTTATGTTATTGTTTTTGGTAGACTTGGATAATATTGAAACCCTAAAATATTTCTTTTAGCTTTTCTTGTTCATTTTCTTTATTATTTTCTTTCTCTTGTTCTTCATAGCCGAGCTACGTCATGAACTCCATTAGTTGAACTCAGTGCCCTCATCAGCTGCCTTCAAAGAGAACGGTGGAAAGCCCAAAGTAAACCAATTTGGGGCCTGCAGAATTAGAATTAGAAGGCTGTTGCTGCCTCAGAATCAAAATCAACGGCGGCGAATTGAAAACAACTTCCTCCCGTTGCTCCTAAGGTCGTTGTCGCTGCAGTTTTTGATCAAGCCAGTGCTGCCATGGCTGCCACCGCACCTATTCTTGCCATCCATAGTTCCATTTTTACCCTTCTTTGTGTGTTAGGGTTTTGAGGGGTGGCGACTGAAGGAAGGTTTTAGTTAAGGGTGCTGCCGATTACCAAGGGAACGATTGGAGGCGTTGTTGGCGTTTTACAGAGCTTTTTTTTTTTAAGGTTTTGGTTTTGTTTTGGATTTGATTAGGGGTATATTTGTCTTTTGCATAAAAAATTTGGTTGACTTAATTGTCTCTGTTAAAGTTTAACGGTTCAAACAAACAAATAGAATTATGTGTGACAAACATTTGGGTTTAATGAAGGCAACTATCAAGTTCAGAAGGAGAGGTCACTGAATTAAGTCTAATAGTCAGGGGAGGTAAGTCTAATTTACCCTATTCTTATAAGACTGAGTTTAGAAAGGAAAAAAATTAATTTTTTTGTAATTGGCCATAAGCTAGTTATTAAAAAATTAACCTTTTGTGTTTGAAAAGGGAAAAAAGTTTGTTGCTAAAAAGTCAAGTTTTTTTTCTTAACTCATGATGTCCGAGCCAGCTTGCATCTTGTGGGTACCTCGACTAACCCAGGAGTTTATCAGTTGAGATAATGCTCAAGGTTAAAAGCTAACTTTTTAAATTTTTGTTAATTTAACATCTTTATCCTTCAACGTTTGAAGGAAATTTAAAATATAAGACAGTAATTTAGTTATTTAAAAAAAAAAGTCAAAAAATTATTAATTATAATTATATGCAGAGCTAATAATTTATTTATTTATTTTTTCCAAACGCACTCTAAACCCTGAAAAATGGGTTTAGGTCTTTGTTTGGTAAGTGACTTGGGAGTGTTTGAGAGACCAAAAAAAATACCCCTAAAAAAAAAGAAGGTAACTTTCATAAAATTTTGTAAAAATTGTCGAATATTCCGATAATCGTTACTTTTACACGAACTTTTTGTGTGTTAGAAACCCAAGCGAAAATAGAATCCTTAAGGCCCCGCTTGGATAAAGGGAAAGCCCCCTTCCAAAAACTATACCCAGCCATACAAGTGGGTCCCACCTTTTGCCATGGTTTGGCAACCAAACATATCCCCCTCTTCGTTTATCCCAGGTCTTCACTTTCCTTCTTGTGCGGTCATCTCCCGGATAAAAATTTGGACACCCTCGACCCTAGCCAAAATATATGCGGGGAATGGCTCTTATTTTTGACGTTTTTAGTCCTCATTAACTTGATCAAAATAAATATAATGCTAGTAAAAAATAATAAATAGGCTAACAAGTTAAAATAAATATAATTAAAAATAAAATTAGATAATTCAAAAGTACATATTTAAAAAAATTTTTGTTTAAATAAATTTATAAAAAAATTAAATTTTCAATGAAATAAATAATATAACTTCAAATTGTCCAAAAATAATTAAATAGAGTGGGTTTTACAATTTAATATTTAATTTAATGGATAATCAAGTTTGGGACACCACAAGGACAAAAGAGTCATTTGGCTGCTTTTTCCATCATTCACCCCTTTTTATTTATAAAACATCCAAACCAAGTCAAAAGTTGTACTCCTTTATAAATATCATATCAATATAGGTCAGCCCTCTAAAAATAATATTCCCTTTTATCTTATACTCTCTTTAAAACTTATCCCTTGAAATTTTAACAGCATCCAATCGGACCCTAAAAGGGAAAAAAATCTTTACGCACAGACGGCTTTTTTGCGAGTTCGGGAACCTTTCTGCCAAATAAAGGGTTAATTAACTTATTTGCAAAAGTAGGCATGGCTCTCGGTGGTGCAACGACGACGCCGGCCGGCCAAGCTCGGCCCTGAAGAGAGGGAGCCATGTCAGATCGGCGTCCCCCATTGCACCACTAAAAACCATGTCTCTGACACCACAAAATCAATGAGCTTCGTTTGATCCTTCACACCTCACTTCTCTATCTATCTTTAGCTTCGATCTCTTCTCTCTATCTGAGTTAATCTTTAGCCATTCCAAGGCTTTATATACGGCTTCTACAGCGATTATTATTGCACCGGCAAGCAAAAGAATCTGTCAGTGGGCTCACTTTATGCCAAGAACTCATGACATCTCTATTGTCTTTCTATTCCAAGATTTGTCTACTTTAGCAAGAATCTAAGCAATGCAGTTAGTAACACAATATCTATAAATGACAAATATATGATTGTTCTATTTCTCTTAAAGGTCTTCTTCAATGATCTAAGAGAATTCTGGACACCACATCTTTTTTTTTTTTTAAAGAAAAATATTATTCCATCATCAAATAGAAGATGCTATGGATTTTTTTGATTTTGTAAATAAGTTATACTGTGGTCGGAATATTTCTCTTAGAATTGGTTTAATTTTAAATTAAAAAATTTATTTGTTTTGATAAATAAAATTTTGTATTTAAAATACATGTTAAATTTAACAATTGAATTAAATTGATTTAAGAGATATGCCTAATTTGATCATGTTTGTGAAAAAAAAAGAATAAATATGATATATGAAAATAAATTTATTCACTTATTTAAATAACTTCAAAAAATAATGAATTTTAATCAAATCTACTGCTTTAGATTGGATTTCAAATTATATAAAAATTCTAAAATTTAAGATATAAAATCAAATCAAATCCAATACATAAAATTTTATTTTGATTCTAATGAGAATTAATAGAAATTCTTATTAAATGAAAATTAATGAATTATTTATTATTTTAAGTAAAAATTATACTTTAATGGCATTTAATACGAGTGGAATTCGGTTTAGGGATGGCAACGGGGCAGATCGGAGGTGGATATGGCATTATCCAAATCCAAACTCCAAATCCTCTGCCTACTTCCAAATTTGCCCCAAACTCCAAACAAATATTTTTTTGGATCTCTATCCCCGCTCCAAATGGAGAACGGATATATCAACGGATATCCAAAACTCCAAACCATTTGTTCACCTCCGAATTTACCCTTAAGTTGTGTGCAATTTATTACTACCAAATTAAAATAATACATAATAACGTATTTTGTAAATAATGTAATACATTTCAATAATCTAGTAATATATTTAAAAATACTGTAATGATTAAAATATAAGAAAAAACATGAGTTGATAAATTTTAAAATAAATAAATTTTAAAATAATTGTAAAAAAATAAATAAATATCAAAATGTTAAAAAACATGACAAAAGTTTGTAAATAAATTTTAACTTATTTTATATCTTAATCAAATAAATTTAAATTTATTTTTTTATGATTGTTAAAAATATAAATAAAAATAAAATTTATTTTAGCTTTTTAAATTTTTTTTCTTATATAAAACCTACAAGCATAAAAATAAAAGTTGTAAATTTAAATTTCTAATTCTTTTTTGTCCCTATTAACTTTTTACATTAACCTAATTTCAAAATAAAATAACTGATTTTTTTTCCTCAGCATTCACATATAGAAAAAAAATAAAACTACAAAAAATTTTTTATTTTTTTATAATAACAAATAATTTTTTAGAATAACATAGACCTATAAATTTTTATCATAATAAGATAACTCATCTGCATAAGTAAATTTTTTTTAAAAAATTTAAAATGTGATTATCTGCACTTATCAAACTATCTAAGAAAAAAATTAATAAGTTGCCTTCTTTATATATTTTTTAAAAAATAATTTTCACTATAAAAAAATATTGAATGTTTCATAAAACATTTTAGTTAAACTATTTGAAAAATTTATTTTCTAAAGAACTCTTTTGAATATCAATATAGAAAAGTTTTAAAATATATTTTAGCTGAAAATGTTAAAAATACGGGAAAAATAATAAACTATTCAAAGTTCAAGAAAGAAGTTACTTAATGAAACAGTAATTTTTTGTACTAAAAATAAAAGAAATAAAATAAAATAGCAAATAAAATATTTTAATTATTTTTTAAAATTTGTATCTAGATACTTTTCTAAAAACAATTAAATTTACAAGTCATAATGGGGTTTGAAATTGTATAAATTAATATAAATTTATAAAAATTATAATTTCATAATTCGTGCAGTAAGTAAAAATTTATATTTTAATGGGATTTATATAATTTTGTAGAGTCTCAAATGATATATCTTATAAAAATTTAAATTTATCTTTTTAACTTTTCTTGATTTTTACGTATGAAAGAAATAAATTGAACTTTTAAAACTTCAATTTGCACAAAAGTAAGATAAAAAATTAAATTTATAATTTCTTTTCCAAACACACCCTAATTAATACAAAACGAGGACAACTAAGCTCCTAACAAGTCTTGTACAAATAGTTCATCATAACCAACAATTGCATCCCAAAAAAGTAAACATAGCATATTCAAGGCAAGAACTGAAAATAGCCAAAAAAATATCCCAGAAAGTGCCCAAAAAATAGCCCAGAAATTGCTCAGAAAATAATCTAGAAACTACCTAAAAAACACAGGATGAAAATAGGTCTACACACTGCCAAATTTGGTTTAAACACTTCTAAACACTATGCAATTTTACCAAGTATAATAGCTGCAGAAACAAGGACCACAAACAGTTTAATTTCAGCCCAGAAACAGCCCAATAACACCAACAGTTTACAGCACAGAATAGCCCAATAACACCTGCAGCTTATAGCACAGAATAGCCTATTAACATCACAAAACATTGCCTATTTGTTCAAAACATAGCTCAGATATCATCATTGCTAAAAACTGCCATTTATTTAAGTCTAAACAGTTGCACTAACAAGGCCAGACAACATGCAGAATTGATGCAATAACTAGCATTACTAACACACAAACAGCATGCTAAAAAACCTCATTTTTGAATTTGGGGTATTAGGGCTCAGATAAACTGAAAATATCACATTAGCATGTGTTTGCTACCAATATGTTGCCATTTTAAGACCTTCATTGGCTACCATAACAAGTACCAATAAATATCAACATAAAGTCACTCATCATTGCCCATTTGCTAGCACATGAACTAGTCAAAGTTGCCATCTAATTCAAAGTGTTTGCCCAATTTTTTAATTTTGCACACACACACACACACACACACAATGGCCGGCAAAACCCACTAATGGGACTGCACATTACCTCGAAATAACCTGTCAAAGTTGCAATCCAATTCATAGTGTTTGCCATCTAACTTATATGCATCATCATTGCCCAAGTTACCCAAGTTACATATGTTGTAGTCATATTACACATCATCATTGCCCAAAATACTAAGTTGTACTCATATTACATCATCACGGCCCACAAGTACACAAAAAATAAGCCATATCATGGACCTACACAAGTTCACAAAAATTAAGCCATATGACATGATTGCCCAACACTTGTCTATACAAAAAAAAGGCTAACTATACATCATCATCATCATTGTCTATACAAAAAAAGGCCCAACTATGCATTATCATCATCATTGCCCTATGTGGTCTTCCCATAAAGTGTCCCCGCTAAAACCCGCTCCACCTAAGCTTGTCTAAGGTTCTCCGACACCCCATAGAATGCGTCCACCCTTTCCTCACCCTCCGAAATGATAGCGGCCATGGTAAACATATCATCCAAGGCTATGTCAAGCTTTTGAAGCTTGGTAAACAATCCTACTCTTTTGTTTGAGAGTTTCATATCATAGCCTACCACATCAGCGATCCTTCCCAACACCGAAGTGCTTTCTTTCATGTAATTTCCAAATGCCTTATTTAGGGCTGCTTTTTTGGCGTCTAACTTTGACTTCTTTTTTGGTAGGGGTTTGGGCATGGCATTGCTTGTGGAATTGCTGCTTGTAGGATTGGTGGTTCTTCGAGTGGCGCTACTTGGAGTGGAGGAATTGGTAGTTTCAGAATGAGTTGTGGTAGGATTGGTCGTTCTTTGAGTGGTGTTTCTTGGAGTGGAGATATTGTCGGTATCAGAATGAGATGATCGGTTCACAAACACTAGATCACCATTTTCAAACGTTGGGATATAGCAATTATCTTTTGGAATTAAAAATAGGCCAGGGGTCTCATTGGTGGTCTCATTCTTATGAATCTCAGCCGGATCAAAGGCTTCCTCACCGGTTACCCTATCATTTCCAAATAGGATTTCCAACTCTCAAACCTAGGGAAAGGCTTCCCATTCAGCCCCTGGGCTTCTTTATGGACTTAGACAATGTCCCATCACATACATTTCGTTGGACATTTGTACTTAAAATCATAAAGAAAAAAAAAGTTTCTAACAATTAATTGAATTAGGAGAGAAGTTTTACCTTCTCGTATTCATCCCATACAGACTCATCGTCCACTTGGATGCAATGGTTGGTGAAGTCCCAATTAAAGCCACTCATACTTATTGCATCTTTAATTGCCACATATTTTTCCTTCCAATTCTTCACCTTCGAGATGATGTTTGGTTTAGCTCTAAGATTGGTCCCGAGCAATGCGATTTGCAATGCCTTCTCGACGAGCACATAGAAGCCCGTCTTGAAACCATTGTCGACTTTCCAAGTGGTGGTTGCAAGGTCAAGCATACAATTAAGAAGGGTCGCTTCTTCTTTAGTGGTCCATATCCTATGAGCTTGTTTGTCCTTTCTCTCCTTAGATTGTGAAGATTGCGAAGGTGGTTGAGTAGTCATTTTCTTTGGCTACTTATTTTAAATAACAATCATATATCGACAAAGCTTTGAAATGGTTTAACAAGTCTACAAACCTGGAGCAAATAATGAGAAGTTAGGGCTAAGAAATTACAGCACTAATCTGAAAATTATGGGTCAAAAAGCTACCAAATTAAAAAAAAAAAAATTGGTTAGAAAAAAGGTCATATAAGACACGAAAACTAAAAAACCCAAAAAATTGATTTGTTTCCTAAATCAACTATTAATATTTTGAAAGATATAAGACAGGACACCAAAAACCAGGACACCATTGGATTTGAATAGAGTTCAATATAGGCTAAAATATAAATCCATAAATTGACAACTAAAAAAAGTCAAATATCTGGTGATGTAAGAAGCAAGCGTAACCACAAAATATCAAAAGAATATGTGAGAACAGAGAAATCCTCAAAACTAAGTCCGAAACAGTGGAACATTGTTTCAAAATGTGAGAAACAATAAAATATTAAGTAAAGCATTAAGAAATGTTAGCATAGAAATTCTCAAAACCAAGTCCTTGCTTTTGTAGCGGTGGGACATTGATTCAAAATTAGGAGAACACTAAAATATTAAGCAAAACATTAATAATTAAATCAAATAAAACATATAATTAATAACAAACTCTGCAAATTCAATAACAAATCAAACCATAAAATAGACCTGAATAGAAATAGTTACTTGGCTTTTATTTTATATGAAGCATATTATAATAGAGGATAAATATATCATTTTATATGAAGCATATCATTGTCCAAAATACTAAGTTGTACTCATATTACATCATCACGACCAACAAGTGCACAAAAAATAAGCCATATCATGGTCCTACACAAGTTCACAAAAATTAAGTCATATGACGTGATTGGCCAACACTTGTCTATACAAAAAAAAAAAAAAAAAAGCCCAACTATGCATCATCGTCATTGTTGCCCTATGTGGTCTTCCCATGAAGTGTCTTCGCTAAAACCCACTCCACCCAAGCTTATATAAGCTTGTACAAACAAATCCTTAATGGGCGTGTAGATGAGCTAACCAATGGTTGTACATTTGGGTAGCCAAGTTATCCCTCATTGCGGTCCATTCGTTTGTTGTCTCAACTTGTGTGATGTACTCTTCAGGTGGTATTATTTCATCATATAGGTGGTCCTGCTCCCACTGGGTGTATGCCTCTTCAACGGCGTCCACTGCCATCTCTTCCTTGATGAAGTTGTGGAGAGCAGTGACGATGCGAAGTTGAGTCCCAATGGGGTAGTAAGAATGAGATCTCAAGATTCCGAATCTCATCTTTAAAACCCCAAAGACTCTCTCTACCACATTTCTTGCCTTGGAGTGTTTCATGTTGAAGCACTCCTCTCGAGATTGGGGCATGTGTCCTTGCCTCCAAATGTTTATATGGTATTGTTAACCCCTGTATGGTGCTAATAATCCTAGACCATTAGTATAACCAGCATCTACAAGGTAGTAACGACCTACAAATGGCATCCAATGCCTTGGTTAGTACGTTACTACTTTGACACATATGTAGAGGCAATTTTGTATAATGGGAGGTTTTTCAAGTGACATACCAGTTGGAATTTTCAACCCATGAGGCCTCACAAGGGCGTTTCAAAGCACTCGAGAGTCTGTGGCGGAGCCTTCCCAACTAGATAACGCGTATATGAATTGTAGGTTTCAACTAGCCACTCCTAAAACATTTGTAACGTACTCACCCTTCCTTGACCTATAGCGTGCCTGGTGTTCAACTGGGGGGAGGACAGGTATGAATGTACCATCCAAAGCCCCAAGACAATTCTACAATATGTGATGGAAATATGTTAAATTGTAAAGTTTTTGTTACAAAGTGAAGTAGAAAAAAATGCAATTTAGTAACATTTACAAATTCGTACCTCAAACCACCTCCACCTAGCATCCTGCTCATTAACGGGAACAGGTTCGGGACGATACCACAAGACATCGTACAAGCGCAGTACAACCAACAATACGGTGTTGAAATGCCTACTAACTATTTCCGTCGATCTAATAAATTGGCAAGTGGTATGCCTTTGCTTGGTATGGTGCCCAAGAATCCACAAAAAAAATCGTAACTCTCTCCTCAACAGTCACATTTCTAGTGCCCTCTAGGCCTCTTTGCCTAAGTAAAAGGCACAACCTAAAGAACACATGCCTATTTACCCTCAATTGCTCGTGGCAGTATGTGTCACTCCGGCGTGTTAAAGTATTAAGGTTATCTACTTGCTTTTGGTAAATATCAGGTTGTGCAAAAAGGGGAGGATTCCGAATTCTTCGTCAACGTCTCTCAGCAATCAAGTCCTTAATTAACATGAAAAGTTGAATAACACTATTCACTACGTTCATGAAGCATAATACTGCTATCAAAGCCTCACAGTTGGCCTTCTTTCTTCGTTCACGTTTTGTTAATCTTGCCATCTATTTGTAAACGCAACAAACAAAACTCAATCATAAAATTATAATGTTAGTCTAAATTCACCCATAAGCTTAATCAATAATATACGCAGTGTATAAAAAAATAAAGTATATATTATCTATTTTAGATATAATTAAAATAATACTAATTATTTATTAAAGGCAATTCAGCTCGAGCTCGAACATGTACACATAAACCCAAGTCTGGCTTGGAAAAAAAATTGTCTAAATTTATGTCCAAGTCATGTTGTAGGTAATTTCTCTATCATCGTCTGAGTTCACAAAAAAATAAAATCAATTAGTCAAGTGAAACAGGCTTGAGTCATTATGATTAATTATAATATGGAAAAGTAATGAATTCAATTGTAACCTTGGCTATCCCTTTTGAGGAGCTTCCATAATTTTACTTGATTGTGATAATCCCGTCTCACAAGTGGCACCCTATATTAAAAACATAAATATGAATATACTGAATAAAGGCCTAATAGATGTATTAATCTGAAAAACTAAAATAAAATACTATTAATTTTGATTTTATTTACTTAAAAATTTTCACTTTTGTCTATTATTTTTATACTTTACCCCCACTATTTTTCACTTTTACATTTATTTACTTAACAATTATAATTTATCCTCCACTAATAATAAATTCAGATTTGCCTATAAGCATAGGTAGATTTATTATCCGCAATATGAAGCATTTTGGTGGGTGTGAAAGCAACAAAATATGTAATGTTTATTTTTCTTGTTGTTATATTGAGGCCATCTGTCCACATAAGGCTCACAAATTAAGGCTAAGAAATTTATAGTACTGATCTAAAAATTATGGGTCAAAAAGCTACCAAATTAAAAAAAAATAATTTTGGTTAAAAAAATGTCATATAAGACACAAAAATTAAAAAACCTAAAAAATTGATTTGTTTCCTAAATCAACTATTAGTATTTTAATAGGGCTCAGAAACTGGGCTCATAACTCATGCAAATACTAGAAATTAGGGCTCAGAAACTGGGCTCATAAATCATGCATATACTGGAAATTAGGGCTCATAAATCATGCAAAAGATTGAAAATTGGGGCTCAGAAATCAGGCAAAAACTAAAAATTTACCACGGTTAGCAACGATGAAGAGGAGATGGAGAAGACGTAGTACACAGCACAATGGCAAGGGTGGAGTCACCAACAGTGGGTCGACTTCCTTCTCTTCTCTCCATCTCTTCTTTCTATCTTCCTAAGGTCTCACCTCGGCTGTAAATGAAAAATGGAGTGAAAGATGTGCGTAATAGGGCAACAAGAGGCAAAACACGTAATTTTTCAACATAAGTGAAGGGTAGAACAAACCTTTCACGCCAAGCCACGATCGACGCTTCACGAGCGATAAGGGGATACCCGGCGCTGAGAAATCTGGCCTAAGGCTGGATTTGAGAAGAACTCTGGCTTGGCCGAAGAAGAAATCAAGCCTCCCAAATGCCATCCAAAGCTAGTATTTGAACGCCCCATATCAGGCCTCACCCAAATCCGGCCTCAAATGCCTCATCCAAACAAGTTGTAAAAGTATTTGCTTACCATCATAGAAACACTGGTATTTGGAGCAGAACTATAGGGATATGAATGCCCCATGAAGAATAATTTATTCCAATACAATTTTACGTATTGAATTTTATTCCATTTTATTTTTAAAATTTTGAAATTTTTATATCATTTGAAATCTAATTCAAAATAATAAGATTTGATAAGAATTTATGATTTTTTTACTTACTTAAAATAAGTAGATAAATTGTTCTATTATATCATATTTATTATTTTTTTCACTAATATGATCAAATTTGGTATTTCTCTTAGATCAGTTTAATTCAATTCTTAAATTTGAACACGTGTTCCAAACACAAATTTTAATTTATCAAATTAAATCAAATCAATTCTTTAATCTAAAATCAAACTAATTTTAAGAGGGAAATAATCCCGAATATAGTGTAAATGTATAACAAATTTATAAAATCAAAAAATCTATAGCATCATTCTGGTATATCTTTTTTTGTTCTATTTTATGATGGAATAATATTAATTGTTCCTAAAGAAGAAAAAAAAAAAAAAAAGAGTGGTGCCCAGAATCCTCCTAGATCATTGAAAAGGACCTCTTAAGCGGAATTGAACAATCATGTATTTGTCATTTATACAATTCATGTCACTTGCATTGCACAGATTCTTGCTAAAGTGCACAAATCATGCAAAAGAAAGACAATATATAGGTGATGTCATGAGTTTCTTGGTATAAAGTGAGCCCACTGACAGATTCTCATTCTTGCCGGTGCAATAATAATCGCTGTAGAAGCTGTATATAAAGCCTTGGAATGGCTAAAGACTGACCCAAGATAGAGAGAAAAGATCGAACCTAGAGAGAGTCAGAGAAAGAAGTGAGGTGTGAAGGATCAATCGAAGGCTCGAAACTCATTAATTTTGCGGCGTCAGATACATGGTTTTAAGTGGTGCAATGGGGGACGCCGATCTAACATGAATCCCTCTGCGCGTTCAGGCCGGAGCTTGGCCGTCCGGCGTCGTCATTGCACCACCGACAGCCATGCCTACTTTTGGAGAAAAAAAAAAAGAAGTTAAATTAACGCTTTATTTGGCAGAGAGGTTCGCGACCTCGCAAACAAACCGTCTGTACGCGTCAGACAAAAGATTTTTTTCCCCCTCTAATAGATTAGCTTTTCGCATGGCTTTCTAAAACACTTTATTTTTTTTTTTAAATCGTAAGAATATTTAAACCAGTTTACATGTATTTCAATTAATTTCTGTAACTCTAGAATTAACGATCAGTAAGCCTAGGGGTAAATTTAAAATTTTAGATTTGCTTGACCCAACATAAATATTTGAGTTCATGTATCTCGATTAATTTCTGCAACTTTAGAGTTAACGACCGATAAATCTAGGGGTAAATTTAAAATTTTGAATTTGCTTGAGCCAACATAAATATTTGGGATCATGTGGACTAATAGGTGACAGAGTCACAAGGTTTAAAGCAAACTGGACTGAGTTGAATTACAAAACTCTAAATTGAACTAAATTTAAACAAATAAAAAAATTATATTATAAAAAATAATTTTTAGATGGACCACCCAAGCTATAGCTTATGTGAGTCCCTTGCTGCATCCGCCATTGGAATATTCCTTTAGTAATAAATAAACCAAAATCTTACTAATTGAGCTGCCTCTCAAATTTGGATTTGTAAAACTCACATGCCAAACAAAACCTAAACCCATTCTTGCTGCCAGTTCTGGATGTTTTCTCAGAGTTCCCAAGCTTGCAAGAAAATGCATGCAGTTCACTGGTATGTTTATTTGCATATTCCTTCGTTTGGCCAAGAAAAAGTATTTTATTTCTTTTTGTTTTTTATTGTAATTTTTTTTTGTCTTATATGATATTTTTTATCAAAATTTAATTTTTTTTATAAACTAAAACTTTTAGGTGTGCTCTATAATCACATTTGTAAAAAAAAAATAAAAATAAAAAAATCACCTTGATTTAGGTAAAAGTTAGAAAAAATTAAAAAAATAACTTTTTCGTTAATTTTTTATCAAAGCGGATAAGTTCTACATAAATTGACGTGAATTTTTTAATTTTTATTTCGAAATGCGATTAACATGCTTGAAAAAGTTAAAACTTTGAAAAAAGAAAATTAAATTATGATGAAAAAAGTTATATAAAAAATTTTAAAAACCTAAAAAAAAAAAAAAAAAAAACACTAGCCGTTCCCTAACCAAACCAAATTTGGCGTCCTCTACTTCCAAACAAATTTAATCCAAGTATTAGTATTTCGAGTTTTTCACGCACGTGTATATATTTAAATTTTTTATTAAAAACCAACTGTAATAATAATAATAATAATAATAATAATAATATTTTTTTAAAAAATAAATTTTTTATTTAAAAATTCTATTTTAATGAACTAAAAACTTAAAGCTTTTAATCACATAAAGTTTATCGCACATTAGTTTTATTTGCAGTAAAAAATTCATATATTTAGAATTTTAATTTTTTTAATTTATATGTCATAATAATAATAATATTAATTTTTATTTGTTTATTTATTTATTTTATATGTGAAGTGAAAGACAGGCAAAAAAGGAAGAAAGAACTTAATTAGAAATGTTAAGGGGACAAGTACACGACGGTACGTAACTTGATCAAATTCAATAAAAATTTATTATTAAATTGGGATATGTTTGAAATTAAAATTTAATATCTGTGCAGATTTAAGACGAATTTAAAATTTATTTATAAGGTACCTAATACTCGATATCTGTTTATTTTTTTAGAGTATTCAGTATTTGGAACTCATAGGATAGTCATATAATATAATATATATAAATATATTTATAATTTTATTTCTAAAAAATATAATATATAATTTTTTTTAATTTATAGTTCTGTTAAGTATTTTTAATTCTCTTTTATTTAAGTATAGAATAATGTTGGAAATGTTTGAGATTTATTTATGTTTGATTTTCTTAAATCTTGGAATTTGATCATGGGTTTGTGACCTCGTTTGGTTTTCCAGGTCGAGTTGGGTCGGAGGGATCCAACTGTTGTTCTTTTTTTTAATTTGTTTTTCTTGTCCTCTTTTTCTTTCTTCTTCACCTGGTTCAACTGTCGCATTGGGAGAGAGAGAGAGAGAGAGACAGGAGATCGCAAAAGCATAGGAATTTTGACACACGCAGTTTTGGGGGTTCAGGGACTGCACTGAAAAAACTAGCTGTAAGAGTTGAACTGAAAAAATAAACGGTTAAGATTTTTTTACATATTAATGACATGCGATATTTGAAATTTTACATTAATTGTTCTCTAATCAAAATTTTTAAACTTTTATTTTTATTTTAAAAATAAATTTAATTAAAATAAATTAAAATCATTAGATTAAGTATAAAATATTCTTATCCGTTTATTATTTACTGTAACTCTTTTAGTGATTTTTTCACTGCAAGCGTTCTTGAACTCAGCTGTTTTTTTTTTTTTTTTTTTGGTTGGGGGTAGTGTTGTGGAGAGTGCAGATGTAAGGATTTGGGAAACGCGCAAAAGTGTAAGGATTTTGATCCTAATCGTGCGTCAAATCCGGGGAGATTGTGAATTTGGGAGGAGGGTTTCCAAAATTTAGTCCCATGCATTGTTTTAAAAATCAAATTGAACCGACCGGTTCAACCGACAAATCGGTGCTAGTTTTTTAATTTTTTTAAATGGTAAAATTAATACGCACCAGATTAGAATCGAATCTGAATCTATTTTGTGGTAAAGTATTATTGTTCCACTGAACCACTAATGCTTGTTGTTTCTTATTTTTTGCTTGGTTTTACTTATATAATATATTAGTTTTAAGTGATTTTATTTTACAACATATTTTGTTGATATTTTTTATCAGTAAAACAAAACAAAGTAGAAGAACATGTGAAAAATATAAGTTTTTAAAATTATTATATTATTTTAACATATTTTTATATTTTATTTATATATTTAAATATATTTATGACGTCACGGTTAAACTCCGGTTCAATTCCAGTTGAACCGACGGTTGAACCACTAATCCGTGACCCAATCACTTT
Organism: Vitellaria paradoxa; assembly: GCA_019916065.1. Lineage (NCBI taxonomy): Eukaryota > Viridiplantae > Streptophyta > Magnoliopsida > Ericales > Sapotaceae > Vitellaria > Vitellaria paradoxa. The sequence goes on along the minus strand of CM034244.1, from coordinate 35,036,575 downwards.
TTCGGTTAAATAAACGGTCCGATTTTTAAAACATTGGCCCTATGTGATGACTTCTTGGTTCTCCTCCCTCCCTCGCACGTTGCTGTTTTTTCTTTTTTTTTTTTTTTTTCTAAATCATAGAAGTATCTGAGAAATTTACTTATATTTCCTGTTTTCCTCTCGCTAA